>CM042431.1:13760735-14334389 GCA_023631565.1 Gymnocephalus cernua
AATCTCTGTTGTACTATAACAGCTAAATGACAATTAGCAAATTATGACAGTATCACATGTACAGAATGAAACAAAAAACAGAAAGCAATGGCACCGCCAGCAAAGCCATGACACGCACAAATAGAAAAACAAACTGCACCTCTGCTGTCACCCGCCAAGACATGTCTCACCTTCTGGGGTTCACCACTTGATGCATTTTATGTATCCTGTTCCGCATTTACCCTCTATAGAAGCTGTGTCTTTTTAAAAATAAAAAATAAACTGGTCAAATGTGTTGCCGATTTTCTCACACACCCACAAGTTTTTTTAATATAAATGTTAATCTCTCCATGGACATACATTGAGCCATATTCTTGATCAAGCACCGATTGTAGGTGCCTCCATTTTCTTCCAGATGAGAGCTATAGTCCTTTTAGCGTGTAGTATAGCAAAATCCAAAAATATATATTCTTGGGGTTTCAGATTTAGATTTGTTGGATACATCATCTTAGGGTCAAGTGGGATGTTCACAGACAAGATGAACATAGTTTTATTGAATCACCTCTATCCAGAATGTTTTAATTTGGTCACACTCCCAGACGCATAAAAGGTCCTTTAGCCTCATTACATTTAAAACAAAGGTCAGGTATAGTAGTGTTGTATTTATTTAATTTGACAGGAGTTGTGTATGTCTGCATCAGCCAATTATATTTGAGTAGCTTTAAATTAATGTTTGCTGTTTGTTTCTGAGATGTGTCACAGATCTCCCCCTACCAATCCCTTTCCGAAATGTCCTCTTTTAAGTCCTCCCTCCATGTCTCAAGTCTAGTGCATCGATGTTTCTTCAGAGCCAGATGCAAGCCAGTTATATGTTGATGCGATCAAACCCCTCTCATTGCAATTATTTGTTATAATTTCTTCTAAGGATGAGAGTGCAATCCCGACTGATTGGTTTTGCACAGAAGAAATAAAGTTCCTCACTTGGAGATATTTAAAAAAAAAAATGTCCTTGGGATGTCATATGTTGGAGAGATTTCTTCAAAGGTCATTAGAATCCCTTCTTTAAAGAGATCACCTAGTTTACTTATTCCTTTCTTTGCCCACATCTGGAATCCATCCAGCTTGCCTGGTTTAAATGCAACATTGCCCCACACTGGGATTAAAAAAATGCAGTCAGACAGAGCCATAAATTCAATTCAATTAGCAAATGGAAGCAATACAGTGGTTCCAGCTGAAATAAATCCTACTTTAGTAAATACTATGACTCCCTTTATCAATCAGAATACCTAGACAACACACAGATACAGTCCAAATTTCTAAAACAGTTAGACATCCCAACAATGACAGACCTAGATAGGACTGAAATGGATAATCGACTAACAATGAAGGAAATGTATACTTTCCTTGCAATGAGTTGCTTCTTCAAAGCTCAACAGTTAGTTAACAGTGTAAAGTTCTCCAAAAAACACAAGGCATAACTTTTCTTGGGGTTTGACGAAGAAACTTTACTGTCCTTGTTGTTTTATACTGTAAAACTGTAACAAAGAGCAAAAGACAAACAGAAATGAGATGAAACCAATACAGATACCCAAAGTATAGTGCAAACCCACAACTTATAGCAACAGAAAATGCTGAGTTATAACTAATAGCCATGCTAACTATCAATTTAGTAATTTGACATTAGAAAACTCCAATAAACCAAAGATATGCCAAGTACTAAGGGTGCTCCGATTGATCGGTCACCGATCGGTATCGGCCGATAATGGCTTTAAAAAATTTGATCGGTGGTCTCCATAAATGCCGATCAGATGACGCACTACCATGGATGTATTAAGAGCGCACTACTCGTGAGAACATTTTCTACATGGAGCTAAAATGGCGGCCTCCCTACATTCAGCAGTCTGGCAGTTCTACAAGGTGTCTGAACGGCGGCAGAACAGCAGTTGGCCTGCGGGCCGGCCGCGGAACGAAGGCGGTATGAAGGCGGCTACCGCTTTTAAAAAGCGGCTGCTACTGGTGTTGCTCCGGCAAACGTGTTTGCGATTACGCCATTCTGACGCTTCTACTGCCTCTGGTGGTGCGCCGACTCACGGTGAAAGTTGCAGTACAACAAATATATGGTGTTTTCTGAAAATTAAACCACATAAACCTATTCTGGTACAACCTCTAAATACAATTATGAACCTGAAAATGGGCATATTATGAGCACTTTAATTTACTTCAGAGAGATCAGAACAAAATAACGGCAGCAGTACAGAGAATGAGAAGTGGAAAAACCCCAGGACCAGATGGAATTCCTATAGAGATTCATAAACTGTTTACGTAAAAATTACTCCCCCCTCTGTTAGAAATGTTTGAAGAAGGATATGATTGCCCTTTATCCTTAATTCGCCAAAATTCTCTGCAGTTTCTCATCACAGATCAGCCCATCCAAACCTGGAAAGGTGATGCACAGCTAGTCTCTCAGACAAGGGGATGGGGAAAATTATCCTTCAGCAGCTGTCAGAAGGCCTGGCCAAGATAGACTCAAGCCAGCAACAACTTCACATGTACCGAAGGATAATGTGGACTCTGAAGCTGTGTGAAGTTGCCTCAGCCATAAGCAGGATGGATGCTAAGGCCAACTTCTTCATCTGCAATAGGGCTCCCACGGTGCTTCTCTGCAGCAGGCCTACACTGGTTGGAACTCACTGCATAGCTCTGAATTTTATCACCCTATGATACATGCAGGAGAAGTCGAGACTGGTAATGGAGTTAAGGGACTCCTCCGACATGGCAGGGAGGGATGCGCATGTCCGAATGGCAACAGGAAGTAAACGGAGGGCTGAGTAGATGTGCAGAAGGTGGTGAACAGACTGCAAAACCAGGAGATGGTGGGCAGGGTCCAGACAGGGCGGGCATGCCTTGGATATTGTGACCCACTCAGCTTATGGTCTAGAGCAGACAAGAAGGAGAAAGACCTGCTTGTCTCCGAGAACACCAGAATGGAGCAGGCAGGAGGGCTACAGAGTGTCAATGTTAGTACGAGCGCACTAGAATTTTAGCTTTGGCTGATTTGACTACGGAGATCTGAGTGTCGACTTGTTTGACCGCAGTTAACAATGCTAACGACAATAAGGAACACAGACCATATCAGACCCCACGCACCAGCGTCTGGCTGCGTCGGAACAAAACTGCAGCTATTTCCTTAGAATTGCGTAACGTAAATACAACTTTAATACATTAACTCGTCCGTAAACAGATGTATTTAAATTGGCAATGGTGGTTAACAATGAAGACAAAAACTCCCAAACTTCACGTCATCAAATGTCCGTGTTTACTTTCATGTTTTCAGTTGAGACCCCTAGCGACAGAAAATAATATATTGTATGTTTAAGCAGTTATAGGTGATTATAGGCCTACACAGTGTAGCCTAGAGGCTGATCAGAGTGGAATGAGCTTTAGCTTTAGATCATAGAGATTTTCTGCATCCCCGCTGGTGCAGTATTACCCACATCACTGCTGTCATCATATTATGACAGAAGACATTCTGAGGTTTTTGGGAGCTCCTTTGTGGAACAATACTGTAACCAGATGTAGGAATATACACACAAGCAACAGGGAGTCCTGCACTTTGTCACAAAAATTAAACCACAAATAAGCTTACTTCTGGCATACTGTACCAAGTAGCTCTGTGGGTCTTTTTTCTATAGCATGAGGGGTGTTCACTGACCTATTCACAGTTGCCTGTTTAATAAAGAAGCTTGTGAAAGCAATGCCAACATTTCCTTCAGCCTTTCTCTGTGTGTGCATACCTTTCACACTGGATGGCAACATCATTTATAAATACCAATGGGCTGCACTGACTGGGAGAGAACACATCACGTGTAAACCATGGAGGAACACACGGAGAATACTTTTACCCACTGAAAAAATATTATGTGGAGCAGATTTGTATATGACTGACAAACAAGAAACAAAATGGAGAACAAAAAATATAGTAGCACAATGTACTGACAGAGACCAAGTCCATAATGACAGAAACAAATAATTTTATTTTAAAAATATTTCACTGCTGATACATACAATACACTCATCATACTCATATATATTTGCATAAAGTATACTCTTAACATATGGCGTTATTTTTTAGTCAAAAGTTATGAGCGTGTAACACACGCTCACGAGCACATTATGTTATTTCACACGCGCAAAAATGAACCTTCAGCTGGCATGATAAAAGTACTCGCGCACAAATTCAACAACCGAGAGGTGTAGGTAGCTGCGAGCGAGCGCCTGGCTACTCTTACTCTGCTTGTACAGTGGAATCCTGCTCGCGCGCAGCGGCCTTCTGCTCGCGGAGTGCTGTTTTGCTCGCAGAGAGGATTTCTGCTCGCTCGAGTACATGACTTTTGACAATTTGGAGGCGGAAACCAAGGAGGGCACTGACCCTCTTATGATTGGTCACTTTCACACAGGGACATCCTTGATTGACAGCTCTCATTACAGGAAGCACGGAGTCAAAGTATCTGACGGAGTTCAGTCATTCAGTTAACACTGCACAGTGGACGGAATGGCGGCGACACCTGAAGATGTAGATGTAAGTGATATTGATGATATGATGGGGGCTGTGTGTTTGACAGTGTTATAGCAATTTAATCTGAAATTTGTTGAGAATAAACTCATTAAATATTGAGAATAAAGTCGCTGTGTTTCGAGAAAAAACTCATTAAATATTGAGAAAAAAACTTGAAATACAACGACTTTATTCTCAATATTTAATGAGTTTATTCTCAACAAATTTCAGATTAAATTGCTATAACAATGTCAAACACACAGCCCCCATCATATCATCAATATCACTTACATCTACATCTTCAGGTGTCGCCGCCATTCCGTCCACTGTGCAGTGTTAACTGAATGACTGAACTCCGTCAGATACTGTGACTCCGTGCTTCCTGTAATGAGAGCTGTCAATCAAGGATGTCCCTGTGTGAAAGTGACCAATCGTAAGAGGGTCAGTGCCCTCCTTGGTTTCCGCCTCCAAATTGTCAAAAGTCATGTACTCGAGCGAGCAGAAATCCTCTCTGCGAGCAAAACAGCACTCCGCGAGCAGAAGGCCGCTGCGCGCGAGCAGGATTCCACTGTACAAGCAGAGTAAGAGTAGCCAGGCGCTCGCTCGCAGCTACCTACACCTCTCGGTTGTTGAATTTGTGCGCGAGTACTTTTATCATGCCAGCTGAAGGTTCATTTTTGCGCGTGTGAAATAACATAATGTGCTCGTGAGCATGTCTTACACGCTCATAACTTTTGACTAAAAAATAACGCCATATTAACATGATAATATTTAAAGATTTGATACATTATTGTCAGGTGGAGAGGGGTATATCAACAAGGGGAACATTTTATTGTAGTGTGTAGCGTAAAAACATTGAAACAGAAAACCACTAGAACAGACACAGAGGGGACCTCGCCAGCTGCTGCCTGATTGGAAGAGGACATGAGGGGGGGGGCCTGACCTCACCAGGTATTTCAATGTCAACCGTAGTGTTTCAACCAAACTGTGTACATTGACTGAGGGATTTACACAGATGGGCAACACAGGAACTGCTGCAGCTCTTTGACTTGCACCAATTTGCATCCCCGAATGGAGAGAATCTCATTTTGAAGGAGTGCCAAATGTTTAGCGACACATTGATATTGACTGATATTAGATTAGATTTAAATCTAACCTATATGGAAAGAAAGTGTTTGCATTGCAATGTATGCAATGCATGCATGTATTTATATATGTCTGGGAGCAGCAGAGAGCTGGCGATGTGTAAAGGTTGTGTAGAGGAAAAACGGAATTGAACACTGAAATGAAGAATTTCACCCTGGCTGTCCCTTCTGACCTTGTTAACTGTCACAGGACATGATTAGTTCTATCCCCGTTACAAAGACCTACTCTGCAAGATTACTGTTGCCTCCGTCTCTATGACATGTATCGGTTTCTATACTCGCCTCGTCTACATTATAGCCCTCTCTGCTAACAAGGTAGTTTTCATTGACAGTTACATGTAGCCACAGTACATCTGTGTATTTAGTGCTAAACAGATTTTTTTTTTTTTTATTCAAATACTGTAAATCTGTCAGCAGAATTTCATTTATTTTTTAACTTCTACCAACACCGGCAAAACAAGTTTGAAAGTGGCTATACGTGTTTTCATTTTTTGAGGGCTACACTTCAGCCCAGGTACTGATGGCGGACATTTTAGAATTTTTAATATTCACATTAAGTAAAAAAAAAAACTTTCTTGTGGCCTGTGCTGTATCATAATACTGATCCAGAGTTAGCCGTCCTGATGAGGGAATATAGTTTAGTGACTGAAAAGTCTGACTGCATTATTAAGTGCTTCATATGGGTATTGGTGTAGATGGGTAGCCTGTCACCCAGAACACAGGTTTCTCTGTTAGCCAGGTGATGCTAATTAGCCTGCCAACATGTGTTTACCTGTAGAAAGCTGTCTGTGAGGAGCAGACCTTAGTAAAAAAGGCAGTGAAGAACATTTTTTCTCACGGAGGAGCATTTAAATTGTCTTGGTTTGCAGTTGAATAGCTCTTCTGAGAGAGACAGAGTGTGCCGTTACAGCCATGAACACACACCCGCACACTAAGCCGCTGCTCCCACCAGATTCAATTAACCTCCTCATTTTCTCCATTAAAGTCTGATTCTTTGTTGAAACAGTAGTCAGAGCTTCACTACAGTTGTTCATTCTTCTGCTGACTGCCCGCTATCAACACTCGTTAAAGGAATACACCACCGTTTGTTGAAATAGGGCTTATTAAGGTCTCCTCTAGATGTAGATAGGTGAGCAAATGCATTTTTTGTCTCAGTGCATGCATTGTCTCAGTCCGGCGGAGCCGCCGCTAGCTTAGCTTAGCGTAGTGAATGGAATCCTTTGTTGCCGTTAGCATGTCACGAGTAAAAGTGAGCCAACAGCAACAAAACAACCTAATTACTTCATGTGGCCTGCGTATTCACAACAAGTACAAATAGCAACGCAAAATAAGACTAGACGATTTCCTAGGCATATATTGATTTGGGACTATATTGGGTGGAAGTAGCCAGCCGAAGCACTACTACATTGGCGCAGAGATATCACGCAGCAGCTCTTACGGCCAAGGCTCTGACCCAAAACACAGAGAATCACAGGCAGACACAGTGGGCGAAGCACGAGGAAATACAGGAAAGTACTGACGTGAACAAACAAGGTAGCTATCACACTGGGAGACAAGTTATCACATTGGTAGCTGTAAGGATCTGGCGCCGAAGATGAGTTCCGCCTGGGTCTTAATACTGCAGCAGTTCTTAGTTGGATCAACTACAGCTGTGCAGGCAGGTAGATCGCCCGGCCACGACCCTTCATCTACTTTCAACCCATATTAGACCTGTACTCACACAGAGTTGCTGCATGATATCTCTGCGCCAAGTAGCAGTGCTTCGGCTGTAGGCTACTTCCACCCAATATAGTCCCAAATCAATATATGCCTAGGAAATCGTCTAGTCTTATTTTGCGTTGCTATTTGTACTTGTTGTGAATACGCAGGCCACAAGAATTAATTAGGTTGTTTTGTTGTTGTTGTTGTTGTTGGCTCACTTTTACTCACAACATGCTAACGACAACAAAGGATTCCGTTCACTACGCTAAGCTAAGCTAAGGGCTGCTCCACCGGACTGAGACAATGCATGCACTGAGACAAAAAATGCGTTTGCCCACCTATCTACATTTAGAGGAGACGGTGATGAGCCCTATTTCAACAAACGGTGGCGTATTCCTTTAAGGACATTTAAGGAGATTTTGCAGCTAAAATGTGCAGGACAACACTAGAGAACAAAACAGTAGAGGTCTTCACAGTTCCAGACAGTTTCTAATAACTGAACTGGGTCCAAATTATATTGTGTTGTGTAGGCACCCGTTGTATTCCCTAACTGGATCTGAGCCGACTTGCTTTTAGATTTGATCACATGCACACATATGCATGTGACATAATATATTGCTGATAATCATCATTAAAATGTTGTTTTTGAGGCAACCAGATTATAAACCGTACAGTCCATCCATCATCTACACCATGTTATCCTTTGGAGGATGCCTATCCCAGCATGCACTAGGCGTGAGGTGGGGTACACCCTGGACAGGTCTGACGCCAAAGCTGTGTCCCAATTCCATGTACCATGTACAGTATATATACTCTGTACTATTTTTTTTATAGTTATTTTATACTGCTTTTGTTTTTTAGTATATAAGAAATGATTAGGACTTTTAATGTCAATATGAATGCAACTTCAGATTCTATTTTTGTTTTCTGCCTTCCTGTCTTTCTGAAGCTGTTTAGCTCTAACAGCTCCTCCATTTCCTTTGTGCACCGAATTCTTGGAGAAAAGTGCCCATCAAAAGCACACTCAAAATCCAGGGCTTTTAATATGCATGCTGACTGTTTTGAATACACTTTATTTGATAGATTTTCCAGTGTGCACACACTACATAGTGAAAACCTGCTTACAATTAGTATGTAGTATGGGATTGGGACGCAGCTCAACCGCCCAGGATCAGTGCTGGGCTGTGAGATAATTTTGGTGTAGTGGCCATGTTAATCGTAGGTCGGGCGATGCACAATGGCCCAAAGAAACTTCATCACACACACAACCATTATAAAAGCAATGGTTGTTAAACAATGAATACATTCATTCGAGTAAAGGAAAAATGGTAAAAATTTGAGCCATATGGTCCAATATAAAAAAAAGAAAGTCTAAGTAAGTTAATTATTTTCCTGCCACTCATGTGGCCAGGACAGTCAGTCAGAAAGGGACTGTGATTCACAGGCTATATGGGTCCAGAAACATGGAATTTCAAGTTCTTACTTACTTCATTTTTTAACTATATTAACTGGCGGCACATCATGCTGCCAGTGTCTCTATTTTGATGTGTTTGGATTGAATTACATTTTGGATCAGGTCCTAAGTGTCCTCGCGTTGCATAAAAATCAATTTATGCACATCATGTTAGGTGTTGCACTGGTTCAATTCCAACGGAGTCCATTTTTTACTTGTGAAGACCTCTACTAAGCAAGTCATATTACAACAAGAGCTTTATCAGTATCATTTTTGATAGCTTTAAAATTTAACTCACAGGAAAAATACAGAAAATATAATTTAGTGAGGATGAGTAGCTTATAGAAAAACAAGATAATGTTTACGTTAGTTAAGGAAACAGCAGCTAGGTGGCTTTTTCAAAAAGGATTTTGTCATTATTTAAATGAACTGAAATACATCTGCTTGTGGAATTCTGTGGCTTGGGAATAAAGGACCTCTACGAATCTTCCGAGCAGAGGATAACTGTTGTGTGTTCATTTCCCATGCTGGAGATCAGCTGGCTAAAAAAGCCATTTTTGGGGGGAGTACAACCACAGCTGTGTTTGTACAGCACCGACATCCTTCAAGGAGACTCGGATGTATAGTTAGAGATGTTGAGAGGGCTGCGGCAGGAGGCAGAAATCAAGCGCTCCCCACCCAACACCACTCCACCCCACATCAAACTTCAACCACCATCTATGAATGTCTCAGGAGTTCTGTGTTGGTTCAGTGTTGGCTGTTGACCTGGCAATGACAGAGCCCAGAGACACTGTTAGACAGAGTTCAGTCACACGTTAGCACCGCAATCCTGTAACTTGAGATGCCATTTTCTGGACTGTTGTTAGAGTAATGGTCTCCAACTGTGGCGAGACAACTAACACTGCAAAATGGATCATCTTAACACATCATTTGGAGGAGGGAATCCATGAAATCCAGGGTCACTTGTCTGCCTACAGTCTTGTGTGTAATAAAAATCTTCAGTATCTACAGCCTTTTATATTAAAATGTGCTAAGGTGGATTTTTTGTTGTTGCAGTGTAGTTGTGTACACAGGACAGGAAACATGACAGACAGAATTCAACCTGACTGAACTCTTTCATCAGTGGCTCTGGTGCTAAAGACGGAGTCTCCCTCTCCCCCTTTCCTTCTTCCCTTTTAGCTTCCTCACAAAGGCCAGGGCAGGTCGCTGAAGTCGACGGGGCCGCCCAGGCCAGCGTCCGCCTCCAGCAGGGACATGATGACGGCCATGGCCGCCTCGTCGTTGCTGGGGCTGCTGGAACCAGGCTCGTCCATGATGTCTATACTTAGGTGGGAGTTGTCACCTGAACAGAGGTAGAGTCATTGCAAAAAAATATATTTGGAAAGGAGAAAACATCTAGATAAAAATAAATAAAAAAACTCAGTAAGAAAAAGTTCAGCGTGTGTGTATATGGCCAACTCACTCATGATGGACTGGTTGGAGTAGGGGTAGCCTACAGAATCAGGGCCAGGAATGATCCCTGTGCTCGGCTGCTCAGGTGTCCCTCCATTCTGAATCTATAGACACATGCACGCAACTATCAGTTTTCTGTGAACACAGATCACTTTCAACTCGAGCTGAAAAGGTTTCCATTCTGTCTTCAACTATCTTTGTGTTTGTCCACAGAACAGACACTAAGGCCCCATCCAGACGAAGACGTTAGGATGAAAACGCATCCGTCTTCCCTGGATTCGGTTCAAGAAAATTCACGTCCACATGAATCCATCTGTAAATGACTCAACACGGTACTTCATATGCCAGGCCTGTAGGCAGCGCTGTTACTGCTACAGACATTAACGGAACGAAGAAGAGCAGCCTTCAGTGACTTCCTTTTCATAACATGACTGTTAGCTAGCTAGTTCTCTTAGCTTAACACATCCATGGACTAGACTTTAATAACTTGCACCACTGCTCGTTATATAAAGGCCACCTATATCGGACATGATTGCAGCTAGCAGAGCTAGCATTAGCGCTCTGCTAGCTAACATCGGCAGTCAAACAAACATCAATGATCCGATGTCTTTTTGATAATCTAGCTACACGTTTTTCTTGCAGTAGCCTTTCTACAATAAGCGGTGCTAAAAGTTACTATAATCCGTTCAAGGAGTTGATGAGCAGAGAGATTAGCGAGCTAGTTGATAAATTCTCTACTTCCACTTTATAAACAGTATTGCTCCCTGCTATAATAGCCGTCAGCTGGGTTGAAGGCGGAGCTTTGAGTCCGAGGTGTGTGGGGATGACATCATCGATACGCACATACGCGGTTTCGCCGTACACACGAAGCCAAACGTGAGCCGGCTTTTTTTTTATTCACCCTGGGACCAGGTTTCAAAAAAGTGCGTTTACGGGCAGTGCGTTTACAGGATTCGTGTGGACAGTCGGCCCAAACGATGCAAAAGATGTGCGTTTGCATCGAAATACGTTTCCGTGTGGATACCACCTAAGGCACATGGGAAGGACAGGTCAGTGTGAATGTACTGTAGATGCATCAACGTTTCCTTAACAACACTCAACACATTTTGTTGTTTTGTTTAATAATTATCAGGTAGCATATACTTTTAATGATGTAAGACTTTATTGAACCCCCCGAACACCCCCGAAGCTGATGCTGCTTAGCAATAATGAGGGGGAAGCGTTAAGTACCTGTGTGAGCCAGTGACAGGGGATGTGCTTCAGTGGAAGCCAGTGTGAGCCAGAGAGAGTGGTGTTCCTGCATGTCAGGCTCAAGCCAGTGGGCCAGAGTGAAACCTGTGTCCACTCTGCTGTGTGCAAATTGAGTTTATTTGTGTGTTTATAACCTTGCTCTATTTAGTTTACGTTTTGTGCTAAATAGTCGTCTTCTGTTAGGAGATTGCTTTCAGTTTGTTTTGTTTAATTTGTTAATAAATTATCCTAGTTAACCTTGACGCGTTTCCTGTCCTAGGTTTTCTTTCTTTTTATTTAACTGTTACCGTCCTCCGACCCTAGACACGATAGGGATGTAACACCAAGCTAAACCTGTTTGGGGAAACTCTTTTGTAAGGATGCAGAGGCAGGTATGGCGAGGTAACCATCAAATAGGTAGTAGTGAGGACAAAGGGGATGAAGGAAAAAGAAATCAATGACCTGGTAAACAAGCAGAAGAAAGCTCCACAAGCACTGGAGGAGGGCAGACAAGTCCAAAAAAGAGGGTCTGAAAGTCCTCTGGGATGAGATCAGAGTAAGGCCTGCCAACCGAAGGAGGGCAGAGCGCATTTGATGATGAAGGAAAAGGAAAGAGAAGGAGACTGCAAAATTCTTCAAGAATCCATTCCGCTACACACATGGGGTCCTAAAAGGAAAAGCCAGTGGAACACTGGAAGCCTCTAAAGAAGAGCTAGAGGAACACATGCACACTCAGGATAGGGACCCTTCAAGGAACGAGCCCCTAGGCCCACCAGGCTACATACCGAAGCCTCCAGAACCATCAGCCCTGTTTGATGCATCACCACCCAAACTCAGTGAGGTCTGGCAGGTGATTATGTGGGCAATATCAGCATCAGCATTAGAATACCGTACAAGTTGTATAACAACTACCCAAGAGGGCTGAAGCCCCTATGGATCCTCATGAGAGTTGCCTGGACCAAGAAGAGCACCCCATCTGTGTGGCAAAGGGCAGTGGCGGTTTCTATCCCCAGGTCAGTGTGAATGTACAGTAGATGCATCAACGTTTCCTTATCACTCAACACAGTCGTTTTGTTGTTTTGTTTAATAATTATCAGGTAGCATATACTTTTAATGATATAAGACCATATTGATCCCCATGGACATATTCACATGTCAAAGCAGCAGAAGAAACAGACTAGTTTTTTTTTCTTCTTTTTTATACATTTGCAAACATTTATAAAATCCTGTTTTTGTTTTGTCATTATGGGCTATTGATGAGGGAAAAATGATTTCAGCATAAGGCTGGAACATAACAAAATGTGTAAAAGTGAAGGTCTCCATACTTTCTGAATACACTATATATAATATACATATAAACAGTACCAGCCATAGTTTTAACACGCTTTCTCATTCACTTGAATGGGAAAGTGTGTCCAAACTTTTGATTGGTACATACATGTACCAAAGACTGTATAAAACACGTAGTCTCTGTGACGTCACCCATAGATTTCTGAAGAGCCAAAATGGAGTTTGCGTTTCCTAGGATGGAGAAGGCATGACCTGCCCCAATTCTGCCTCTGATTGGCTAGTACTCGTTGCCTTCGTTGGTTGGATTGGTTAGATTTAAGCATGAGGAGTGAGACTGGTTAGAGTAAGAATACTATGGTAAGCCAATAAGAGGCTGAACATCCCTTCACCATCCTAGCAAAGGCAAATTTGCCTTCTGGTAACTCCACCCGTCGCCATCTTGGCAGTGCCTGAGGTCAGCTAATCAAAAAATTGACAAATATGTGGAGCATGGATGGAGCTGAGACGGGCTAAATGAAGCCTTCATTCTATGCTCGCCTCTTGTGACAGCAGCCAACTTTTTTTGCTGTAAAGTTGGGCATTTTAACATGGGAGTCGACACCCTTTTGAAGCCAGCCTCAAGTAGCCACTCAATGAACGGCAGTTTTTGGCACTTGCACATTGGCTTCATTTTTTATCACTGAAGTTTGCCGTTTGAAAAAAAGTCACAAAAGGGGTCTTAAAAGTCACCGATTAATACAGAGTAAGTCGGTAAAATGCCAACATTGTATAGAGTCCTGCTGTCGTAAAGAAGATAAATGCTAAAAAACTAGCTAGCTGGTGGACTAAACAGTAGGAGTACAGTAAAGAAAGTATCAGATTTTGATCAGCTTTATTTTAGCCGATACAATCCATTAAAAATGCCCGGATTGACCCAGATCTTGATACTTTGGATCAGCAACTTTCAAATCGATAGACCAGGATTAGTTTTTTTAAATGTCAAATATCTTATTTTTAACTTTAAAGGTCCAATATGTAATATTTGTACTGTAATAAATCCAAAAATGACACCAATGCCTCATCAGATATTAAGGAAACATGTTAAGCTGAAATACTATCTTTTCTGACAACAATGCTAAAGTCAGTATTTTTTCTTTTTGAAATTTACGATCCGTGACGGAATTTATGTTTATGTTTTGGTTTGTGTGTTGTTATTAACTGCCCAGTTTGACAGCCAGGCCGGGTTGCCAGATATAACTGTAAACACCTAAACCAGCGCGCTGCAGCTGTAACGTTATGCCATGAATGCACCAAACAAACGAATGGGATCAACAGAGATAGATTATACCCGACATTAAAAAACAGCATGTTTCTAACAGTTGCTTGACCAGAGACGTAACAAACCCCGGGTTAATATTGGAGATGTATTTGAAAGATGGAGACAGCTTACAGCCCAAAAGGACGCTGAGTTGGCTAATTTCCTCCTGTACAGGTAAGCATTAGCTTCAGGCTAATTTATCACAGCTACTAGGGACGAGCACTTTGTGTCATTTCAACATTCGTGTAGCTACTTCCATTGAATTGTATAGCTAGAGTAGCCACGTTGGTTACTCGCAAAAACAACTGAGACAGCCAGTAAAGTGATTCCGACTGGTCCTGGCTAACGCCACCATGCTAACCCTGCTAATTGCTAACGCTACCGGAGGACCAGGCAGGCGGGCCACTGCTGTTTACACCGTGTAGCCTGTTCAGCGGCCGTAGCTAGCCGACAACGGTGAGTGATTTGGAGCCAAGAGGGGGGGCTGTAGCTAAGTCGGAGAGAGAGGAACTTGAGTTTGCAGTGTGTTTAGCAATTGTGTAATTCTAAGGCTAGTAAAGTGTGTATTTCAGTCGGGTGGAAAAGGAGTGCAAGGCAGTGGTGTTTTTAGCGGTTCCTATCATAATTCTAAGCCGAGGAAGTGTGTCTGTTTGGCGTGTGGAGAGGACGGAGAATTTCGTTGTATTTTTAGCGGTTCCTACTGTAGCTAATTCTAAGCCGAAAAAGTGTGTGTATCAGTTGGGTACAGAGCTCCGTGTGAGCACGGGCTTTTATGACTGTCAATATAGCCAGCATCTAACGTTAGCTACTCCGCTGTGCTGTGGAGTAATGTCTGGTTATGTGAGACAAGCGTCTAGCAACATTGTTGGATGCTCCGGTCTTAGCCTGGCAACCAATCTGGGGAGGAGGGGCGAGGGAGACGACTCTCTCCAGTATTTTGAATTTGTACTGCAGTAACTATTTTAAACACTAGCTGTCAGTATTACATATTGGACCTTTAATAGTATGACATTTTGGGAAAATGCTCTTATTCACTTTTTCAGTGGCTTCCTGGAGTTTCCGCTGGTTGTCTGGCAACAAACAAGTTATGAAATGTTAATTAGTGATTTTTCAGACGTGCTGGTAGATGGATTTTGTTGCCTTTTGACAGAGCCAGGCTAGCTGTTTCCACTTGTTTCCATTCTTTATGCTAAGCTTAGCTAACCAGCTGCTGGCTGTAGTGTCATATTTATTGTACAAACACTAGATTGGTATCAGTCGTCTCATGTAACTCTTGGCAAGAAAGCAAATAAGCAAATTTCCAAAAGATTTCTGTGTCTATCTCTGCTGTGTGTTACCTTCTTGCCCCCTGGGGAGCATGTGTCAGGTGGAGGGGTGCTGGTGATGTTCAGAGGGCTGGAGCCACAGCTGGAGGGGGAGGAGCCTCGAATCCTGATAGAGACACAGATGGTTGCAATGACTCTGAAATACACTTTACATTTTATAGATTTTACTGTATTTCCTCACCATCAACCTCAATTGCAAAAAAATGGCAATGAGTCATGGTTTGTCACTTGGCTAACAGGTGCAAATGTGACCTACAGGCAGCACTTTTATTGGAATGTGTCAGCGTTGCTATGGCAATAAGTAGATAATACATCTATCAATGGAGACGATTCGTATAATTTTAGCACCACAGCAGCCACCTGAGTCTGCATTAGTCTGGAGGACTCAAAACTAAGCGGGGAACCAGCGAAGAGCTTCTGCTACTTCTTCATTTTATTGTCAAATGTTTTTTAAATGATCCAATATTATTCAATACATTAAATGTGAAATGTTCTATATAAAGCTCGAATCCTGCACATTTTATGTCATACAAGTTTCCCATTTGCCAAGCATGTACAGCAGCTTCTGATGTGTGATAAATTGTGCCATAACGCCTCTGTGTGTCGCCTCTATCACTTCATCTACATTAAAACCTAGACCACAGGGATTTTCCAGTCAAGGGCCAACAGACTTTGTGAGCTTTACTGGTTTTGAGATTGAAATACACTGATTTCATCTCCCACCTCTGAATCTCCATCACTTCCTCTGCAATCATGCGTCCAATTTTGCCGGCTCCTGCTCTTGTGCCACCGGGGATGCCAGGGACCGTCTGCAGTGCGCGCCTTCCTCCACCTACCAATCAACAGCAATCAGGAAAAAGAGATTTTATTCATTGTGAAAGATAAATGATTCCCAGTGGGGGATTATTGACAGTTAACCTGACTCCGCCAGATGGATTGCTTCGCATTTGCTCAGCATATCCATCTGGGAACTTTCCGTTGGAGAACGTTTGGGAAGGGGCGAAAATACTGGTTAGCTGGTTGGATAAACCATCTGTCTATCACCACCTATGTTGGTGATAGACGGACCAAATCAACCAATCAGATCAACGAAATGTATGATGTACCAACAGAGCAACGACGAAGCCAGGCTACCCCTGCTGCTGCAGGCAAAGCATAGCTCGTTAGCTCAGCAAGCAAGCAACATGTCGGTAAAGGATATTTGCCGTTTGTGTAACGAGAATTTAGGAATAAAAGGCCCCATTTCAGGTTCCCGGTCCATATTCCAAAAGAAGGACCCAAGAGAAAACAGCATTAGCGAGCGTCTAACAGAATTAGGGCTACCGCTGTCTGAAAATGTGTCTAGATCAGGTCAGAATTGCCAGCGTTGCTTCCGCTTGCTGAGCCTCGTGAGACAATCCTGATCTCGCGAGCTCCTCGTTGCATCACACCTAAACCCGCCTCAAAACCAACGCTGATTGGCCCGTTCGTTTGGCGAAAGGCTCCACATTTTCTCTGCCTCAAGATGCCAGACTGATCTGTGAGCAAAAAACTGGAGCTCGCGAGATCAGGATGGTCTCACGAGGCTAATTGACAGTAGCTGTGGGTTTAAAACATTTTTGCCAGGTGTAAAGCATTTGTATCTAGTAATTAGTGTTTTACCCTCTGAGGTGAGAACACTGTCCATACTCTGTGGTGAAGCAGCGGATTGAGGATAATCCGATCCTTCCATCATAGGACACCTGGAGAGATTAACACACATGAAATGTTCTGATATTTCACAGCCAAGTATGTACTTCATCAGTTGTATGAGGTGTGAGTGTTCTTGTCTACTTACGACACAACAGTGTTGGTGGAGACGATGTATTCCACCTCCTTGGTCCAGGGGTTCATGAAGCTAAACCATCGGCTCCTCAGCGTGATAAAAGAGCCGTCTTTGATCTTGAATTTGTAACAGTTGGTGTTGATCTTCTCTCTCATCTGCAGCACTGTTGACAGCATCATCAGTGTGGTAAGTAAAAACATACACACATTCAGTACGATATGACAATATTCCAAATTTGATACAGGTCATGTAAACAGCATATTCCGGTTGGATATTCCGAATAAGGCTTCTGTCCGAATATAAAACATGTTGGATATTCCAGTATTATTCAGGTTTTAGAGGCAATCTTTGGACATGTATACAGCACATTCGGAATATGCGTCTCAATCTGGGTTTTTACCGCAGTTTACTGCCTCTTGCCTGTTTACGGCTTGTGTTCAGCTCTGTGCGTTGCAATGGTTGCTGCACCCAAACCAACCAGCCAACAGTTTGCAAGGCTGCAGACCCGATAAGAGGGAGAAACACAGCTACTTTTAAACATTATCAAAGACTTGGATATTGACAGGTTTTTGGATATGCACACACATCGCTACACCGACCTTTTCAAGAAGCTGGTTGAAGGAATGAAAGAGGGATGCTGTGTTCGCACAGTCTAACAAGTCCGCCTCCGCTGGTAAACTTTGAAAAAATTGTATTTTGCACGGCTACATGTAAACGTAAATATTAGTGGAATATTCACTTTCATTAGCCATGTAAACAGCTTAGTTTTAATAATATTGTACTATTGTCTTTTACATGCACGGAATATTACCTGCATCCATCTAATTGTCAAGCGAATTTTAAGCAAACTTTTAAAATGTTGCAAAAAAGAAAAAAGAAAGAAAATCTGAATTAGAAGCGTTTCCATCAACAGGCTTAGAGCGAATAAACTAGACTACGCAAAGCGTCGTTTCGTCACAGGTTGACGTTACACATAGTTGTAGATTGGACCGGCTTGCTAAATCAAAGACTTTAGAAGCTAAGTTCTTTGGCTAAATGGAGAGAGGTAGCATTGTACAAGGTGGTGGTGTGCAGGGTCATACGATTCAAGCTGTTGAACCAATTCGTCAATATACCCGACGTGGCTGAGGCACAGGCTATAGCGGACCACAACTCCACTACGCACCTTGTGCCACAAGTGTACGGCGCACTGGATGTTGGACCCATTTCCCAATCCTTCCCCCATCCGATGGATATCTGGGCCCGTATCCCTAAAGATTCTGAGAATCCTCTCAGAGAGCTCCTAACTTAACCTAAAAATTCCTTGCCAGGAGTTTTAGCTTAGAAGTGATTCCAGAACATTTTCAGTGAACTCTGAGCAAGGAATGGATGGAAAATCCTATCTTAGTGAGGAGGTGTGGTTGACCCCGTTGCTAGGTATGAGTCATCATTTCAAAAGCCGTGATTGGTTGATCCTACAAGTTTGATGAAAATGAACTTTTGGTGATAATGAGCAAAGGATGTACCCTTAACTCAATAAACATAATTATACACTCTAATCTTATGCAGACTGTAATTGTAAATAATATTTCACATTCAAGAAAATATCTGGAAAATGAATAGTAAGCTGTAGGGGTTGTAGCCTAACATTAGAATCTAAAATATGTAAAAACTTAAGCTCATTACACCCTGTTCAAATAATGATTTGTGTCTTATTTGCTCATATTAATATCCTAGATGGCATATTTTGTACTTTCACTCCCATATGGACCCCATTGAAAACAAGATGGCCTATCTCAAGGGGCTGTCCTTAATGAAGTAGAAATTGCAACGTTACAACTCAGTGTGGTCTTAACGAGGGTAACACGGCTCAGCTTTTATCAATGTCTGTGATTGCTGGCTGGTCTATTTATGAAGGCTTGTTAACAAATATCCTACAAACACAGAAAATGGAGAAAAAAAGGAATCGCAAGCCGAACTGGACTGAGGAGCAAGGTTTGTTGCTGGCCCAGTTGGTGAAGTAATTGCATCTCTAAGGAGATCCACCACAAACATGATTCCTGCACAATCCAATCTGTAGCGTCTCAATAATTCCCTGTCATCCAGTGTTTGCAGGACATCTCTCCTGCCTCCTCTGTTGGCCATTTTGTGCAGCTGCTTAGGGGAACTCCTAAGCCACTAAAAGTCCTCTTCCGTGCTCTTAGCAGATCTCACATTAGGAGCCCTTTTAAGCGCTAGGACTCTTGAGGAATAGCTTTTATATTAACTGGGATTTTCGTGTCACTTTTAGGGGAAATTCTAAGAAAATGTCATGCCTCTTGAATTTGAATTTTCTTAGAATTTGGCCGCTAGGAGCCACTTTTTGCACAAAAATTCTTTAGGGATACGGGTCCAGGACTATAGTCATGTGAGTTACATGTTCGCTACGTCACAACTTATTCGGCAAAGCTGTTAACATCTCCCATTTTGCGCATTAACTCTTTTTCGACAAAGGCAAAAACCACCTCAAGGGAGCGTAAAAAAGTCTTTCCAAATTTTGCTGTTTCCATCAACTTTTTCTAATGTAATACTTCAAAATGCGCATAAAAATATGTTGATGGAAACATGAATACTGAAGACTTGACTCATTTACTTCATTCAGTCACTTCACCATTGAAATCCATGAAGATATTTTGTCTATCCCACAGCAGGTACCTTGTCTGTGGCACTCTGCCAGGTGGCCAATGTCATCCTGGTGGAAATACTCATAGAAGGAGGTTCCCAGCAGCTCCTGGGGCAGGTAGGCTAGGATGGCTGTGGCTCTGAAGGGACAGACAGAGAAAGGTTGTGTTTATTTACAGTTGCTGATGTGTGGCTCCTCAGAACGAGGAGGAAAGCAAAGAAGTTCTCAACATGTTAATCCGCAGCAAAGACAACTCTTGTTTCGTTTTTTTCAAGGCCAGCAATTAACACTATAACCCAGGCTTTTTAGGGCTACTATAATCAGCAAACCAACACTCTGAACATTTGTATCCTTTTGTTTGCACTGATGGGCCATTACCGCATTATCACTCTCCATTTCTTTAGCAGCAAGCACGCACACATATGCAGCCCCCACACACCATACAGATAGTAGAGAGCTGTTGAGTATAGCGAGAACCCAAGTACTCACAGACCCAAGAACATTTTTAAATAAGGAAGTTGGTATAATGTATGCTTGTTGAGCAAAATATTGGCTTTACTCAGATTACAGTTTTATGAAGATTTTATTGCACTAGTAAAACGCGTAGTTGGAGGAGCTCAGCACCTGCACAGAGAGCAAAGGAGATGCTGCAGTGTGATAATAAATTATACCAAAACATCAATCAGATTACAGATAAATGAAGTGGTAATGTCAGAGTTTATCTATACTACAGTCTTTAATAATTTAGCCCCGGGGTTCGTTTAGTACCGAGTTTTGGTACCCATCTCTAGTTGTTGGTCCTTTGTTATTGATATTTCAACATATACCAATCTGAAATTGAGTCTTAGTTGGGTGTCAAACCTGAGTCACCAACAAGGGGCAGTGGTACTTTTCAATGTCAAGGCACCAAACCAGTTCACCACCAATTAGATTTTTTTAGGTGTCCTTTAGTCCTATAGCGACCTGGCTAATACAGCCAGATCCAGGTTCATTTATTTGTCATTTTCCAACACAGGGTTGCAGAATGAAATGTAAGTTGTAGCCCCTTCACACTACACACACATTGAAACTTGTATACAATATTTAAATTCAAATAGAATATGTTGAAAAAGTGGAACTTAATATTATTCCTTTTATACAAATGAATCAGTAGTCTCAGCTTGATCTCTTGCATCTCACCTCTGGTCAACGAAGACAAATTTGCCGTCGATGGCGTGCCGTGAGACGTACTCTGTGGGCTTTACCCTGATGTCTGCCAGGCTGGGTTGGGGGACAATGTGGGGATGCAGGCGGCCTATGGCTACCAGGCAGCTCAGGTTGCAGCCCTCATTGTCGGGCTCGTTGTCCTCGTCGAGACCCATCTTGGTGGGCGGCCAGCTCTTTAGGTATCCCGTGCTATGAATAGTGCAGAAGCTCTTACGGTCCGCTGTAAAGACGGGAGGAGTGGGGCAGAGATAGTGTTAGAGGTTTGGCTGACCACATTTGAAACTGTAATGAAACCGGATTGAGAAAAACTATTTAGGATTTTTAATGCCGTCTTGAAGAGTTTAAATATGCTGAGACATTTCCATTTATAATGATTAAAAACAGATGAGATAAAAACATTCTTTTTAAACTGCACATGTGAGAGAAAAAAACGTTAAAGATCCCATATCATGCTCATTTTCAGGTTCATACTTGTATTTGGGGTTTCTACTTTAACATGTTTATATGCTTTAATGTTCAAAAAACATGTTTTTCTCGTACTGTCTAAATATACCTGTATTCGCCCTCTGTCTGAAACGCACCATTTTAGCACTATGTCATCAAGCCCCCATCCCAGAAAAAACACGGTCTGCTCTGATTGGCCAGCATTTCAGAGTCTTCTGCATCAGAGCCTATGCACCGCCATTGCATGATTCATGACGTGAATGGCTGTAGCTGTAGCTGCACTTTCTACCTATATATAGTGTAGTTGTGACGTCACAACCGTTAATTCATTTCGACATTCTAAGATTCCACCCATAAATTCCTAGTGTAAATACATTTGTAATGGAAAAATTTCAAATTGACTAAACAAGACAATCATGACCCATGTGTCATTTCAGAACCATGCATAGTTTCTAATTAAAAACTCTACTGCTTCACACAGGTGTGCAACTCTTCCCTGGAAGAGAATTTTGCCTTCACAAAGTAACCTTTGCAAAAATAAGGAGGAGGAAGACAACAAGAAAATACTCAGGCTAGGCCGAACTCCAATGTACCATTACATTACTCTCTCTGCAGTCCAAGGTTTAAGATTAGGACACTAAATTATTATTAATCATTTGCCAGGTGTCAGTCTTATTACACTTCTATTTGAACATTTGTATTCTTTTGTTTGCACTGATGAGCCATTAACGCATCATCACTCTCCATTTCTTTAGCAGCAAGGACGCACACATATGCAGCCCCCACACACCATACACAGCCAGTTTGAACCCACACAAAACTGATGAACTCTTAGCAGTGTAAAATGTGCTATTTTGCTATCTATTTTTAGAAAAAAAATATTTTCAAGCTGCCACCCGATGCAGTGATAGTCCGGTCATTTGCGCTGTGCGTCATTTAGTTTAGCACACACACAAGTCTCCAACTCAATAATATCTCACTGGAAACAAATCTAAAATGCAATAAATTAAATAGTATTCCTGACATCAATATACTGAGTGAAGTTTTGAAAGAATGAAGAACACAGACATCAGTCAGTATCATCCTTCCTCCAGTCCTCTGTCCTCCGCTCTCTGCTGCTGTGATTCCCTGCAGCTGTCTCAGCCAGCAGCTAAGTTTACAAGAATTAGCCTAATTTTAAGATATGTGGCAAACTATGCTAAACAGTTAGATATTTACAGATATACTTTTATAACAATTTGTGCAGTGTCCCTTCAAACGTGCCCGATCGGAACAGTCCGACTGCTTAGCCTGTGGTACTGCTGCTTGCAGCTTTCTCAAGAACCGCTCATCCAAACAACTTCACACTCCACACTGCGCTTCCTTGGGTCCTGAGCAATACACCTGCAATGACATGGTGGCGTCACATACCTGGCGCCTACTCACGGTCAGAAACACCATTAAAAGACACTCTGGTTCATGGGAAACTGAGACTTAACCATAGGCAAGGTAAGCAACTGCTTATAGATGTAATAGCATGTATTAACAGCTATAGATTCATTATATTTAGATTTTGTTTTAATATGTTACTATTCTAACTTAATGTACCTTGAAATAACCTAGAGAATGTCCCCCAAAGCACTTACAAAATATGCAACTCAACTGCATACTAATGACTAATTGTGTACTTTTACTTCAGAGGAAAACACTGTACTACATTTACCTGACAGAGAAATATTGCTGGTTATGAATTTGAAGTCAATCTGATGAAATCTCTAGGAGGAGTTTGTTAAAGTATAGCACCTTGACTTTTAGGCCTACTTCCTGTTGCCACTAGGAGGCGCTATGACTTTGAGTAAATATCGGCCTTTATATGTCCTCAGGGTTGGACTCTTATGAATCCTGAAAGGTTTTGAGCCGATTGGACAATGTACACTCTAGTTACACCCACTTCCTGTTTCGATGGCGAAATGCACAAAATGGCCGCCCACAGCCATGCCCTATGACGAAAAGTTTTTCTTTTAATAATTTTCATCTTTAACATCTTAAGATGGCACAGACCAAATTTGAAGTTGATCGGATGAAATCTCTAGGAGGAGTTCGTTAAAGTACGACGTGGAAAAAAAAAGATAAACCTTCTGATTGTTGCAGGTCTTATAGACCAATAAGTTTGCTTGGTGTTGACTGCAAAATATTATCAAAACTCCTGGCTAGAAGACTAGAGGAGATGCTACCTGTCCTAATTAGACCAGACCAGACTGGATTTGTCAAAAATAGATACTCTGTCTCTAATGTTCGTAGGCTCCTAAACATAATACAATTTTCACATAGTACAAAGAAGAGGATCCTGGCGATCTCACTAGACGCTGAGAAAGCGTTTGACCGGGTAGAGTGGGAGTACCTTATCGATGTTCTTGATAAATTTGGGTTGGGCTCGGATTTTATTCAGTGGGTTAAGCTTCTATACAGGTCTCCTGCTGCCCGGGTCATGGTAAATGGTTCGGTGTCTGATAACTTTCCCTTGAGTAGAGGTACACGTCAGGGTTGTCCCCTCTCACCGCTTTTATTTGTACTTGCTCTCGAACCACTTGCTGAGACTATTAGGAGTCACAATGGGCTGTCCGGTGTAACTTTAGGAGACATTGAATACAAAATATCGCTTTATACTGATGACATATTACTGTTTATTACCAAACCAGAGACTTCTATACCCATTTTGGTAGCAATTATATGTCAATTTGGTCAAATTTCAGGGTACAAAATTAATTATGACAAGTCAGAGGCCTTGCCACTGGGTGACTTTGGAGACCGTGCAACCCTTATCAATTTTCCATTTAGATGGTCGAGTGCTGGCTTTGTTTACCTGGGCGTCAGAGTATCAGCTAAGGTTGAAGAACTGTATAAGTTGAATTTTAAGCCAACTTTGACAGCAGTTAAATGTGATCTTGAAAGATGGTTCGATCTCCCTCTGTCATGGATGGGCAGGATCAGCCTGATAAAGATGAACGTGCTTCCCAGAATATTATATCCAATGCAAATGCTACCACTTAGGATCACTAGAAGGGCATTTTTAGGTATAGAAAGAGCTCTCTCAAATTTCATATGGCACGGAAAGAGACCTAGATTAAAGATGAAGACTTTACAATTACCCGTTGATAGAGGGGGTCAAGCCCTTCCCAATTTTTTGTATTATAACTGGGCCTGTCATGCACGCATAATATCAGGCTGGCTCAATCATTTTCTCCACCAGGAGGGAACCCTGGTGGATGCCTGGTGCTGTGCCCCTTTTTCCCCCATCAGTCTTATTTCAATTGACAAAGGTGAATCCATGGCAGAGGTTAAAAATAACCCCATTATGCTTAACACTCTAAAGACTTGGCGTGATATCGCTAGATATGTTGGCCAGAGAGGCTCTTCGTTAGCATTACAACCTATAACCCAAAATAAAGCTTTTCCTCCTGGTGTGGGGAAAAGTATTTTCAATGTTTGGTACTCAAAGGGACTAAGATTTGTGGGTAATGTATTTGAAAACGGTAATTTTATGTCATTTTCACAACTTCAGAATAAATACCAAATACCACACAGCCACCTTTTTGGCTTTCTTCAGGTTAGACATTTTGTACAGTCCAATCTTGTACTTCCAACAGACCAATCAATAGAGAACCCAATTGATGGCCTCCTCCTTACTTTTAATTCAATCGCTTCCAATAACAGAAAATTTATTTCACTTTTTTATGAAAAACTGTACTCTTTTAATTGTGCCAATGTTAACAAAAACAAGGAGTCATGGGAAAAGGATTTGGAGGTTGATCTTGATACTGATATCTGGTCAGATGCATTTGAATCTGTTAAGAAACTGTTTACGTGTAATAGACTTAGAGAGAGTCAATACAGGATATTGCATAGATTGCAGCGCACTCCTCATTTTCTAAACAAGATTAACCCCCAAGTCTCTCCCCTCTGCAGGAAGTGTAAGAAAGAAGTAGGGACCTACTATCATTGTATTTGGCAATGTCCCTTAATACTCAGGTTTTGGAGGAATATTTCTCAGGAGCTAAGTTCAATTTTTCTTTTTTTCTTTTCTTTTTTTTTTTTTGGTACAGAGAAACATGTAAGGTTTTTCCTCTGGAACGCCTCAGTGCCACATTAAGGGGCAATACCAACTTGTTTTATAATATCTGGCAACCTTTTCTTGACTACCTTCCTGGTGATCTTGCTGGTTTGCTGCAGGATGGGAGACCACAGTTTGTCTTCACCAATAAGTCATAAACTCTTTTGAAAATATATATATATTTTTTTTATTTTATTTTATTTTTTTTGTGTGTTTGTATGTGTTTTGTTGTAATCAACAATGTAGGTTATGTGATGTAACATGTGGGGTGCAATTTCTGTGTGTGAATGATTTCCCCCTGTTTTGTATGTTGGTAATAGCTGGGCTTGTTGGTTTGTTGCTTGTTTAAAATTAATAAAATATATCTTAAAAAAAAAAAAAAGTACGACGTGGAAATGGCCTAAATCGCACTAATTTCGAACTTTCAATTCAAAATGCTGTAAATTACAGTGTGTGGTCTAGACAAGGTCACATGTGTCCCTTTGCCTGCTCCTGTGAGGCTCTTACTGTGTGGCTTGGGTCTTTGTTATCAGTTGAATTTTTTTTTTTTTTTAACTGTGAAATATATTTAAGAGAAGTCAAATCATGCTTTTGAATGTATTGTATTGTGCCAATACATTTGCCAATAATTTTAAAATACAAAATAATGCAGCAGAGTTTTGAGGACAGATTCTGCACTTTGAGAAAAAAAAGCGGCCACAGATCTATCTTCCTCATTAACCGAGATGGACTCAAGCTAATGTCACTGTTTGCAGTTATGTCTGTGAATCAGTGTTTTCTACATTGAAACAAGTAAAAACATTGTTCTATTGTTATGGACACACGTGAAAGAGTTACTTTGAGTGGCAACAACCGAGTACAAGCCAGACATAAAAAGGATTGTGGATAACAAAGACTGTCAGGTTTCCCACTGAGTCGATCTAGGTAAGAAAAAACTATGAAAACTGCTATGTAGTATGACTGTCATTAGATCTGGAAGTCACTGTTGTAGTGTGGACGTGCATGTGCTGTGTGACTCTTAGCTATGGTGCAGGTTTGTTTTTTTGTTTTTCACGAGAGAAACGGCATCGGTTTACACTGCGACATTTGTCTACAGTTTTAATTGTTATTAACACAGCTGTATATCGTTAAGCATGAGAGGGAAACCTGTATTTGTAGCAGTGTTTCCGCTGCTAACTGTGTTACTGCGGCCGCCGCACGGCGGAAAACACAGACGAAGTTACTGAATGCAACTAACTTCAGACGGAGCCTGCAAAATGCAGCGCAGTGACGATACAGACATTTCATACACAAGACGTGTGTAGCGCCGTTGACCCGCCAAAGCATTCGACCCGTTCATAGTGAGTCAGCCGTCACTCTGTGAGTAGCATACGCTTCTCTCTCTCTCTCTCTCTCTCTCTCTCTCTCTCTCTCTCTCTCTCTCTCTCTCTCTCTCTCTCATTTTGATAGGAAAGCTGAAGACATGAAAGGGGGGAGAGAGAGAGAGAGAGGGGGGAATGACATGCAGTAAAGGGCCGCAGGTCGGAGTCGAACCTGGCCCGCTGCGTCGAGGAGTAAACCTCTATATATACCGACTGAGCTATCCGGGCGCCCTGTCTCTCTTTTAGTCAGTTATTGTTGTTGATAACAAGTGAAGGAGCTTTCTCAGAGATATATATTTTAAATGTATCCTAGGCTATTTATTTCAGATAATTTTCATTTACATGTGTTGCAGCTGTATATTTTCAAACTGAGAAGTAAACCAGCTGTCATTGCATTTCATTTTAATTACAACCTGTTTTCATAAAAGAGCTTGGGAAAAGTGGCTTTGACTTAAAACGGAACATTTAGCCCACTTGTCCATCTGAGGGACAGAGGACAGCTGGGGGGGGGGGGCTATAAGACTTTGAGCCATGAAATGTTTTACTTAAAGGTATAGTGGTCGCTGACAGGTCAGCGAGCAGACGGCCATAGACAGTATATAAAAGCCTCCGACCGCTGCCCCCCCGCTCTCGGCGATAGCTTGTTTGTTGGCCTGTAGCGTGCTAACGTTAGCTATAGAGATGCTTGTCCTAAATAGATTTCCATTTACCGGTGGCGAGTCTGAAAAGTAGGCTTGTAGAGCCATGCCGACAGCAACTTGTAAACAGAGCGTGCACAAGGAGAACTAGGCTCGTGCACGCTCTCTCGTGCACATGTTTAATAGGCGTTCCCTCTTGGGAGCAAGTAGGGTGTTGTGCATGTGCATTTTTTCAAAAAGTGGAGAGGGCGGTTCTTTTCTAAAATTCAGGAAAATCCTCCATTATACTTTTTGAAATGGTTTAGTTTGGCAGCTCAGTGAAGCACCAAACTTATTTTGTTAATATTTTTATTTTTATATGCAGTATGATTGTGTTTCAACTAAAAAGTATTTACCTACACCTTATTCTTGTTTAAAATCATTTACATAATATAAATGAATGTATATGGAGCGTGATAAAAAGGTAACCTTGAAATTGTGGCGTTAACGGCGCCGCAAGGAAAGATTTGGGTGCACCTAAATTGTGTGCTGGTGCACCTAAATAAAAAAGTTAGGCGCACCAGTGCAACCAAGGCAAAAAGTTAGTGTGGAGCCCTGCAACCTCCTTGGTCGTGTAATGGAGATGTTCTCATGCTAACTGAGGTGTGATTCCTGGTTTTAATAAGGGTGTGCCTCTAAAAATAAAATAGAAGAAAAAACAGAAGAGCACCAGAAAATCAGGGCTTCTGCTTTCATAAGAAGGTAACTGAAAGACTGAAGAAAAAAAAAAGTGTCTTAAAAGGGACTTTTTTTTAACCTATTTTCCTATGTTTTTGTGTCTAAGTGATGATGGGAACAACAATCTTTGACATTGGTCCAGTATTAAGCAAGATCGCTGCAGTGGGCAGCGGCGTAACAAGCTACAAGCTGTTTATTGGGCAATTGTCCAGCATGTATTTACCTTCACAAAAGTGCTCGTTTTGCCACTGACAGGCTCAGATTAATATTCTAAGTGTCTGACAACATTATGGAAAGGATTTCTAAGGAGGTCAACCTTTCTGCTAAGTAAGATCCTTTTTTTTTTTTTAAACATAAAAACATCATGAAATTGCATTCGCTAAACCCACCAAACTCCATGTAAATAAACAGTAATTTTATTATTGTAAAATACACTTCATTCAAAGTCGACAGAAACAAAACTATGAAAAGCCGTTTTGGGTTGTCTTTTCACTTTTCCAACCATCACAACTCTAGTTCTGGTTGAAATAAACACATAGTTTACCAATTTACATGTGAAAATATGTTGGCTCTATACATGTTAAAAGTATTACTTTTTTAAATGGAGTCTGGTGGATTTAGCGCTAGCGAGGTCCCGAAGAGGTTTTAAAGATCTTGATCCTTTCCATAATGTTGTCAGACACTTAGAATATTAATCTGAGCCTGTCAGCGGCAAAACGAGCACTTTTGTGAAGGTAAATACAAGCTGGACAATTGCCCAATTAACTTACATTGTAGCTTGTTTCGCCGCTGCCAACTGCAGCGATCTTGCTTAATACTGGACCAATGTTAAAGACTGGTGTTCCCATCAGTCACTTACGACACAAAAACATAGGACAATAGGTATAAAAAAAACAAAGTTACCCTTTAAGTACATCAGATAAAGGCTGAATGTAGAGAAGAGCCCTTGACTGGCACTTAAAGATGAAAACTGATGGGGAGATGCTTTGAGTAGCACAAAGCTTCCTCTACAAGGGAGGCAGCCTTACATGTTAGGGGAAGAGGACGATTGTGGGTGAAAAAAATCCAGTTTTAATTCATGTTTTAGGAGAACAAACCGTACCGTACCTTTTTTCTTAGAGCAGGTTGAGGGAAAGTCTTTATCCTCTACTTTGACAGAGGGCCTGTTGCACTTCATCCTGCAGAAAAACGACCGTCTGGCTCCAGAACAGAGTCTAGATGGGCCGGGGGTGATGTCTGTCTTCACTGGAAGACCAGCTGCAAATACACAAACAAATTAATAATAGCAACAGGTTGTTTTTTCTTTAACATCATTGTTTTTAATGTTCAGTGCAGTTGCTTTTAAAACATTTTTTTCATCATTCTCAGAACATACAAAAACTCTAAATGTATTCTTATAACATCCATCAGTCTGAAACTCCTGTAGCCAAATTCAATTATTCTTTCCATTTTCAGTGCCTCTATTTTAAGTCTTGAATGATGCCCACTTCAGCCATTTGCATCCATGCAGTCTTACAATAGCTTTTCCATTAATAAAATGTATTCAACTATTAGTAGCCATTGGTCCTCTGTGGGGGGATTCTATTTCACACCTTTCCTTGTCATAGCTTTTTCCTTCCCTCAGTACAATTGAGGGTAATCACTTCAATCTCTTCTTTGTAAGATTCCTTTTGCCAAATTACCAAATGAGAGCTCCTATATCTCAGAGGAACATCAGATTGTTTGTGGGAGTTGCTACATCCCTAAAAGGCTCATTGGTTGCAGTTTACTGGGTGTCGTGCCAAAAAGTGATCATCCGCCAAAAACTGACTGCTGTCTATGCTCCATGCAAATGATAAAATTAAATCATACACAAACACATGGTACATGAATGCCCAGGCTCTCGGGCTCTCCAGCACGTTGTTTTGTTGCCGGCGGTTGCGCACATGTCTCCGGCCGTTCTGTGCGCTCTTTAAGAGCGGCTTCCCTAGCAGGCGGAGCCAGGTTCCCTCCTTCCCCTACCCGGGCAACATCGCTACCTGGATGTGTGACGACTAGACGATTAAAGGGGACACGCCGAATCTCTAGATGAGCCACAGCCTAGCACTTATAGTTAGATAAGGTTGTGGGGGAAAAAATACTGGGAACCATGCAATGCAGCCTGTTCCGAACAGACACACGCTCAAAATGGGCACGGCACTAGCTCAACAAATAGACAATACAACCAGGTGCTGTATTTCACAATAAATATTATTTTCTAGAGACATAAGGCAGCCTTGAGATTGCTGACAGCTACAGCTTTGCCTGGTAGCGTGAGGACACAACAGATTAAGATGTACTGTAAACTCAGAGTGGAAGGGTGGAATACACAAGTGATCGACATTAACTAGATTCCAATGCTACACAATAGATAATGTGTGTTTGGACTTACTTTTAGCGTCAATGAGTCTCTCTCGTGGGGCCGTATCGGAAGAGGACAGCTGCTCCTTGACCTTGGCAATGTCCTTGGGGTGTAGGTAGTCAAACAGGCTCTGACCTATCAGGTCGTTCTGGACGCAGCAGGTGGAATATATGAGTGACAGACAAAGAGAGAATCAAGGAAATGACGTGAAAGGGGAATAGAGGCAAGGAACATAAAACAATATGGGCAAGGACAGAACTACTAACTAAAAACATCTACTACTACTTCCATGAACAACATTAACTTCTCTAAAGTCAGAACTGTGATAAATGCTACTTTAGTTATTTCATGTGGTAGCTTTTCTGGGAAATTGCAAGGCAATATACATCTTTTATATACAAATTGGTCTATGTCCTTTATGTTTCACTTCTGGGATTGCTCCGGTGCTGCAGGAAATTCCGCCGGATGCATTTATTTTCTGTTTCCTTCCACTTTCTTTGTGTTGGAATTTTAAATACGGTGGATTTATGATGACTATTGTTGACTGCTCCTCAGATCTCTGCATGGTAGATTGAGACAGCTAGCTGTTGTTGTGACTGGTTTAAAGAAATGCCAATAAACCGGAGCACGTTTTTCTCCCATCCCGGAATGCTATGTGGAGTAGCCAGACCCTCCTTCACTTCGCAGCGTGTGGATGGTCTGGCAAAGCAAGACTATATAAAAATGAACTACTGAGAGAGACAGAATATCCAACTCAAGTAAGAAAGCTGCGAAGATCTGCCTTGAATTTTATTTTTCATGGTGAAAAAATGTCGCTGATTTGAGAAAACCCTTTTTTTACCTTCTTTTTTTTTGCCAAATAAAAAGGTCAACACTATGGGATCCTGTGTAATTTGCAGAGTGACTTATGTAATGAAGGATAGAAAAAGTTTCAAGTATAACACATACTATAAGTTCTTCAAGGTTGAGAGGCTTAACAATTACTTAGGATGGCTAAACATATTATCAACACTACCTTTTTGAGTAAAGCAGTAAATGGACATCAGTCCCTTTTTCTCCAATTCACAAATTCCTCCTTACCTGGCTGTAGTTGAGGATCTTGTAGACTGATTCGGAAACAAAGAGGATCTTTCCACGGTCGCACCCAACCACAAACAGGAAACCATCAGCAGCCTGCATTATCAAACACACAAAACACAGGAATACATATGGGGCATTCCACAAACTCATTTTCTTCATAGAAAAGACAAAAAAAATAATTCTTTAAAAATACCTACTTTGGTTCAATATTAGGATACACGGTATGATTTAGATTTATATTGCTTGATGTTTTGAGTACCATAATTAGTAGAAAAGACTGGCGACAAATGATGAAAATGAATAGTAAAAAGAGTACCATGCAGACTGTATGGTGAATCAAGTATTGTGCTACTGTAACATATCCCTCTTGCATGTTATAATAAATACACAATTTAAGCTTTAACTATTTTTGTCAGTAATTCTACCTCTATTTGGTAGTTGTAAGGTGACCATTTTTGTGCCATTTTCATATTTGTTTGCTGTTATTTTTTTATTTCATATTTAATAGGTTACTAGGTTACAGTACCTAAGGTAACGTTGCAGCTATGAAGCCCACCACTGGAGGAACAAGTCAGACTGGGCTTGTATCCCTCAGGTGAGTGTGTAACTGTAGGCCTGCCGCGACAGTCAATAAATCAATTAATCGCATGACAAATAAAAATGAGCTTGATCATTTTTCCGGCCGCGGTAATTCAATTTGCATGCTTGTCTCTCTCTCTCTCTCTCTCTCTCTCTCTCTCTCTCTCTCTCTCTCTCTCTCTCTCTCTCTCTCTCTCTCTCTCTCTCTCTCTCTCTCTCTCTCTCTCTCTCTCTCTCTCTCTCTATACTTAAAGCTTTTTGCATATGGCCTGTGGAGGCATCTGCTTCATCTCATTTGCACTTTTTGTTTACAAAGGTCCTAACTGGCAGTTTTGTCTGTTAAGGAATGTATCACTCTTTATGTCTGAGCCTAATGTTTAATATTTTTTGAAGTGTTAAATATTCTTTAGAAATAAAAATGTATTGATCTTTGAAAAGGTGTACCTGCATTATTATGCCTATATCATTATATTAGATGAAAATGGTCTCAGAACGACAATATTATCGTTTATCGCAATAATTTCTGGGACAATTTATCGCCCAGCAAAATTTGTTATCATGACAGGCCTATGTGACTATGATGAAAACTGATGAAAACCTGTAAATATTAATGTACAGCCTCTCTGAGAGACAGTAACTACACCCAGAGTAATCATCTACAAGTATGTGTAAATATCCATCTGTATCATTAGTATCTTTGGGTGAATTGTAATGTAGTTTTTTTTTTTACGCTAAAAGTCTTTGATCCTGGACCGTTGATCCTATACGTCAGTTTGACATTTGACACACTGAGTTTCTCTCTCCTCTTTCTTTCCATTTGTGTGCATCCATGTCCCAGAAATGCTTGTTACTAACCTAGCTCATGATTCCTTGGATTAGGGTGGCACCAAAATCATGGTTGCAGCTGTCGCCGTGGTCCTGCTGCACTCCCTGTTACACCCTGCTACGCTCTGCGGTGCCCTGCTGCATCCTGCTATGCTCTGCTGTGCCATGCTACATCCTGTAACGCCCTGCAGTGCCCTGATATGCCATGAACTACTATGACTACTATTTCTAGTCACTGTTTCATTATCTTTATTGTGACTGTAATTGCCACTGTTCATCACACCCCCAACCGGCTCCGTCAGACACAGCCTACCAAGAGCCTGGGTCTGTCCGAGGTTTCTTTCTAAAAGGGAGTTTTTCCTCGCCACTGTCGCACTAAATGCTTGCTCTTGGGGAATTACTGGAATTGTTGGGTCTTTTGCATATTATGTGGTCTAGACCTACTCTATTTGTAAAGTGTCCTGAGATAACACTTGTTATGATTTGATATTATAAATAAAATTTAATTTAATTTAATGAATATAGTTGTTGAGCTTGGCTACAGAAATCATTCACCAGTGTTGGAAGTTTCCTTTGATTATTGTTTTATTTTATACTGGCTAGTTTTACTGAGGCCTGGCTTGTATCCCTCAGAGCTGAACCCGGGCCCACTGCGTCGAAGAGCAAACCCCTATACATGGGCGCCTGCTCCACCAACTGAGCTATCCAGGCGCCCAGGATGCCTAATCATTTGAACTGCACTCACCCTTAATATCAAGTGCTTCAGTTCATCATCTGAGAGGAAGGAAGGCTTGTAGTTGGCCTCTGTGTAGGGGTTGGCTGCACCTGAACACAATAGTGAACACAACAGTGAACACACCACTCACACCTGTAGGTATTCAGACTGAAAATGCACACACTGTAACAGCTCACACAGTTTGTGGGCCTTCTTAAGTGAAAGTTATAAGTAGCTATTCTTACATCTACTTTAAGTTACGCAAAATTCTAGTAAACAGACACGTTTTACTAAAAAAGATGTTTGCTATTGCATATATTTAGATGGTCAACATGACGCATGCATCATTTATTATTTGCTTAGCTGCTGAAATCTCTGGCTTTTATAACCAATTGTAATCCTTTATTCCTTGTTTGAAAAATGCAATCCTTCATCTTCTTTGCTGCTAAAAGGCCACTTCCGCCAGTGTATTGCAAGCCTGCCAGGCCTAAATTGACTCCCTGCCGGGCCTTATCATCTGGGCAAAACGTTTTTATACAAGTAGCGAACTTCTTTAAGAAATACCTCAGTGCCAAGGTTGTGTGCCTTGCCAGAGCTGAAGAAGACAAATTAAAAAAGAAATCTTGTTTTTGTCAGTCAACTAATACATTAATTTACTAATCGTGCAGTTCTATCTCTGATCCAATCTCTATGTGAAGCTTTCACCTTTATTTTCCCATTCATGAATAGACACAGTAAACTGTGCCAAAGAGCTGTCAATATTGTTGCAATTCTTACGAAGACATTTCCCTCGTGGCTCTTTTGTTTAGTTGTGTACAGTACATGAATACAGTATGAATATAGTATGTTGGCAGTATTATTTTCAGGCAGTACCAACCACAGCTTATGTAAACCCCTCATAAATTGAGCCAACTCCAGCGATTTACTAACCTCGGAGTGTCTTCATGTGCTGGACAGCCATGCGCAGGACTGTCAGCTTGTCTAGTTTGCGGGACATGGCGTTACAGGTGGGCACCAGTGACGCCAGCTCGTCGATGAAGCTGTTCATCTTGTCCCTGCGACGCTTCTCGATCTGGCTGTGAGCCTCTCTGTAGAGGGAGAAGCATCAGACATTAACAGACAGTGATCTTACACTGACTGTTCTCTTTTCCAATATGTCTGGCATAAATCCAAAGGAAAAGAAAATCATTTTGGATTTGTATAAAAGACAGAATCCTGAAGCTGCACGCAACAGGAATGCAAGATAAGGCAAGTAATCCTTCAATGGGCTGCATTCTTGCGCTGCGAAGTATCCATCACCTCGCACTCTTGTCTACCATGATGATGAATCAACACTAAGAGCAAACTGCTCTCTAAAGATGAAAGATGAAATGCCTTGGTGTTATGTCTATCTTTCAGGACTGTAAGAATACATCCGAAGGTCTATCCAACTTTTCTGTTCTGTCTTCACTAGCTGCTACTAAAGGTGTTACTTTCCACGCAAGACAAAGAAAGCTTGTCATTATCCATTAGGTATGCTCTTACAGTCCCTTACTTGAACATAATGCTTGGATCTATACACTTTAATGTATAAAGTTTCTCATTATCAACATACACAAAGCACTCTCTGTTCCCAATCAGACAGAGGGACATTTAATGCATGCAAGAAATATTAGAAGGTGGGGGGGAATGAGGGAGAGAACGGAAAGGAGTTTTTATACCTGGCATTCTTAATCCTGCCCTGTTGATCACTGGAAAGACAAACAAAGATACATTAGAGAGGGGAAATTGGCAAAAAAGGGGAATGTTTTAGAGAGAAGAAACTTTAAGGTTTTCTGCTGCTTGAGAGCTTCAAGTCAGATTCACCAAATTATCTTAATACATTTTAAATCCTTATAAATGTGTCTTATAAGTGTTAACTTGGTGAATGCCTACGGTTTGTGAGTAAGTCTGTGTTCCTGAAAGGTGATCATTGCTATATACAGTAAGGCTACATGGTTCACTCTATTTGCAGGCAAGACGTATTCACAAAAAAATAAAAACTTCACAGTGCAAAGCTTGAAGTCCTGCTGTTAGAAATCAACAGGCAAAAGCAGTGTCCGAAAACATAACTACAGCTGTCAACTTTGGGTCATTGCAGAGCAGTACCATGACAGAAATTCCTACATCGCAAAAAGGCCATCTACAGTGACTGCATCATGTGTGTGTGCCACAAAAGGAGAATCTGAGTTGGCACCACTGAATTATAAAAGTTACTGTGCCAAAACCCTTAAACCATAAAACAAAAAATAAATTCTCACTAAATTAACAAGCCATTAACACACATGACACTGAACTTATACGGCAACAGCACATTTTTTAAAACTCCTAAAACTCCTAATTTATATACATATAATTCTTAAATCAACAAGATTTTTCCTCCTTTGGAGGAAGGCAGACAACTTGAACACATCTTGTACGACAGTCCTGGACCACTCGAGAATTTTGTTTGTTCCTAAGAGAATATCTAAATAACGGAAAACGGGTTAATGTCACAGGTTACTCGTATATGCCACTTATGAACAACTCTGTTTGTATGAGTAGTTCTGTCTTCAGGCCCATTCCCATACAGACAGAATTCAATTAAATTAAATTGTATTTATAGTATCAAATCATAACAAGAGTTATCTCAGGACACTTTACAGATAGAGTAGGTCTAGACCACATTCTATAATTTACAAAGACCCAACAATTCCAGTAATTCCCACAAGAGCAAGCATTCAGTGCGACAGTGACAGCGACAGAAGAGAGCTGGTCCAAAGAAAACTGTTGACAGTGAGGTATGTGAAAGGTGTTCAGATGTTGCTGTTGAAAACTTTAAATGTCATTTTTCCAAGTTCCATTCACCTTCATTGTATTGGTGTGCCATCAGACATTTCAAGAAATGGATTTCGGACAAATAAAACCAAAACTATCCACTTTGATATACCGTATTGGTCCGAATATAAGACAACCCTGATTATAAGACGACCCCCCCCTTTCAAAACTAATTTTTGGAAAAATACTTTTTGAAGACCAAATCTTGCTTTATAAAGAAAATAATTTTATTTGAAAATAATTCTAATAAAACACATTCAATAAAACTCGGTAGGCTGTTGTTTTTAACATCTTTTAATTAAAATAATATTTTCTATATCTTCTTAGACGAAAGTGTCCCATTTAAATTAATGGTAAATATTTTCAAGGCCTTCAGCTGAATGACTGCTCTGGTAATGGATATCCCATCACTCCATTTTTCAGTCACGTAATCACACTCTCATGTCAATCTCTTGGAAGCGGCCGCTTTGAGGACCACGGTAAGATTTTCTCTGGCTGTTTGCATTTCTGGACGGTGTATTATCTCCATGACTACGCCTCATTGTACTTCCGTTCTAACGTCCAACATTTAGGCTTTTTTGTAGCTGGATGTATCATTTGTTGCGTCTAAATATGAATGTGGATAACATTAGTGATAGTGAGATGCTTGCTACAGTTACACTTCTAGTGATGAATCGGCGAAAACACGTTTTATTTCTCTGAGTCATGGCTGCCGCTGGGCGCTCACTCTCTTCAGTCTCTCTCTATCTTTTTTGACCATATAACATTACCATGCTTTCGGGCAGTCGTTGAGGCTGCGTCTAAAACTCTGCCATTTCGACCAGCCGTTTGTAACATTAAAATAAAATGGATTATGGATAATTAAAAAGTTTATGGCTGACTTTACTAGCTAACTTCTCTATTGGCTGTTGAAACAGATGACGTGCCTTACGTTCTAAAACCAGCCTCTGCGACTTGAACAGCTGATTCATAGTGCGACCATCAGCTGGCTTGAGTCCAGCTGAGACGATCGCTGTGTCTCTCCATGTTTCAGGCCCTGTCTCTAGCTAGCTGTGAGGGACGGTGACTCGCTACAGTTAGGAGGGAAACAGGTTTTACTCGTTTTGTGTTGTTGGCGACATCTGTTGTTGTGGGTGTATGCGGAGAACTCCGGACAATTTTTACGTTCATCTTTCTAAATATAACTATGCGAGACCTGTCTATAGCAAAAACAGTTAGCGCAACAGCAGCTACATAGACGGAGCTGCTGCAGCTAATGCCCACCGCTCCCACTTAGCTAAACGGCAGTTATGGGGGCATAAATGAAATAGTGCCTTTGTGTATCTTAACAGACACAAAATGCAATTAAAATGTCTGTGTAACATGAACAGGGCCCTTACATGACAACAAGATGCATTTTCAACATTCACCTACCCTGTTAGCTGCTAGCTAGCTAGCTGTCGTCTGGGACGAGAGAGTGTTCAGTCAGCCTTCAGTAATAATCATCATGCAGCAGTCCCGTGTGTATTTGTAGCATATATATGGATATTTATGATATATATCCATTTTGTGTGCGATCCATCTGTCGTTGGAGGGTAGTATTCTCTGCCGACAACAATCACTAGAGCGCCCGCTGGTCTGGAAGATGTCCTCCGGAGGACCGGTGATGCCTTCGCGGCACAACACCCACACGAACACCACCAGTTGCCCGAAATGTGTGATCTTGGAGCAGCAGCTTCATCTGCCTGTTGCCCCTCTGTCTGTCTGGTTCTTTCCAACTCTTGTGAGGCCAGTTCTTCGTCTGTATACTCGGGTTCAAATAAATAAGGACGACCATCAAACTCAAAAGCCTCTTCCATATGTTCAATATCTTCTTCGATATTCTCCATAGTTACGTTACTGTTACTCCAAGCTTCTTCCCTTGTGAACACCTCCGCTCTACACGCTACACTGTACCCTCCTCCGACCTACACTGTTATTTATCTTGCTACAACTGAATTCACACGGGACTTCAGCACGAGACTGCCGCTAGCCGTCTGTTAGTGTTTTACTGAACAAGGCACAGGCATAATTCTGCCCATTTCCATGTAGTTACATAGTCAATAATATGCTCATAACCACTACAGCGCTCAATTACCTATTTTTGAGGGGAAATAAACCCCCCCAAAAAAAATCGCTGCGAATGCATCACCGGTCCTCCGGAGGACAGCCACGACCAGCGGGCGCTCTCGCGATTGTTGTCGGCGCGGCAAGCGAGGACTGCGGGCAGGAAGCAGAAGCAAGGCCGGCGGTCGGACACTACCACAACGATCCCCACGGCAGAGAATACTGCTCTCCAACGCCAGATGGATCGCACACAAAATGGATATATATCATATATATCCATATATATGTTACAAATACACACGGGACTGCTGCATGATGATTATTACTGAAGCCTGACTGAACACTCTCGTCCCAGACGACAGCTAGCTAGCAGCTAACAGGGTAGGTGAATGTTGAAAATGCATCTTGTTGTCATGTAAGGGCCCTGTTCATGTTATACAGACATTTTAATTGCATTTTGTGTCTGTTAAGATACACAAAGGCACTATTTCATTTATGCCCCCATAACTGCCATTTAGCTAAGTGGGACCGGTGGGCATTAGCTGCAGCAGCTCCGTTTAGGTAGCTGCTGTTGCGCTAACTGTTTTTGCTATAGACAGGTCTCGCATAGTTATATTTAGCAAGATTAACGTAAAAATTGGCCGGAGTTCTCCTTTAACATAAAAAAGTCTAGACCCCAAATATAAGACAACCCCACTTTTTCAGACTTATTTCTAGGGGAAAAAAACGTCTTATATTCGGACCAATACGGTATATCACTAGTGATGAGTGAGAAAATATGTTTATTATGATTTGGGTGAACCAACCCTTTAAGCTGGGTTTAACTGATTTAAAAGTGAAACTGGATCATTTCAACAACGGGAATGATAAAACTACAGCATATACAACAATGCTTGAATAAATAAAGCACCCAATATGATAATGATGGCCTCTTACCTTCCCAGTTTATCTTTGTCCGGGTCCATGTCACTAAGGAGGAGAGATAGGAGGCATACGTTTCAACATGAACAACAGAGAACAACAGAGAACATCAAAGTACTATAGAAATGTTTAAGGCATAAGGGGTTTGCTGGGTTCAGGAGGTTTGTTTTTCAGTGTATTCATTATTTCATAGTGCAAAATCAATTCTGTGTCATTACTATTTCAGATCTTTATAAATTACACTTTGTGCTAAATCTATTAACATTGAGTCATGTTTGAACTTACTCAAATGAGAAGCCATCAATTCTGCAAAGAGATACAAATGCATTAATCAGTTTCTGTCATCGAGGTATTGTGAGGTATACAGTATGTGATTATTTACAGTGTAGAAAAAACCCTGATTGTCAGCGTTTAATAGTACACAATTCTTTCTTTCTTCTCCCCACTGCTTTCCAAGTCTCCTACTTCCCCCCTTTCTTTCTTTCCACCCTGCCTTTTTTTCCTTAATGTCATTTGCTGCCTTGTTTTAAAATATTTGTCTTTAAATTCACTTTCTTTGTTTCATTCTCATTTACTTGTCATTATGTCTTTCCATCCTTCCTTTATCCATTTTTGTCTTTATTTCTTTCTTTACTTCCTGGTGTCCTTACTGGTAATCGGTAGTGCTGCCCTTCCTCTTGCGGGTGTAGTCCATGCTAGGAGTGCTGATGGAGCTGGAGATGAGGTCAGTGGACCCCGGGGACATGAAGTCAGTCATTGTAGACGAGATGTCCATCCTTTGGTCTGCCATCAGGTCATCTGCAGAGCAAAGACAAAAATCTCTTTCATTCAGCCTAACCATGCCTAACCAACTTTTCTGAATGGAGTAGGTAAGAAATGGGTGGGCTGCAGGTGTTTCGTAATAAGGTAAAACCTTCAGGAGTGAAAATAAATTAAATAGATCTGTGGGATATTGTTAGAAAACATGCTTTCTTTACTTTAGTTAAAATGGCCAAAACATGAAGTAACAGGCTCCCATCTCAACAGATAAAGGAAATATAAAAACACAGTGCAGTACAAATTTTAAATTGAAACCATAAGTCACCTTTGTTGCTTTTGTTGTTTGTCATTTTTTTAAATTTTTGTTACTTTTCCTGTATGGTGCTAAAACAGTATCATAACTATTTGTAACTCGTGAAACACAATGCACAAATAAATGCAGAGAGATCCATATCTGTAAGTACAATGCACAAATAAATGCAGAGAGATCCGTATCTGTAAGTACAATGCACACATAAATGCAGAGAGATCCGTATCTGTAAGTACAATGCACAAATAAATGCAGAGAGATTTGTATGTGTATATCTGATTTGTATCTGTGCCTCTAATTTGTAACTCGTGAAACACAATGCACAAACGAATGCAGAGCTATTCGTATCTATAAAGGTATATCTGTGTCTTTGACTCTAATTCGTAACTCGTATTGCATCATTTGTAAATCAACTTAGTATTTTTCAATGGAAATATATTCGTAAAACTCCTTCTGTGTGGATCCTTTTGAGATTGGCACAATCGGCTCTGGCACAATCTACTTGACGTTCCTCCGGGTAAGTTGACATTATTAGGACTTTGTCGTCAGATAAATTACATTTATGTTTCAACATCATTGTTGCAGTGTATTTACAATTTGCTTTGTGTTGTTATGGTGGCAGTGACACCTTGCTACTTTTTAGAGTGTGCTAACGGCAAACAGCGATGCTAACTTAGCTAGCTTGTTAATGTAACATCAACTTGCCTGGTCTTTGTATGGAATTTGCAGTCTGAGTCTGAAATATTATTAAGCGCTGCTTAAACTATTAGTGGGCCCAGTTATAAAGCTAGTTAATATATTTGGTCATATGAAACTAGCTAGATAATCTAGCTAGCTAAGGAATCAATCAATGATGTTGAAAGTTAGCTAAACTATAAAGAGTTTAAATTTAAAATTTGCCATATATTGTAACCATGTTTATTAGTACAGTAATTGCCACACACCGGGTTAAATAAATGCTGCTTGTAAAAAAGGCCCCAAAGTTATGTTAGTGTTGCTATTATTTAGTACAGTTAACCATATTGTGTTTTATGTTTCACGTTTACTCCCATTTATTCAGTGCTGGTAATAGGGTAGCCAAAGCGCGTGCTGGTTGGTATATTACGTAGATATATATACTCAGTATATAGCTATATCTTTGGGTATATTATATCTGACGTCACACAGTTAAGCAGTATGATAGACTAGAGTTAGTCGTTCAGTTGGATTGTAGTTGTGAGTGGCACCTTTCTTTGTGTGCGTAAATGAGAAGAGTAGGTATATCTGCTGCATTACTCGTGATATTGTATTTCTTTGTTAAACCAGCTGTTATTTCCACTATTTGATGTGGATGAGAGTTAGGAGTTTAAGGGGTTGCTACGCGGCCATTGTGCTAATCATATCCAAGGTTGTACCATAGACAGTCAGTATCGTTTGTACACGCTATGGATGTATTAAGAGAACTACACGATAGTTGAGAGCTTCTGCTTAATATGTAACATCGTGTTTAAACATGTTTATACCTTTACTACTTGTTTTTAGGATTGTTCAGTACTTTCTGGTTGAGTAAAATAAGAAGTGGTGTTAAATATTGTTTTCTGTACCACTAGAGGCTTTGCTAGCTCGAACAGAACGTAGCATCCGTTCCAGGGTTTTCAAAATAAAAGCATCCAGCCGTTTTGTTAGTTGGAGGCTTTAAAGCGTATCATAGATAACAGGAATTGTTGTCTACGTTAGCAGTAACTTAACAGATGGGCGAAAATGTCCGAGAATCCCATATAATATGCGTTTGAATCCTTTTTCTCTGCTTACATTATTGGAGTTTGAGATATATAGCCATATTCCGACTATTGTTTATATTATGTTTGGTAATATATATTACTGCTTAAGGAAGAATGAGTGTATACATATGTTTCCTTTATTCATTTGTATTTAGTTTCTCTATAGAAACCACACTCAAACTCACACAAGGAAGAGGAAGAAATAAACAGAATAAGAAACATCTCTCAGCTCTTCATTTCATACTCTGGAATATTTGGCTGTGTGAAAGGGACAATTGTATTTAAAAAGTAACTTAGAGTATTTCACTGGAAGTTTGTATCTGTCAGTTATATTTATGCTGTGAAGTGTTTTTCAAGCTGCAGATTACATTTAATACCCTTTCAAAATACTTCCGTTTTATTCATATTGTCATCTGTCAAAACAATAAAGTTTAACTGTTAAACAAATGTTTTGTGTTGCTTTCTGTCACTATAACCTGTCTTAAAGGATTACATTTTTATAGTCAGGATGTTAAATGGACTTAGTGTTGACCCTTCTACATGCATTACATCAGACATATCACCTGTGTAACAGTCTTTGTAAATAAACATGTTGCATAACACTTAAGGAGCCTTACTACTAAACTTAAAAATGATCAAACCCTGCTTAGAAATAAAGCACTTTATTCACAGTCAATGAAATGGAAATATAAAGTGTGTATACATAATGCAAAGAGCAGCAGATGTTAACTGTCCAGATCATGTCCTCCACCAACCTAAAGGGTTTCTTTTCTACTGAGGATGTGTCAGCTAGTAATGTAAGCTGTCAGGTCACAGAAGTCATACTGAATCTTTCCTGATGCTGCTGTGTTGTCAGACCATCGGTTGGCAGAAGTATGGCACCTGACCCACAATACCTTCATACTGTGAGGAGAGTCTTGTGGGTCCAGGTAAACCTCGTCAAACAGGTGTTCAGGACAGCATCTGATCAGTCAGATCTGTAAAACATGGCAGATTCAGTGATTAAACTATCATTTTTTTGTCAGGGTGTACAACTGCACATACATTTTGTCTTACAGGAGAAGCATGTATTTAACCTTGTGTGTGGCAATTTCTGTACTAGCTAATAAACATGGTTACAATATGTTGAGCAAATGTTACATTTAAACTCTTTAAAGTTTAGCTAACTTACAACATCATCGATTGATTCCTTAGCTAGCTAGTTTAACATGATAGGCCCACCAAATATATTCACTAGCTTTATAACTGGGCTCACTAACAGTTTAAGCAAATTCCATACACAGACCAGGCACGTTGATGTTACAGGGCTGATTAACAAGCTAGCTGAGTTAGCATCGCTGTTTGCAGTTAGCATGTTCTAAAAAGTTGCAAGGTGTCAATGCCACCATAACACAAATAAACACATTAAATAAATGTACAGTAAATACACTGCAACAATGATGTTGAAACATAAATGTAATTTATCTGACGACAAAGTCCTAATAATGTCAACTTACCCGGAGGAACGTCAAGTAGATTGTGCCAGAGCCTATTGTGCCAACCGTCTCTCTGAAACATTTGACAAGACTTCTTCACAGTTTTCATGTAGTAACAGCAGTTGGCAGCTATAAGTGTTGTATTACTGCCATCTCCTGGAGACTTCTGGGATCGTCACCTGAGTTACGAATTGATTGTGGCCCCAAAGGCGCGGAAAAACAGTCTCAAAAGGATCCACACAGATAGAAGGAGTTTTACGAATATATTTCCATTGAAAAATACCAAGTTGATTTACAAATGATGCAATACGAGTTACAAATTAGAGTCACGGACACAGATACACCTTTATAGATACGAATAGCTCTGCATTTGTTTGTGCATTGTGTTTCATGAGTTACAAATTAGAGGCACAGATACAAATCAGATACACATACAAATCTCTCTGCATTTATTTGTGCATTGTACTTACAGATACGGATCTCTCTGCATTTATGTGTGCATTGTACTTACAGATACGGATCTCTCTGCATTTATTTGTGCATTGTGTTTCACGAGTTACAAATAGTTATGATACTGTTTTAGCACCATATTCCTGAAGTCTTTGTAAAAAAAATGTCAGCGCTTTTCTTGTTTTGTTGTTGGTTGCTTTACGCCGTTTTTGAAGCTTTTTCCGACATTTGTGTCACTTTTTTTGACGTTTTGTCACTTTCCCCAAAGTTCTTTGTCACTTTTCCCGATGTCTTTGTCGATTCTTTCTGCGCTTTTGACATTTTTGAAGCTTTTAATGTTATTTTATCAATTAGTTTCTTCAAATGCTATAAAATAGATTAAAACACACATATTCAATGAAAGTAGTGAACTGATCGTGGCTGGGTTAGCTCAGTTGGTAGAGCAGGCGCACATATATAGAGGTTTACTCCTCGACGCAGCGGCTGCGGATTCGACTCCGACCTGCGGTCCTTTGCTGCGTGTCATTCCCCTTATCTCTTGCCCCTTTCATGTCTTCATCTGTCCTGCTGAATTAAAGGCCTAAAATGCCCAACAAAATAATCTTTAAAAGAAAGTAGTGAACTGATCATTTGTTTTACTTGTAAAGAGCGTTGCGCATAACCATTACCGTTATTTTTTTGACAATTTGGTTGAAAGAAAGCCACATTTGTGATATAGAGCTTTTTGAAAATGGGTCAAATTTGACCCGAGGACAACAGGAGGGTTATGGCATGCATAAGTGAGCTAGCACTCCAGTATTTATCATGTGGGGCTGTTGATTGTAATGGGTGCATGTTCAAATATGTAACTAATTACTAATAATATGAGGGTTAGCCATGGTATCTATATTGACTGCAGAATTGGCTGACAAGAAATCCCCATTAAAGTTAAAAGACAAGATCAATGCGGCCTCTGTGGAAAATATCCGCAGTTAAGCGAGTTTTAGACATACATATTAGTGATGGGTCGTTCGCGAATGAGTCGGCTCTAAGAGCCGGCTCTTGTAGGTGAACGACGGGAGCTGGCTCGCATATCCGAAGAGCCGACTTAAGAATTAATTAGAAATTAAATCATTATGTAATAATGAAATACTAAGTGAATTTTATTTTATTTAAAATAATTGACTAATTGACTAACAAAAAAATAATTATATAGGCACACATTAGTTTTGACTGATCAGCCTCACATTCTGTTCCTGTCAATCATACACAAGGTGTCAACCAATTATACGCCATGAGGGAGGGGCCGAGCCATCACACACACACACACACCTCCATTTTTTTACTAAAGTCATGACAGAGAGACTCTGCATAGTCCGTTCCCTCTGAGAGGGTCTTCTCGAAAACAGGACAAATTATTACCGAGAGAAGAAACCGCATCAGCCCCTCGAAGGTGAGGCAGCTTGCATTTCTGAATGCAAATCTCTCATAAATTAAAAATATGATCAGCATTGTGTGTGTGTTCATGCTAGTTATACAAAACATAACTAGTGAGATAGTTCATGCTGGTTATAACATCCCAATAAAGAAGAGAGAAAAAGAGGGACCAGTTTAATCCTTTCAGTTATTTATTTTTCTTTAATATGGGTTCTATTATGTTGTTCAGATTCAGATTGTATTTGTTTTGAATGTTGTTTCTATACATTAAAAAGTTGTAATTTAAATGCAAATGTTTAATAGTATTCTTTTTTTCATAACAAATCAATGCATTTTTAAAGAAATTGTGAGACATTGTGAGTATGATTTCATTTAATAATTTAATTAGAATTGTTTTTCACACCTATCATAGTCAAAACATAAACATTTTTAAAGAGCCGTTTGTGAGCCAAAAGAGGCTCACGAAAAAGAGCGGGAATGCCCATCACTAATACATATTCCTTTAGGATGGGTCAAGCACATTTGCTGTTGTTTAACAGGGAGAGTTTAATGGCAGAATAAGAAGTCACACTCACCACAGATGTTCATCACAGCCTCTGTGTTAAAATCATCTCCTTCCATCCACTCTGGAGCCCACAACTGTGAACACACAACATCACGTTTACAATTAACTGTAAGTCCTAGCAGGACAGAAGTTATTCTAAAACTGTACAAAAACTTAAAAATCAAAACACTGAAAGAAAACACAGACACACAGTTTTAGTGACCTCGAAACATACGGCAAACATCATGGAATCTAGGTCAAATGTGGAGGCAGAATGAACAGGAAACCACTATTGTCTCAGTAACTGCATGTATATGTATGTCAGTTAATATTTTCCAAGGAGATTCAGGTCATACTATATCAGTTACATGACAGACACAAGTCATAGTGATGTGTCATGTGTGTTCCCATTCCCTTATTTCAACCCAGAAAAGAATTTAAATTAACTTGTGGTATTTTCTAAACTGAATCTGTGATATGATCTGCTAATGTTAAGAAGATTAACAACCTTAGGAGTAGGGCTGGGCAATATATATGTGATTTTCTCCGTATCGCCCAGCTCTACTCAGGAGATAATGACATCTACTCAAAACTCTGTGAGCCTACTTTATGAGACTATAGTTAGTTAGTTAGTTAGTTAGTTAGTTAGATAGATAGATAGATAGATAGATAGATAGATAGATAGATAGATAGATAGATAGATAGATAGATAGACAGACAGACAGATTTTATTGATCCCAAAAATGGGAAATGACAGTGTTACAGCAGCAAAATATCAAATACACAGCACACATACAGAATATACATGAAATAATAGGATACAATAAACATTAAATAATAATAGGATAGAATACAAGAACAAATATTTAAAATATATACCAGTTGGGAATAAAAATGTACAACTACTTAAATAGTATTGATAAAGATGTAGATAAATCTATTGTGCAAGTTGCACTTAGTGCAGTTGTGATGTCTATGAGTCTTATCTAACACTCATTGATGAAAATGTTATTGCCTGTGGTAGGAATGATTTCTTGTAGAGGTCCGTGCAACATTGAAGCTCTTAGGGAAGGTGCTCCTCTGTTGGACCAGTGTGAGGTGGAGAGGGTGGTCGGGGTTATCCATGATAATAAACAGTTTGTTCAGTGACCTCCTCTTTAGCTCACCTAGTTGAGCGTGTGCACCATGTACAGAGGCTCAGTCCTTGTCGCAGCGGCCGCCGGTTCAGAACAGACCTGCGGCCGTTTGCTGCATGTCATTCCCCCTCTCTCTCCCACTTTCCTTTCTTAATATGTCCTATAAATAAAGGCAATAAAAGCCAAAGAATAATCTTAAAGAAAGAAATGTTATCGCTATATTCCGTGACATGGTACATCGTAGAAACATGAAAACGCCACCAATGGTTGGAAGTTGTGTCCTGCTCAAGAAATATGAACCTAATCAGCCACATGGTGGGGCTGTGAAAAATAAAGTTTCCGTTGTTGCAAATATCTCGAAAACTGCATGGCTTAAAGTCTGAATTCTTTCATCAATTTAATCTCGCTATTTTTCTGCATCTTTTCTTTAATGGTCTTTTGCTCTAAAAATAAATAAAGTTCTGCGACTTTTTCTCAATTATCAAAAATTTTACCAGTATAAGATCGCTGGGCCTATCGTCCCAAAAATGGTGTCAAAATAATCTACGGACATCGCTGAGTTTATCAAAGCACATTTGTGTTGACTGTACTTTTTTTTTTATAAGATAAATCATTTTAGAGAATTCGCCATATCTCATTAACACTTTGAGAGATCAACCTAAAATTCAAGACACATGTTCAAGAGTCTTAACTAAGCCTACATTTACAAGCACATTGCGAGGGGGAGCCAAAAATGCAAAAAGTTGATATCTTGTAATTGGCTGAATGGATTCGTACAAATTTCACTGTGTACAATCTAGGGTTGTGTCTCAGCCAATACAATTTGCTAATAATTTATTAAAGTGGGCATGGTTTATTACAAAGAAATCTAAATTTTGAGACATTTCACATTCATTAAAGAAATCTGAATAAATCACTAGCACGTCCTTCAGAGCTGTAATCTTTTCCAGCACATCCCCTAATTGGTGACAAAGGTTTGGCATGGTGCAACCCAGTGGTTCCTAAACTTGCAGACGCCCCTTTTTGTAGATGAATAAAATTCCTTTTTTCTTTATATATTTAATTAGAATGTTATAAAGCTCTGACTACACTTTATGCTTGTTACTCATGTGCATTAGTCAATTTATGCATGTTAGATTTGATTTCACACTTGCTTTGGCAATTTAAACACCTTTTTTTCCTATGCCAATAAAGCCCCTTTTAGGTATAAAAAAGCCCTAAGGCCCTTAAAGTGGGAGTAGACAGTAGGATGAATAAGTACAAAAAATCTCTGTATTTTCTGTTTATGCATTCAACTTCCTGGCAGTTCTCACATGAGTCAGACTGATGCATAAGATCAGTAGGCTTGGTTCAAATTCATCCTCTCGGAAATATGAGTGGGAGCAGAGTGCACACAGAACAGAGGTGCTTCAGTTACCTGGATAGGAAACTGTAACAGGCCTCGTGAACGGGCTGGGTATAGTCTCGATCAGTCTGGTTTGCTCCGTTCTGCTCTGGTCTGTCTCGTTTGATTCAGCCCGACCTAGTTTCATCCGGTTTGATGTGGTCAGTCTGCCCTGATATGATCCTGAGCCTTAAGCAGCTGGTGAAACCCGTCTACCCCTGGAGAGAGACGAAGAGAAAAGTAAGTCAAGTGCAAAGCTAATCTTTCACAAATATAAAAATGTAAACAAAACTAAAGATATTATGACGCATTCTGGATACAGCGAGCAATGCCAACAGCGAGCTATGCTAAAAACTAACTTGTATTGCATTAGCAATAAGCAATATGGCAAAGTGATTAAAATAAGATTATGTTTGTTTATAAAGACAGAGTTTATAAACTGAGCACATTGTGTTTGTTTACTAGAAAGGTTGTGTTTTTTAGGGTGACAAGATGAGACATGGCAGAGTTACAGTGGTTCTCAATTCGGATACTTCCATGAGTACAATTATATGTAGTGCACCGTGCACACTATGTACTCACTTGTGTAGTGCGTACATTTCAACAGGTAGTGCTGTTAAAATCATGCACAGACGTTATGCACTGACTGGAAATTACTCTTTTTTCTTCGTTTGTTTAATGGTAAATTGCAGCCGGGCAGAGCATTACTGCCAACTATTGTCGTCCGCCCAACTTGTTCTCACTAAACACGTTTATATTACATTTGTATAGTTTGTGTTTCACCCTTTCAATAGTAACCGCTGCAGCTTCCTTGTGCATTAGGTGTGGGAGTCACCAAAGGCCTCACAATACGATATCCTCACAATATATTATTGTGATTTTAAACATATTGCAATATTCTGTGATATATTGCAATTTATTAATTCTTTTCCAACTTCAAAATGTTCCCAATTTTGAAATGATGTCCCCAATAGGGAACTTTGTCAACATCTGTTTTATCTAAAAAGATTATTCATCTCACTTCAAGTTTATTGCTGCAAAATGGGATTGTCAAGCAGACATACTGACCAACACATATATAATAATAGATCGCTACAGTATTGCCACGGAAAATATCGCAATACTATGCTGTATCAATTTTTCCCCCACCCCTATTGTGCATACATATACTTCACTTGCACATACATATATACTTCACTTGCATTTCATCTGCTTGTACCCTGGATCTCATTCTTTCGGTCATGACCCAGCCTTCATGACCATAGGTGAGGGTAGGAACGAAAACTGACCGGTAATGTAATACCGCCCCCGCTGTGCCGATTCTCCGACCAATCTCCCGCTCCATTGTCCCCTCACTCGCGAACAAGACCCCAAGGTAATTAAGCTCCTTCACTTGGGGTAAGGACTCATTCCCTACCTGGAGAAGGCACTCCATTGGTTTCCTGCTGAGAATGGACTGTATTTGTAAATGGACTGTATTTATATAGCGCGTTTCTAGTCTTAACGACTACTCAAAGAACCTGATCCTCATCCCAGCTGCTTCACACTCGGCTGCAAACTGATCCAGTGAGTGCTGAAGGTCACAGGCCGATGATGCCATCAGGACCACATCATCTGCAAAGAGCAGCGATGAGATCCCCAGCCCACCGAACTGCAACCCCTCCCCACCACGACTATGCCTCAATATCCGGTCCATAAATACTACAAACAGGATTGGTGATAAAGCGCAGCCCTGGTGGAGGCCAACCCTCACCTGAAACGAGTCTGACTTACTGCCGAGAACCCGGACACAGCTCTCGCTTTGGTCATACAGAGCTTGGATGGCCCTGAGAAGGGACCCCCTCACCCCATACTCCCGCAGCACCTCCCACAGTATCTCCCGGGGGACCCGGTCATATGCCTTCTCCAGATCCACAAAACACATGTAGACTGGATGGGCATACTCCCAGGCTCCCTCCAGGATCCTTGCGAGAGTAAAGATCTGATCCGTTGTTCCACGACCAGGACGGAATTCGCATTGTTCCTCTTCAACCCGAGGTTCGACTATCGGCCGAACCCTCCTTTCCAGCACCTTGGAGTAGACTTACCAGGGAGGCTGAGAAGTGTGATACCCCTGTAATTGGCACACACCCTCTGGTCCCCCTTTTTGAACAGGGGAACCCCCACCCCGGTCTGCCACTCCTTAGGCACCGTCCCAGACTTCCATGCAATGTTGAAGAGGCAGCCCCTCCACACCCAGAGCTTTCAGCATTTCTGGACGGATCTCATCAATCCCCGGGGCTTTGCCACTGTGGAGTTGTTTGACTACCTCAACGAGTGGTAGTCCACCAGGGAGAGTGACAACAATCCCCCGATCATCCTCCAGCTCTGCCTCTAACATAGAGGGCGCATCAGCTGGATTTAGGAGTTCCTCAAAGTGCTCCTTCCACCGCCCTATTACCTCCTCAGTTGAGGTCAACAACATCCCATCCTGGAACGGTTTTCCAGAAGCGCCTTGGTGCCGACCAAAAGTCCTTCTCCATGTCTTCTCCGAACTTCTCCCACACCCGCTGCTTTGCCTCTTTCATGTTAGAGGCTGCAGCCATTCGGTACCTTGCAACTGCCTCCGGATAACATATCCCGGAAAGACTCCTTCTTCAGTCGGATGGCTTCGCTGACCACCGGTGTCCACCACGGTGTTCGTGGGTTACCACCCCTTGAGGCACCTAAGACCCTAAGACCACAGCTCCCCGCCACCCTGCCCAGTCTCTCTATCTCTTCCTCGTTCACTCATAGGGTTTTTGAAAACCCACTTGAAACATGAACTTCTTTATTAAAATATTTGAAAAATATCAAAATATCATAACAAGTAGGGCTGGGCGATATGGAGAAAATCAAATAGAGCTAGAACAGTCTGGTAAGTTCAGAAAAGTACATCACTTTACTGTAATACAGCCTTTATAACCAGGAAAAGACAACACTTATCCAAATATCGCAAATCTAAGACGATATCTATTCTTATGACATCGATATCATGTCGATATATTGCACAGCCCTAATAACAAGACATACAAAACATGTGCAATAGAGCATAGAACATAATAAAGTGCAATTCATGGTCATAGTGCAACAAGTAGTGTCCCCAGACACATTCTAGACTTCCAGATATCTTTTCAAAAGGTAGGCTACTGTGCAAAAACAACAAAACAGAACAGTGTTTCTAACAGTTGCGTGACCAGAGACGTTACAAACCACGGGCAAATATTGGAGATGTATTTGAAAGATGGAGACATTTCATGTAATTTCAACATTTGTGTACTCACATTGAATTATATAGCTACAGTACCCGAGTTGGTTACTCGCAAAAACAATTGAGACACAGCCAGTAAAGTGATCCTGACTGGTCCTGGCTAACCGTGGCTAACACTGCCATGCTAACCCTGCTAACGTTACCAGAGGACCAAGCAACCGACCACGGGTGTTTACAACGTGTAGCCTGTTCAGCAGCCGTAGCCAACAACATAAGTCTTCTGGTTGCTGTGCCAAGAGAAATGTAAATCATTCTGAATCTTGCAAAGATGGATAGCGTAGGTATATGTAAGGAGATAACATAGGCACAGGCTAATTATTGCTAACTAAAATGCTAGTTAACATTAGTAATTAAACTAAACAGCTAATGTAAGTCCAAACTGCCTGCGAGCTTCTCCTTTACTGTACTGTAATTCCTCTATCTAGCGACAGTAAAGGAATTCTTATGGTTCTGCGGAGGCTCCACGCAGAGCTTTCGCCGTAGCCTACGCCGTGGCCTGTTGTTTTATACTTCTGCGCTGGTGTGTGCGTGGAGCCGGCATGTGTGTGTGTGTGTGTGTGTGTGGGGGTGGGGGGGGACGTGCGTCGCTGCGACGCGTAGTAACATTTTTCGAGAGGTGCGCGTCAGCGTAGGTTCCGGCGTAGACGCAGAGGGGTCCGCGTCTACGCCGGACCCTGCGCCGTTGATTCTACGCACGAGTATAAATTAAGCTTTAGTCGCGTGGTTATGACACAAGGCCTATTTTTATAAAAACGTCTGCTACGGAGCCATAACGTGATATTCAAGGTAATGGAGCCTTTTATACATTGTCATGTTTCTTTAGAAATAAACAATGGACAAATACAGTCTTTAAACGCTTCAGATGTAAAGTTATTGGCTGTCAAAGTGACGCCAAAATGGCAAGTCTGTGTCAAGTCCAAATGAAAAGCCAATGTTAAATTGAAAAGCCAAATGTTAAATCCAAATGATGGTTCACAATGTTGCAATCACAACAATTCAAGCAAAAAAAAAACAAAAAAAAAAAACAATTGACCAATCACCGTAACTTTGCCGCAAATTTGACCAAATAACCAGAGTTTCCCGCAACTTCAACCAATCACAGCAGTCCCACGAGCCAGACTTTTGCGTCAGTTAATGACGCTGAGAGCCAGTGACCAAGCAGGAGTGAGAATGGGTTGACGTAACACACGTACGTCATTAATTTCCTTGTTTCTGATATGACGACCAGACGTGTATGACTCGAACATCTCACATTTACCAACAAAACGTACAGCGAAAGACAGTGCAAAACACTTCACACCGTCCTGCCAACCGGTATACATTTTAACATCAAAGTACGCTCTAACAATTTTTCACTCTAAAGTTGCTAAAAGCTGCTGCTGTTTAAATCCTGTCGGCACTCTGCAGCGGGCGGGGCTGCTGCTCAGTTCCCCACACACACACACACACACACACACACACACACACACACACACACACTGGATGCAGGGAAAACCGGAGATGAGAGGTACGCGATGACCTAAATTGAGGACAGCTATGCTCGTTATTCTAAGTGTGATATGTTAAAGTCCATTAAGTACTTCATCAAACCTTATAAATGTGTGTCCCAGGCCATGATGGGAAATTAACTTCCAATGTAAAGATCAACCAGCCACTGTTTACCAACCATTTTCATATTATACGAGCATCCTGAACCTTTTGGTAAGGTTACAAGGAAAACTCAGCCAAGAGTAGTTTTATTCTCCCTGAAACAAGTTTTCTTTTGTTTCTGAAGAAGTATACCAAAAAAATTCACAACTTTTTTTTTGCAATTTTCATCATCTCCCACAACTTCATTGCAACAACAATACAAAACAAAACACATCGCAACTTTTATCAATTTGTTTTACAAAAGCTGCCGCAAAATCAGGCATTTTTGGCCGCAACAATCTCAGAAAAAGTCAGCGAAATCCTGGAGGGACTGATTCATGAAGAAGAATGTGGCTTTCAGATTGGCACAAAGTTAAAGAGTTAACACCACAGTGGTTTAAAAAAAATAAAAACACTACAGTTCTGCCTACTTGGAGAAGATGACCAATCATAGAAGGCTGACAGAGTTAGCCGAGAGTAGAGTAGAAAAAACTGTTGAAACTGGAGTGTTCACAATGGTTGGAAATCTGAACGTTTTAGCTGACAGGGATTTGTCTAAAATACATTTACCTCATTATTTGTTTTGGCCACGTTTAATATAAGAAATCCAACATTATAACATTGAAGATATGACAGAAAACATGAAACACATGTGACCTTTAATGAATGTAACAAGGACCTGTAAAACATTTTGTTTTAAACTTTAGACAGCCTTAGTCTTATATGATTTAACAGGAATTAGGAGGAGACAGTGTTGAGATTTTTAATAACATGTAACTTTCTATTTGGATCATACTATTAAGGTAAAGTTACATATAATAGCCTATTTGGGCTCCGGGTAATCAGGCATTTTATCTGCTACATTTGACAAACCAACCAGATTAATTTGACAAAGAACATCATGACTACACTTCATCAGTATCATCTTTTAGTCTGATGCGTTTAATATGTAAATAGTTATTTATTCCGAAAGTATTTGTTAATGTTATGTATCATTCAATAAATAGTTCATAAACCTTTGTTTGACTTGTTTTTACAGAACCCAGCAATCATGCGCCTCGCCGTCACATCCTGCGCCACCCACCACCACAAGTAAATTCTCAACTTGTGGGAAACACTGCGTTAGTGACTTGATTTGAGCTGTTGCAGAGTTTTGACTCTTCATAGTAAAAGGCAGGGTTGGTAATGTTAAAAAGCTAGCAAGATTTGAAAGTAGCATCTCTTTGGGGCTCTGTGGGGGGGGAACTGTGTGCTACACAAAATGTGCCGTCTGTTTTATTTTCATTGCCGTTCATTAAGTTAGATTGGCTTTTTTCTTTCAACCATCGTCCTAAAATTAATTTTCGTCTTCCCCAATTCTATTCTTTCCAGCCCCGGGACGTAGAGATGTTCTTAAGCTCGAGCTCTGACGTAAGTCTAAAGCCAGGGCTACAGCGCCTACCTGAGCAGTGCTGGTGCGTCAGGGGACAAGTTAACAATTTGGAGCAGCCATGACCGGGCCTTTAAAATGAGAGAATGAGGCTGACCAGGTCACTGGAGCTGCCTGAAGCTACAGGTAAGTGCTGTCCACCTGCATATGTATTTTGTTACTTTGTTTTCTTTTGTTTGGCCTTTCACTTAAAATGTACAAAAAAGATTCAAGCAGGATGTATGCTTCTGCGTGGGCTATATGCAGAGCTTTCGATGTTGCCTATTTAAGAGCCATCACATTGCTGCCCCGCCCCCTTCCAACACTCTAGAGGACTAAAACTGTATTATTTTTTTCCATACTGTATATAGGGATATGTGCACTAAGTAAGGGATAATGTAGAGCGAGGCGGTTGTTATAGCGAATACAACCCCGAGTGATCGGGACTGAAGCTTGAAGTCCACAGTGGCATATTAAACACACATGTTATGGTTTATTTGGGAAAACTGTCATTATTCAGAATTACAGTAAATGTGAATAATGTTGGGAAATCGGTTCTGCGCTGAATCTACGCCATATGTACGTACGTAGGTGGTTCGCGTAGAGATTTTTTGTGTGCTTTTTCAAATATGGGGGGGGGGGGGGGGGGTAGGTTGCTTACACTCAATGAGCAACAATAACACGCAGTCCAAGTCGGAAGTTCACACTGGATGTCTTTACGGTCATGAAAAGGTTAATTATGAACTACTAATAACACTGTTGTTGATGCAGATTTTGAGAACGAATATTGCACAAGTTGGTTGTGAAACACAAGTTGCACCTTTAACAATCAATAAAAGGCAACTAAAATATCTCAACATAAACTTTAACATAAAAGCCACTGTTTACATTGCCAGTATTTCACATCAAGGATCCCAATGAATCCACAACAGAACACGGACCCCCATTGGAAAAGATTTTTCAAACAAAAAGCCAATCTGTGAGGATACATGCTGATTAGTATGACTCAGAAAATTAAATAACAACTATTCCTCATCCTGTTGGAGACCTCCTGGAAACCATCCTAAAGGTTCTTCCAGAGTCCAAATTTGGGATGCCCTTCTGCAGATCACACAACAAATGACACAATGGTGCACAATGTAACCAAATCCCAAAGCCCAATATCATGATCTTCGTTTGGCAACACTGCGGCGACAGCGAAACCGAGCGGTCGCCACACTTCCACTGCCAATGCCAACACTGTGTCAATATATTTTATAAACAAACATGTGCCTGCTGTTTAAAAAAAACATACGTTCTTTTTATGGGTTGAAATCACACGTACTGTATTCGCGATGATGACATAGATGTTATCGCAGGAGGATGGATGCTGCTGAGGAAACCGTGAGCCAGATACCCACCAAGGCCTGTTTACATTGCTAGCGTTATAGCATTGGATAGCATTGTTCACTTAGTCGCACGCATTTAGGTCAAGTTTAGTTAACATTTAACAAGCACTGACCTATGCACGAGCTTCCTTCGAGTCCCGATAATTGCTGACAACGGTTAAAGATAGTCTGGCATATTTGGAGCGGTCTCCCCACCTGTTATCCATAATAGCATTTAATCCCGTTGGTTGACCAATATTAGCATTACTGCTACTAGCTAAGGAACTGTCAAGACATGGCCAGCGAGCTAACGTCCCTCCTCCTGCTCTAGAAAACCACATTGACATGACCATAACGCTGGGAAAACATCGACACATAGGCTACATCATGGATTAAAATCCAGCAACGTCACCGAGATGCAATTTAGAAAACCTGTAGGCTTGTTTTCATTTTATACTTACAGTAGTTCCAATGAGATTGGCCTATCCATTGAAAGCCACTGGTAATATGTAATAGCAACCCACAGAACTGTGACATAAACGATTTTCGATCGGTGACCCAGTTTCTCTTCACCGTCATGCCTGTCGGACCACTAACCTAGTTTTTTAACCAATGGCGTTGGTGCTACCGCCGTAGGTACCTCTCTAGCCAATCAGACAAAGATTCAGGCTGGGGAACTATGATGAGCGTGCTAGTTGACCAATGACGGCTATTGTTGAACGGAATGCGGAGGTTACTTTTATGTTCTTTTTTATTTATTTTTTTATTTTGCATTACGAATCATGTAGTGGTAGCGAGTGATAGGCGTACAAGCGCGCTTGCCCTGTACCCTCATGCTGTATTTTGACACATTGGTTTATTTCTCTTCACTTACTTATGATATTATTTGATATTGTATATTTATGTTATTATTTTTCATTTTTAAATATTCCGTCATCATACAACTGTGCTGTGCGATACCAGTCACCTACGTGGGAACACTGGTATAGCTGTTTTTGTGTGTCTGTAGTCTTCCTTTTATTGTTTTTTTTATTATTAAAACATCTTTTATAACAATAAAGCTATAACATAACATAATTTATGTTGAAACTATGAATGCTGCAATTTCTGCAACATGTGTGTGGCTGGATCTGATTTGGAACACAGACTTTTTTTTAATGACATTGCTTATATTGATGTTGTTACACTATCTCCACTGCGCAAAGTTTAGGTGTATATTATTGTTATTTTAACTAGTTGCCCTTTAGAGTGTGTGTTTTTCCATGTCATCATCCCACAACTGCAAATGCTTATGTTGATGTTGTTTGTTGTCATTTATTACACCGTATAATTGGCTTATACAACATTAAACGCAGGCTTCTGTAATTTGTCAGACTTGGAATGAGTTAACAGTCAGCTTATTTGTAGTTTACAGTTTAAACCAAAGTAAGGTGGAATAATACGGTTTAAAATATACGTATACATTTACTTATACATCTGCTGTATTTTCTTGGTATTGTTTACCTGTATTAACTGTCCATCTGACCTAACTCTTCTCTCCACACACTGACTGGTATCATTGTGGAAGTGAAACAGTGTAAGTTGCTAAATCCTACATATAATGTAGGGTAGTGAAGTTATAGGTTCTATAACTTATGTTATACAAAGTATGCTTACTCATATAACACAAAAATGGCAACAATATATATTTAATGATATTTTGGATGGAATTTGCAAATTATACTTCAGTCGTTTTTTCTCTGCTGTCGTTTTTTTTTTTTTACATAAAACATTCTAGCCAGACATATACAAATCAGTTACACCAGAAACAAATGCTATGCATCTAAATGTCAAAAGCGATGGTATTGTTATTTGAGTGCTGTATATGGCAAACATACATTGTGCCACTAGATGACAGTGTTGAGTCATATTAAAACATCATAGGATGTACAAGTTATATTCATACAGTTTTATTTCCCATGTTGTTTGGTTGGTGTTGGCTGTTGAGGCTGTATATTTGCTCTATTATTGTTTGTGACAGATATGTTTCCAATTTGTTGTCTAACCTCTTAAAGATACTAGAAAAAAAGCTAAATATCATTATCATCTTCAGTAGAGACTATCTGTTCCATTAGAGTTAATAATCGCGTATCAACATATATTCTTGAGGGGATACAGGCCTAGCCTAGTTGTCTGTCTCATTTGAGTGGTCTTTTTAAATTTCCTGAAAATATGGGAGTTTGTTAGGTAGGCAACCTGAAGAACGTATTGGAGGAGTATGGAGTTTAATGTCCCTAAATGTCAAATTATCCAGCAAATTATTCGTATTACCTTCTATTGTTATTTTGCTGCCTACAGCTACTATCGGATTTATTTTTACTTTTTATATATTGTGGTACCATTAATGTAGCAACAAAAATGTAAATAAGTTAGGCCTGTTTGTCAGGTCTGTGTTGCCATTATGCAATGGTCAGAATATCAATATCATATTACAAATAATAATAGCTTGGAATAGCAATTGCACAAGTAGGCTACCTAATGTATGTTTCAGTGTGGCATTTGAATAGTGATTGTCATTATCACTAGTAGCCTTAAGCCTAGACACGTAGGCTATTGCAAGTATTTAGGTTTGCATAAAAGTAGTAGTTACGGAATTTACCTACTTGCATTGCACCTATATTCATTCACTGATATAGGCTACTTATTGCGCATCATATCCCAAATATTTATTAGGCTATAACAAATAGGGACAATATAAAACTGACAGGCACTTGAGCAACTTAGATATTACGAAGCGCTCCTGAAGGCATCGTGCCTATCACATGGCAGGTGATAGTTGAAGCTCGCGCTTCACTACAGCGCATAGTAGCCTAGACTAGGAACAACTCTACAGTGCAGAGCACCTAGCGTGTGCGAACGTGTTTTATGCGTGTGTGAGGGGCATGTGTGTGTGTCTGTATGTTTGTGTGCTCACTTTATCTTCAAGTGTCTCCCGCAAACAAAATTAAAGGATTTTGTTCGATAAAGCCTGAGCATCCCCTGAAGTCGCATTTCGTAAGTAATATTAACTGCATGAAGCTACTGTAATTACTAAAGTAACCTAGTCTGCGTCTGTAACGTTGATACAAATGTGGCATTTAAAGTTAGTAAGGTTATTGTTAATTTCTCGTGGGATTTGAATATTATAGTGATACTGTATCAGGAGATAAGTTTACTATAAACTTAACGTTCGCCGGCATGAGTGTAACAAACAATATAGCTACAAGTCCATAAAGCTGGAGTTAAGGGACTGTCATCAGCATTGTGCGGCTTGCCATCTTGAATAGTTTTAACATTCGGGTTTCTTTTGCAACGCAGTAAAAGTGACTTCATGGTTCATGAATGTGCCTAAGGGAAAACAATGATAATATACCTTAAATATTTATATCTCGACTGGGGCATTAGCATACCTTTCATCCTCTGTACTATATGAACTACAATGTAGGCTACTAATGGTAATACTAGAGTAGTAACTCAATAGTAAATTTATGAATCCCTATGGTCACCACACTTTGAATATTGCTTATGTGATCAATATGACATTCCTATACATGCATATATGCATAGCATGTAAGATAGGTGTGGAATATTTAATATGCACTTTTTTCCACATGACAGCACATTTGGCTTGTGTACAAGGCCATGCTAGAAAACATGGTACTTTTATTGTGACACTGGTGCTTCTCCGCTTGCTCAGTCATGTACTGTCAGCTTGGAGCTATTAAATGATGTTTAGTTGCACTGACACATGCTGTGTAATTGCAGATCATCAATTTCTGACAGTGTGAGTAAAGGAGGGAGGGAGGGAGGCAGAAAAAGAGGGGATGCTGATATGCTAATGAAAGAATATCAAGGCTGATGTGTGGCTCCTCTCTGCTGAAGCATCTGCTGCTTCTAACACTGGAGATAGTGTACATAAACACAAACAGGCATGCACACACACACATGCACACACATCACAGACCGGCGACTCAAGAGGGCTGAAGGAGCCTCCTGCCACTGAATACAGCTGGCTGGTGCCTCTTTTCTATTGCAAATCTCATTTAAAAGGGAGAGAGTTGAAAGGCGTCATTGCCGCTGACGACAGTGAATTGATTAAGGCTGCTATGGTTGGCACTTGAGTGGCATTAGCACTTAGAAACAACAGAGGAAATAAAAGCAGGAGTTGAAGTGAAGTGGTGGTGGATAAATGCCCTAAATAAATTGTAAGTAACAAATGTATTTTTGTAACAGTTATAAAACAGTAGGTTTTGACAGTGTTATTAGCCTACGTTGGAGTAGTGCACATATATATATGCATGCATTGGGCACACACACACACTGGAACAGTAGAGGCTGGCATTTATTCCTGTGATCAAAGCCGCTTGTGTAATACCAAGTGTCGTTTTTCTCTGAAGCCATATAGGTTCAGATGATTGCTCTGTCATCTTTACTGCTGCTAATCACACCACTACTGTAGTTCACTAGAGGTAATCTACTGTTTCCTAATGGCGAGGACAGACAGAAAAAGAGAGAGAAGAATAATAACAAGTAGAGATATAGGTGAAATTAACGAGGAATAGCTATAAAAGAGAGATGAGAGGAGCAAAAGGAGAAAAAAGGGTAGAGACCAGGAAGACAAAGTCAGGCTGTTAATCTACAAGAATAATCCTCTAGTTGCTGAGGTCGTGGAAGAAAATATAGTGTGAGAGAGAGAGAGAGAGAGAGAGAGAGAGAAATCCAGGAAAATATACATTACTAGTTTATTAGAGGTTATCTTTGGTTTGCTGTCACAGGAGAGAAAAGGGGGGAGAGGGGAGGAAATGAGAAAAAGGTGGTGAGAAGAGCAGATATAGCCTAGATGCTACACAGGTTATAGTCATATTTGTGTTAAAGAGAGAAATAAAATGGTAGTAGTAAAGAGCTTAGTGGCCACACTTGGATTTCTGGAAAAGAGAGAAGAATAGAGAAAAAGTAAGGAAATTGATAGGTTTTTAAGTTATTTTTTTGCTTATTTGACAGTCCACACTACAACAAGCCAGAATATAAATAGGTCAGGTGAATTAAAGGTTTAACATATAAAAAGGAAAGTACTGTGTTAGGGGAAATGCTTGATAACCAATACAAATATGCAAATATAATGTATTACCATGAAGTGTCATGGGATTTCACAACAGCTTTAATCCCCTTTTTGAGTGTGGTTATTGTGCAGCCTGTGCTGTCTGTATGTAGATTTTGGCATCTCTCTTCAAATATACTGTACAAGCCTCTTGTTGTGAGAGAAAAGTGGGTAGAATGATAAAGGCTTGAGATGACTTACTGGAAGATGTTTTACTTTAAATATGTGAACGTGAGGGAACTTCATCTGTGGTAAGGCACATTCAGACACAACATGCAACATTTAATAGTCAATAATCATACACAAGAATTAATAAATGGTTACAATTAATAAATGCGGGTAGGAATAGAGGTGTAAACTGACACAAATATTGAGATGTTTTGAGACTAGGCTGTTTTTCGAAATTCAACAGTAAGATTTACACCACTGTCAGTGTCAGTTGTCACATTCCTTGAATGTCACGAAAAAGTGAAAAAATAGTGTGTGTAGAGTAATGTGTAAAGACGGCAGCTGTGGGAACGCACCCATGTTAATAGTTGTTGAAGATGCAGTCGATGTTACTTTTAAAAGTCAGTTTGTGATCAATGATTGAACCAAGGTATTTATACTCTTCCTCCAGTTTCTCTATTGTCTGGCCATCTACCTGAAGAGCAGGGGGGCTGGTAGCCTGGTTGACACCAGACCCTTCTCAGTTGTAACTGAGAGTGGGTCTGGGCAAGGCTCATTCACAGCGCTTTTCCAAAGCGGCGTCACCAACGGATGCCGCTAAAATGCCTCTGGGCGCAACTGGATAGTCCTTCAACCAATCAGACCAACGATCCGGGTGACGTAGCAGCGACAGCGGCCTCAGTGGGTTGCTGCGCTTCGGTGGCATGGATGTATTAAGAGAACGTTTGAGGGCCGTCGTGTTGAATGTAAGCAAAAAGCTGCTTGCCGTCGCTACGCTATCGTCATTGTGTACGTCAACGGTTGTGATTGGTGCCTCGATTCGGAGAAATTGGAAATGGGCTTGAAAGGGCTCTTGGCCAGAAAGACTTGCAGAGCAAATCTCAAATTTAGTGGAAGTTTGTCAGGGTTTTCCCAGGCTAAAGGGCTGGTGGAGGAGCGCCTGAAATCGATGAGCATCTCCTTGGTTTAAGAGATGTTCAGGGTTAGGTGGTTATCCCTGCACCAGAGAGAGAAGTTGTCCACTGCAGTCTGTGTTAGTAGTCTAGCTATAGTATATAGGCCTACAATACTAGCGCAACTTAAAAGTGCATCTTAAGATTCTGTGTAGAGAGATTTTAATGAGTAAATATAACTCAAAACTTTAGTAGTGGGGGAGACATGTTACCTTCATCCCCAGTAGAAATTACACTCTTTAAAAGACCAAGCATTAGACCTAAAGACCCCCATCAGGTCAATTTTAACGTGGGCTTGGGTACAAGCAGTTATCAACTGCTTTATAGCCAAGTTGCCTGTCAGCTTTGGTATTAACAACAGCTATGAAACTGTGTTGTACTGTATTGTTGCCTGGTTGTCATAAATTTAAGCATATTTTCAGAATGGACTCGAGAGAACCTCCATTAAGAAACATTGACACAAACATTGATTGATTGATCTGTGACACAACTGTTAAACCTTAAAAGCTAACAAAAAAGTAATCATCTTAGTCCAGGAATGAATGTGAGCGAAATAAAGGGTTAGCTGAGGTGAGGACAGGAAGCGCCAAAATGGCAAATAAATAATGGAAAGAAGGGAAATTAGCTGTGTTGTTAACAAACGACTGGAGGATAAAAGCTTGCATTATTTGATTTTGTTTCCATCAGTTCCCTTCTGTTCTCTGAGAAAAAAACATGGAGTGATTGTGAGGCTGTTAGATGATGTAGCCCAGTGGTTCTCAATTGTTTTTGAGCTAAGGACCCCTTCTGAGATAGAGAATATAAATTATATAAAAGAAATCTATACATTTCTAAATATAAAATTCTATTGATATTACTGTTCATATTTCACATTATGCAGATTAACCCAAAAAAGGCTTTTTTGTAGAGCACATTGAGCTGTTGACAAATTTGACTCACGGTGTGAGTGGTGTGGCCTTTCAAAGTTTTCACTTTTTTGGTGTTAAATTATAGTGCCACCGAATGGCATCGTATTTTATGGGAAGCATTATCACATACTTTCCAGTTATGGTGGTATGTCTCAAGCTCGTTCCACCACAGCAACTTGAGAAAAGACATAATAATGCATACAATGCTAAATAGGCCACACCCCACATGCACCAATCAATATGACACTTCAGATTGTAGTTAATACTCGCTCCCAGAACATGTGCACAAATTTTGGAGAAATTCTGTACACCAGGTTTTGAGGTACATATTTGTGCTATTGTTGGTGCCCCTATGGGTTGAGCTCAAAATCTTTTTGTAGGCCTATTCATCAAGACGGACTGAAGATATGTTACCAAATGTATAATGATTGGACAAACCGTTAGTAAGTAATGGCTATTTTTCCTGCTAAGCCCCACCCTTTGCAATGTTGTTTGATTGATTGCATTGATTCCATGTTTTTTCACCAATCTTGCTCATTTATAGCAAGCCCCCAGGAACAGTGCCAGGCTTTGACGCTACCAAGGGCGTAGCGGCCTACAGTGGAATTGCAACATTACGTGATGCCCTCTGGCCCAGAAAGACTTTTCCTATAGACTTTATATGGCAAAAGACACGTCTAGCCTATATATCAGCGGATAATATTTTTTGAGGTGCATCAACTTACCAGTCTGAACACTTAAATTGTCCTTATTTAAATCATTATTTATGTTTTAAAAGTTGTAACATGCACTAATAGCCAGATCCAGGGTTATACAACTACGCAAAATGAATACACTTAATGAATGGGAGTAGACACTCGGGACTGCGCCCAGCTGAGCTGCTCTGCACTGCAGGCTCATACAGACGGTTCTCCTGAGTTTCTGTTCCCAAACTGCCGCCGGCTATCGGCTTGTAGCTAGCGGTAGCTAGTAGCACAACATAATGATTACATCTCCTTGGTTCTCTCTGATCTCTGAACTGTTGTTCTGTAAGCGAGCGCGGCTGGGAGGCAGGGGATTGCTAGTGCGCATGTCCATCATGATGTCATGGGCCGCACAATGGGGAAGCAGAGTGGAAGATCCAGGTATGTTTTTAGCTCCATAAGTGCTTTATGCACCACTGAGCAAGTCTCACTGGAATGAACAAGGCTTTGCGTCAAACACTGTATTAGAGATGCACCGATTACAATTTTCCAGGCTGATTCCGATTTCCGATTTTTCATTTAGTTTGACCTAGCCGATTCCGATTTCATTTTTCTAACTACTTTACAGCACACACAAATATTTATTTTCTATCTTTTCTTTAATAGAACATTTTACATTTTGCATAGAACATTTTTTGTAACTATATAAATAACTCTTGGTGTAGGAAATTCACATGAACCTAAAGTGCAATGTTATGGAAGAACCATTTCTTTCTTTTCACATCCAATAACCAAATAAAAAAAAGATATATTTAGCAAACTAAACTTCTGTATGAAAATAGGGAAAACAGGTAGTGGCAATAAAATAATATATAAATAACAAATACAAATAAAACTAGAACTGCAAGCAGTTATGAACGGGGTCCAAGCCTTGTGCGCCAGTCCTATCCGGCGCGAGCCGCCCCCGGCGATGCCGAGAGCCCGCGAAAACGGAGCACGCGAAAGGAAAACCCGAAGCGCCGCCGCGGCGAGACAAAAGTCAGTTAATTTGGCCGAGTGCGAGCTCCAAAGTTCGTAGTGAAATGCAATTGCAAATTTCCTCTTCGTTGCGTAAAAGCCCCAAACGCTTCTACTTCGGTTGTAACGCCCCCTAAAGGGCGATCGTCGCCAAATCTGGTGAAGAGCTGCAGAGTGGCATGGCGAACAATAATCTCAAATTTTGTGATGAAAGCATTCACTGCTGCAGAGACATATCCATTGCAAATTACTCCCATTTAAATGCATTGACTCATTTGCCAAAAGGCCTCTACGTTAATTATAGCGCCCCCTAACGGCCGATTTTCACCAAATTTGGTGGGAAGCTGCAGAGTGCCATGACGAACAAAATACTCCCAGGGTTTGTGATGATAGCATTTAATGCTGCCGAGATATTTACATTGCAAAGTATTCCCATTCAAATGCATTGACTTATTTGCCGAAAAAGCCTCTACGTTAATTATAGCGCCCCCTAACGGCCGATTTTAACCAACTTTGGTGTGGAGGCTCAGAAGGGGATGGTGAAGAAGCGTACCTGGTTTCTTTCTGATAACTATTAATTTGGGCGAGATATGCCAAAGTTCGTGTTTTTTGGCTAGCCACAACAAATTAGTTTAGTTGTAAAGTGCGAACGGTGTAATGTAGCGAAATTGCTTTGATAACTTTTGGTCAGCTCCATAAACAGATGGTATCTACCAAGTTTCGTGCACATCGGTCGCATGGCCTAGGACGAGTACGAAAACTTTGTTTTGCGCATTGTGTGATTTTACGAAATAACTTCTTCGTGGAAATGGGATTACCCTGTATCAGCAGATTCATATGGATTCAAGGAACAAGGAGATCTAAGAACTTCTCATCTGCAATGCAGACTGTGGGAGTTATACACAAAAACATATTTAAATGCATTGACTTATTTGCCAAAAGGTCTCTACGTTAATTATAGCGCCCCCTAACGGCCGATTTTCACCAAATTTGGTGGGAAGCTGCAGAGTGGCATGACGAACAAAATACTCCCAGGGTTTGTGATGATAGCATTTAATGCTGCAGAGATATTTACATTGCAAAGTATTCCCATTCAAATGCATTGACTTATTTGCCGAAAAAGCCTCTACGTTAATTATAGCGCCCCCTAACGGCCGATTCTGACCAGATTTGGTATGGAGGCTAGGGATGGGATGTTGAAGAAGCCCACCAGGTTTCATTGTGATAACTATTAATTTGGCCGAGATATGCCAAAGTTTGTGTTTTGTGGCTAGCTACAACAAATTAGTTTAGTTGTAAATTGCGAACAGTGTAATGTAGCAAAATTCCTTTGATAACTTTTGGTCAACTCCATACCCAGATGGTATCTACCAAGTTTCGTGCGAATTGGTTCCATGGCCTAGGACGAGTACGAAAACATTTTTTTGTGCATTACACAATTTTGCGAAAAAAATTCTTAGTGCAAATGGGCAGGACCTATATCGTCAGCTTCACATGGATACAAGGAACAAGTGCATGTATATATTTCCTGTCTGCGATGTAGCCTGTGGGAGTTATTGGCAAAAACACGTTTTACGTCATTGTAGCGCCACCTAGTGGTCCAATAATGTAATATTTGGTATGTCAGGTCCATGAACCATTGCACATCGACACTGTAAATTTTAAGTTGCTCACTTTAGTGTAAGTGGTAGATCCAAACATGGGACCCATAGGCCACGCCCACTTTGACGAATCAGTACCCCACTGTAGGCCTGGCCTCAAGAGTGGGCCTAGATGGTATTCACAACATTTTGTGAAAATCGGATGAGCCGTTCATGAGATATTAACTTTTGGTACTTTTGGCGCCCCCTATTGACCAAATTGTGTAAAATTAGTTTCTTACACTAAGAGGATCATGTGAAACAAGAATCGAAAGATTTGTGATGATATCATTTATTTTGGCCGAGATATGGCAACGTTTGTGTCTTTATAGCTAGCTACACAAATTTGTTTGTGCGTAGTTTACGCAATTTTCATCTGAAAAAAGATCTTTTGATAACTTTTTGTCAGGTCGGTCTATAGATGCTTCTTACCAAGTTTTATGCAAATCGGTTGCACGGTCTCGGAGGAGTATAAAAAAGTAGGCTTACGATAAATCGCGATTTTTCACGGGAAAAGGTCGGGGCGGAAATGGGCGTGGCCTACATCACGAGATTCAGCTGGATTCAGGGAACGCATGGATATGTGTTTTTTTAATGTGGGATGTACGGTTCGGGAGTTATAAGGCCAAACGCGTTTTTTCTGCTATAGCGCCACCTATTGGTGAAAGTGGCTGAATTTTTTCGTCCCAGGTCCCTGCAGGGTTTTGGACCAGACCTGAAAACGGCAACCTCCCACCACTTACGGTTTAGGCTGCAGTATCAGTTTTATCGGCGGAAGAAGAATAATAAGAAACCTTACAATTCCAATAGGGTTCCACAGCCCTGCTGTGCGAACGGCGTAGCTTCGCTACCGCCGATTCTCGCAGCCTCGGGCTTGGACCCCTAATAAATATGCAATGCAATCACTTGTACATCAATGGCAAGTTTTTCTTTGCAAACAGAAACATTTCTGCTTTGTCACCAGATAGTCTGTTTATTCTCATCTGCCACATGTCCAGCCAGGCTAAACAAGCGCTCACTGTTTGAACGTCAACAGTAACGTTACCTGAAAACAGCATGTAGTTCCTTTTTTAGCAAGTTTGCTTTGTTTGTCATTGTGCATAAATATGAACACTACCGTTGCTGTCAACGGGCTTATCTCCTAACTAGTGCTGTCAAACGATTAAAATATTTAATTGCGATTAATCGCATTAATGTCATAATTAATGTAATGTCATAAGCACATTTTTATCTATTCTAAATGTCCCTTGATTTCTTTTTGTCCCATTATATTTTCTCATTTTAATGCTCTTATCAACATGGAAAAGTGGATCGGCTTGCTTTGAGCAAATGTTTTTTTTTTTATTGAAAACAACATTGGCATATACGTAGTGTTCAATTTCACACTAACATTCACACTTGGAGCTAATAATCTTTCACACAATGTAACACTGTTACCTCGATTTTCCATTGCAGATAGTACTGCCTCATGCCTGAGGCGAGCGTGGCTCGTCGTCAAAGCAACTATGGTTTCCCCCGACTCATTTCCTGGTTGTCCTTCACCATAAACAACGTAAAATCAAGGAGAGGGTTAACTTCTCCTGCTCCAGGTTTCCCAACGTGGTCAGAAAGAACAGAGGAGACACTTTGTTTCTCTCACTATGACTCTAGAGTCGCTACTCGCTCCGAAGCTAATCGCTGTGACGAGCCTACAGTACTAGCTACACGGCCAAACAAGTGTGTGCGGCCGGCCACGCCAAGACCCGCCCTTCAATCACTTGTGAAAATATTTGATGAAAGCACCAATTGTCAACCCTACAATATTGTCACAATATTGACATCAATGTATTTGGTCAAGAATATCGTGATATTTGATATTCTCCATATTGCTCAGCCCCCCAAGGCGGTATTACACTAGATTAGACTTTATTGTCCACTTTATTGGAAATGTGTCTGTAGGCTTCTCCAAAACATTGAAAAAACCCTGACACCAGAAGTTATCAAACATTAAACATACAACAGCAATTGTGTAATGAGCGGAAAACAGCAGCAGCAGGTGGTTACAGCCTAAAAGAGAACAACGATTTTGGTGTTGATTAGGGATGGATATCGTTAGGATTTTATTGATACTACCACTCTTATCGATACTCCTTATCAGTTTGGTTCTTTATCCATACTCGTTTCCGTTCTTTTTCATTTCTAAATAATGCTTTTTAAAAGATATATTATTTGAAAAACATAATAAATTCAGAAAAGGATTCAAATGTTAAAATTAACTTTTAACTAGCCTACATGTTTCTAGAGCAGCAACAGCAAAGTCATTATATAAACGTACTGAGACAAATCTAAAATGTCAATAAAATAAATAATACTCAAATACATCAAAAATACTAAGTAAAGTTTAGAAAGAATGAAGAACACATACATTAGTCAGTATCATCCTTTCTTCTGTCTCTCTCTTCTGTGCTCCCTCTGTTCATGTGATTCACTGCAGGTGAACGCATGCTGCTGGTAGACTACATACAGACTTTTGTTTTAGCTTATTTGTGACACTAGCTATTAGCTGAGTTAGCACGCTGTGCTTGTGTAAAATATTTGCGTCTCTTATTCACTGCTGAATGAGAGCCCGCAGACAGAGCAGATCGATTACATGACTGGATGTATTGGGTAACGTTACGTATAGTTTTAACTTAAACTAGGCTATAAAGTTACGACTATGCTATTTAGCTAACATGATCTTTCAACAATAACCGCTCTTTACTCGCAGAGCGCTTGTCTGCCTGTCTGTTCACATGAGGTCAGTGTGTGTAAGCACAACATTTCACACAAAGACAATTTTTTTGCAATGGAAATCTCACTCCCTAATTTCTCAAGTACTGATAGCAGAACCAATAACTCTGTAACTTAGCAATAATCCGGGTTTTACTAATTTAGAACCAGCTCCCGTTTAAAACCGGGTTTTGGGGGGCATTTCTAGTTTTGATAGAATCAAAATTGACAAAAGTCTATTGGCCATGGGAGGTTTTTATGTAGAGCACATTGAGCTGGATATGTGTGAGAAATTTCAAGTCAATCAGACATACTGTGTGAGGGGTGTGGCCTTACCAAAATTGCATTTTTTTGGGCGTTTAGAGCGCCACCATGTGGCCGATTGGGCTCCTTTTTCTTGTGAAGCATAGCCCATGTTTTCCAGTTATGGTGACAAGTTTAATGTTTCTAGCTTATTCCAGCTCACGGCAATTTGAGCCGTGGCGGAAGACCAGAAATTATAATAACAAACCGGGATAAACTCAATAGGGTTCTACCCCTTCGGCAGGAATCCAGACTAACTTTTTTTAATAGGAGCATTGTAGCCAGTTAGTCACTAACTGAAAATGTTAGGGGCACAGGCAGAAAATGTAGGGGTGCACACCTTAAATCAAGCAATCAATTTTTCACACTTCCCCCATTTTAACTGTATTACTGATAAATGCTATGGTAATAAATACAGAAACTACAATTTGCTGTCTTATTTTAGTTAACAGTCACATTTTAATTGAATAGTGCTTAACAAATGCATAAACAGAAATGTAAACAAAGTATTATTATTGTCAGTGTAATGTATTACTGCTTTGCCTCCCTCCTCTCTGTGAACACTGAAATATCATGTCTAAGGTGATTAAACCTCAACAGAAAGATGAGTATCTAAGTATCTAACACCCTGTGTGGGAAAGATTGAGTCAGAACCAGAGAGAACACACAAGCACTATTTGTTTTGATAAGGTAAATATTCCTTATCAACTGTGTATTCAAGCTCAAAATCAAAGTAACGTGCCTTCCTTTTTGTCTGAGACCGAGACAACACTGAGTAAAATGTTGATTTTGTGACGAGATCAAATATTACAACACGGACAGGGGGCTACCAACCTGGCACCGCCAACTGGAAGTGCTCACAAGCGGGGTTGAGACCGTAAACAAAGTGGGGGGAACAGAGGAGGGCTAACATTAGGCTAAGGCTAACTCCTTATCGGCTATTAGCTTACTACGCAGCATTTTCCTTGCCGATCACCAAAGTCTTTAGCAAAAAAAATGGATGAACTTCGGCTAAAATGAACTGGCACAAATACAATAGGGTTCTGCCCTTTTAGGGTTTAAACCCTAATAATAAACCGACACAAACTAAAATAACCTTAAACCCTAAAAATAATCTGATAAATGCCATCATTTATTAAGTTAATTCTTTGGTGTTCTCTGCTTTGCATACATACACATGACACATGGCCCGTCCCTTAAAAAAGTGGGGCATGTAAGCATCACTGTAGTCAAATCTATCTCTGTTTGACTTGTCAGAAACAATTTCAAACAGACCAGCTGACAAGCAGAAGAGAGAGGAGGTTAGGGTGAAAAAAAATATTTAGACAATGAGGGAGAGAGGGCAGGAGAGTAGCAGCAGAGAAAAGCATGGAGACAGTTTGAGAATAGAGGAATGTTTATTAGGAGGAAGAGGTCTGTGCTGGATGAAAACTGGAGTTGGAAAGAGGAGACAGAAATGTGGTCAGGACAGTTTTAGAAACATTGTGAGCTAACGTTACATACCGTGTAACGTTAGTACAGGGGGGAGTAACAGGCTGCGGCTGGAAATCGGAAGAAGGATGGGAAATAGTTTTAACATGACTTTAAAATCGACATCCACCTAGCCAAAATGCTTATGTTATCAATAGTTAGCTCATTCTGGTTTCCTAACTACGTCGCGAGTTATAGGAGCTTAGCTGGGAGCTTCATGGAGATAGCTAAAGTTAATGTTAGCTGCCCTATAGCTGTCAGAGTTAGCTTCGACTTCATATATTACCTTCTAACAGCTGTATTCTCAGTAATGTGACAATTGGCAAGAAACAGGTTTTAAATCACTAAAAGAGGAGTAGCACCGTTTGGCTTAGTTATCAATGCCATTAGCATTGTGGCTAACACTATTGTTACTTCATTTCATTTCATTTATTATACAGGAAAGTTAAAAGTAACATTAAAGGAACACGCCGACTTATTGGGACTTTAGCTTATTCACCGTAACCCCCAGAGTTAGACAAGTCAATACATACCCTTCTCATCTCCATGCGTGTTGTAACTCTGTCTGACGCCCCCAGCGCTAGCTTAGCCTAGCACAGATCCTGGAGGTAACCGGCTCCAACTAGCCTACTGCTCCGAATAAGTGACAAAATAATGCCAACATGTTCCTATTTACATGTTGTGATTTGTATAGTCACAGGGTGCACAAATAACAAGGTCACTATGCTTTTAATATCTAGTAGTTGTTGACTCTATTACTCCAGCTCCAGGCGAACTTTCTGCTCCTCACCAAGGGGCTTCAGGTGCTGCTAGCAAATCACTCCGCCCAAGTAGCAGAAGTAGCAGTGCTTCGCCTTTCTGAGAATATAGTATGTATACGGTTAGAAGATGGCTGTGTCTCATGTGACCTTGTTATTTGTACACGCTGTGACTATACAAATCACAACATGTAAATAGGAACATGTTGGCGTTATTTTGTCAATTTTTCGGAGCAGTAGGCTAGTTGGAGCCGGTTACCTCCAGGATCTGTGCTAGGCTAAGCTAGCAGCGGGTGCATCAGAGTTACAACACGCACGGAGATGAAAAGGGTATGTATTGACTTATCTAACTCTGGGGGTTATGGTGAATAAGGTAAAGTCCCAATAAGTTGGCGTGTTCCACAATATAAACGGGCCTGACTCAGTTTAAAAACTGGTTTCCAGCAGGTTCTGCAGAAACATAGAACATTGAAGTTACGGCACATGAGGACAGAAACATGTGTACAGGACATTAGCATGGGCTAGACAGATGCAGACAACTAAAAACAACAATACAGACAGTGCAAACTTTACATGAACAATCAGTGTGTGCAAGTGTAACTGTTGAGAAGGAAGAGTTTGTATGCCTTTTTGAAATATGTGATGGATGATTGTGTTCTGATGTGATGGGGAATGTCATTCTAATTTTTGGTGTATGTATGAAAAAAGGATTTCTGACCATAGTTGTTTTTGTATGGGGGAACTGGAATGAATGCCTGTGAGACTGACCTAGTGAGGCGTACTAGCAAGTGCTGGTGAAGTGCTATTTTGAATCCGAAAATAAAATGCAATAGTGTGGCTGTTTATGTAGTTTGGGTAAGTCAGAGCATATGAGCATGTGAGTGCAAGGCAATGGTGAGACTACTTTGGAAGATTACTGTGGATCTTGAGAGCTCTATTGTATAGTCGTGCTATTGGTTCGGTAATTTCCTTAAAGGAATACGCCACCGTTTGTTGAAATAGGGCTTATCACGGTCTCCCCTAGCTGTAGGTAGGTGGGCCAATGCATTTTTTGTCTCAGTGCAAGTAATTACGTTGTTTTTTTGTTGGCTAACATTTACTCACAACATGCTAACCAGCAACATAGGATTCCATTCACTACGCTAAGCTAACTAGCAGCGGCGCTGCTGGTGTTGCACCGGGCTAAAACAATGCATGCACAAAAAATGCGTTGGCCCACCTATCTACAGCTAGGGGAGACCGTGATAAGCCCTAGTTCAACAAATGGTGGCATATCCCTTTAATGGTAAGAGACCAGATTGGAAGACAGTAGGACATTGTTGAAAACACAATTGCATGTAGGTAGGTTTCAGAAACAGAAAAGGAAAGATATGATCTAATCTTGTTATACACATGAAGTTTCTGATTCAGATTTTTTGTTAAGTTAGAAATGTGTTACCGGTATGTAAGTTGTGAATCAAGTAGCACACCAAGATATTTGTAAGTCTTTGTGACAACAAGATCTTGGTTTGCAAAGGTAATAAAATCAGTAAAAGAAAGACTTTCTGGGTGAGTGAAAATACATACATTCAGTTTTCTTTACATTGATGGTCAGGTGGTTCTTCTTCAACCAGTCATGTAAGAACTGAAGATCAGATGATAATTTGAAGGAGGATTTGAGTCAGAGAGAAAAATCACAGTATCATCAGTGTACAGTAAGCATTTTGAGAGAAAAAGTAAGGTTCCAAGAATGCTGCCTTGTGGAACTCCCATATCACAGACTAAAGGTTGGGATGTTGCATGATTCATTTTGACAGCTTGCAACCTATTCGTCTTTAGGAAGAAAGCATTTCTATCACAGATGAAGACAATTTAAATGAGTGAAGTTTGTTAAGCAAGATCTGATGGTTCACTGTGTTAAAGGCTTTAAGAAAATCAGTAAAAGTAGCTCGTGATGTGACCTTTGTTAAGAGAGTCACGTAATTGTTCAGTGAAGAGTAGTAATGCTGACATAGTTGATCTCTTAGCATGAAAACCGTGTTGACAGTCACTGAGCCAGTTGTTAGTTTCAAGGTAAGAACTTAACTGGTTATGCAAGGCTTTTTCTAGCAACTTAGACATTGCTGGAAGTATTGCTATAGGTCTGTAATTTGAGACAAGAGTATGATCATCAGATTAAAAGAAAATTAGTGATTTGTGCCAGTCAGTGGGAAAGATAGAAAGCCTGATACAAAGATTGATTAGCCTGAGTGCTGAAAGTGCTGAAAGAGAGGTATGAGGCTATCAGCATGAGTCTTTAAAAAGAAAGTGTTTAGACCATAAGTATCACGGACATGACAGTTCTGTGAGATCTCAGAAAATGAGAACTGATCAGATGTTGAAGAGAGAACAGGTGAGAAAGAGGAGGGAGTGGCAACATTTGTTGCCAATTCTTTAACAGATGATATAAAATAATCATTGAAAGCACTTGCAATCTTTTCTGAATCTGAGATAAGAGTACCTTGTAGGGAAATTTGAATATTGACATTCTTTTTCTTCTCATTTTCACCACTGATGACCTTAAGGGTCTGCCATAATGTCTTTAGGTTGGTAGCAGATTGGGTAATCTGCTGTTGGAAATAGACCGTCTTAGCCTTACGCAGTTCAAAAGTACATTTATTTCTAATTTGTATGAAATTATTTTTGCTCTCTGGTATTTGACTGAGTGGGGGGCAAGAGTTTTTGAAGATTTTAAGGTTGCCCTAACTGCATAGATGAGCGAATGATCTGAAATAGCCGCATCTGTGACACCAGACATTGCATACTTTGAGGGCAGATTTGTGAAAATAAGATCCAGAATTGCCCTGCGTGTTTTGCCAATTCTTGTTGGATCCTTGATTAATTGATAAAGTCTGAATTTCATTGAAGTGGCTTTCAAAGATTTTGATGAGCCATCATTCCAGTCAAGGTTGATATCACCCAGAATTACAAGCTCCCTTGATATAACAGATCAGAACAATCATTGTGTTTCCACTATATATTCATTCTGCAGTGCGAACCATCATGAACTGCAGCAACGCACCGCTGTGAGACCATGAACGAGGTAACCATCTGTGGTTTATTCACATCTGTAACAGCAGGACAGTTGAGTGTGTTATCTGAACTGCTAAAGTCAGTTGAAAAGTTTTCGGTAGCCTTCCAGTTACAAACAGGCGTGGTAGTGAATGGCATGCTGAATGCTGACGGATTCGCTGTTTTTTGGTTTTAGCTGAGAGACTATACGGTTAAAAATGATCAGTGAGGCTGTTTTGCCCTCATTGTTCTCTGTGAAGTTTGCTGGAAGCGATGTAATGTAGCACTGCGCCAGACTCCATTTAAAAAAATGCCTTTTAAAGTCGACATTGCTTGTAAGGAAATAATGGGAGTAACAGGCGGAACCAGCTTTAAAAGTGACATATTTTCTCTTTAAATAATATATTTTAAATAATTGGTGGACCCAATTCACGCTGTTGTGAAGAGTGGTTCGTGTAGATTTTAAAAAGTAACTAATACATATTTTAAAAAAAACTTTAAAGTGTTAAATTGAGAACAGAATTTGGTGTGGTGGTCTGTCTGTGCACCTGCTTCTTGATGACATTTACCTGAGACCTGTTAAAAGACAAACCCACACAGCCTATGCTTATGTGACTGTAACATAATCCTGTAATTGGAACTGTCTTTGTTCTTTTCTAGATAGCTTGTTAGCAGGTTGTTACTCTGTAAACTCTAGTCTCCTGTAGCCAAGGTGCTAGCCTCTGAAATGTAGCACTTAACTGTTTATTTTGTCTGTCATCATAGAGATATACATTTTTACCACTCTGCAAGCTTGTGTTCAGTAATTTTTCAGTGGGTGGAAAATCATATTTTTTAGACTTGGATGAAGACTAATGAGGATGCCAGTGAACTTCACTCATAGGTTTGTGGCCAAAATCTTTGAGCTCCAACTGAATCAGCTAGCAGAGCAAAAACAGTTTATGGTCTCTGTTGGTTTACTCCACTGGGGCTCCAGCAGGAGGTGGTACTGGCAATTACCACTATTACTTTTGCATGCAGTTCACGGTCTGATCTTTTTAGTTGTACTTTCTTAAGATGGTCATTTGGAATATTTAGCTTTCATGTAAAATGGGGCAACAGGAATTTATCCAGTTTAGGGAGATAGGCCTGATGATGGCTTTTCATCACTAAAACTGTACTGGCATAAAGCTGGCTGTGTTTTGGCATAAAGTAGCATTCCACCAATTTTACACATAAAGCTCAGTTTTCTTGCCATGAGGAGTACCTCTCATCCTGTGAAAATTGTTATACAGTGTCTTATGCGGTTTTGGAGGAGCTTTGTCAAGTAAAAATAACAGAATAACCAAGGGTGAACTCAGTGTGGGTTTAGAGACTACAAATTTGCAGTTAAAACTGAGGGTGCGGAGCATAATGAGCAGATGTGGGCATTTACCAGACAGGGAGGGTAAAACAAAATGATGCTATTAGTGTAATAATGGGAAATGAGTATTACCAAGGAATTTGTTTCAGATTTACCCATAAATTGATTTCAATGTCTGGTGCGAGGCCCCCAACTTAACAAAGTGATCATGCCAAGTAATCAGCATTATGGGCAAGCAATCAGTTTTGTTAGTTGTTTAAAAGCTGGGAACTGTTGGAAAAGTTGTTTACGTGAGGTTGAGAGCATTGGGTGTGGATTGATGTTCTATCTCACAAACAGTTCAGGCCTTTGACTTCAGTCTAAAGGCACCAGCATTTACAACAGTAAAAACTTGTAGCGAATTAACTTTGGTGAACATTGACACCCACATTTGCGCTGTTGTCCAATATTAAAAAAAAGACAGAAAGTCCAAAACAGAGAAGACTATTGTAGCTTATTAGCTTACCATCTACTTTAATTTAACCTCCTCACTAAGAACATAAACTGCTCTACAACAGAGGGGTGGCTTGTAGACAAGTTATGAGACAAAGGTAGAAAAATATCTCTTCAATAAACTATGAAAAGTGATTGTGCTGTTGCTAGCTGACAGTTAGCTAGCTCACTTTGGGAGCTATTGTAACTAGAGCTAGCATGTTATAGCATTGCTAGTGTTTTAGCAGTTAGCTCACCAGCTGCAGTAGTTCGCCAACTAGACCTAAGGCTACGTTTTGGTTTAAAAATGAATATCTTTTGCTACGTTAACATCTCTGGGGGTTGTGTTGCAGTCTGATTGGGTCTTATCAGTCATGACGTTCTCTGAGACTAAGCTACTAACATTACCATGGCAACTATACGCAACGGGCGGAGTATACATGCTGCCTCCTGTTTACCCTGGCATGCCCAGTATACGAGAATGTTGATGACATATGCGGTTTGGGCGTGTTAGTTTAAACGAACATTAGTTCTTCTACTGGAGCTATAAACACTTGTGTGCACAGCGATCGCTTTTGGCTCAAAACTCTGCAATGTAAATGTAGCCTAAGAGTAGTGACTACACCACCAAGTTTCTAAAACCACATATTTGGCAAAAAATGTGGATAAACTAGCCACTTTCTCGTGTCATCGGGCCAAGATTGATGCAACTGAGCAATCAGGTGGCACACCTGGTATTTATTAATTATATTATTATTATTATTGTTAGCCACACATTTACCTGCTACTCATGATGCTTTTAAAGTAAAATCGAAAGTTTGAAAACTGTAACCTAATTTTTTGCAGTAACTCTTAAAACTAAAATGTGTGTTCATTGTATATTGAAAAATGTGGCTGCAACAGAGAGCCTGCTGTGCTTTTTGGGATATTGTCCTTCATTAGCCAAAATACATTCAAACCTTGAGAAAGAAATTGTCACATAAATAACAAACCTTTTCAGTTTTGTGTAAAGCATCACGCATCAGCTGTGTTGTTGAAGATATTCATATGCTTTTTGCATTTAGCTGCAGGTGCCAAGCAAATGGTTTAATTAACAAAACTAATACAATTATTAAAAAATTATTAAAACCAGGCCCCCAAGAGGTGTGCCAGGCTTAGAAGACAATTTGACATAGTGGCCCAACGGTTACAAAAACAATCCAGTGAGGTGAGGCTGATATTGTGTTCTGCCTAGTAGTTCTGCCTAGTAGTAGTAAAACTCACTTTTACTACTGTTGCACAGTACTGCATCTGTGTGCAACATCTCTTGTCAAAGTGATTTTACTCTGGTCATCACGCGCACACACACACACACACACACACACACACACACACACACACACACATGCGCACACACACACACACACACACACACACACACACACACACACACACACACACACACACACACAAACACACACACACACACACACAAACACAGACACACACACACACACACACACACACACACACACACACACACACACACATACACAAACAGCTGTATGTATGAGACCTTATTAATGATCATTACATAGCGAACAAGTGGTTAAGTGGAAGAGCTTGATATAGTCCTGGAGATCCAAATCAACCATGGCTTGGCTTTTACCAAACCACTTGCCATCATCCAGGAGAAACCATGTAATAAAAATAACCACATGGATTACATTTTTTTTCCACGTCTTGACTATTATAAAAAAACAAAACAAGTCTTTCCAATTCAGTGGCATGTTGCAGGTTTTGATTGAATATCAGTCCCTCGAGGATTTCACGATGTTGCGATCTGGCCAATTCACGCAAATTCAACCAATCACAGTGAATTTGGTGCGACTCGCAATTTTGACCAATCACCGCAACTTTTTCGCAAATTTGACCAATAACCTGAAGTTTCCCGCGACTTCAACCAATCCCAGCAGTCCCATGTGCCGTCAGTATGTGACTCTGAAAGCCAATGACCATGCAAGTGGGAGTGAGAACGGGCTGATCATTTCCTTGTTTCTGATATGAAGACGAGACGTGTGTGACTGACTCGAACATCTCAAATTTACCAACAAAACTTACAGCGAAAGACCGTGCAAAACATGTCAGACCGTCCTGCCAACCTGTATACATTTTAACATCAATATACGCTGTAACGTTTTTTCACTTTGAAGTCGCTGAAGCTGCTGCAGTGGGCGGGGCTGCTCAGTGCCCTCTGCGACTGACACACACACACACACACACACACACACACACACACACACACACACACACACACACACACACACACACAGACAGACACATACACACACAGAAACACACACACACACACAGACACACACAGACACACACACACACACACACACACACACACACACACACACACACACGGTGGATGCAGGAAAAACCGGAGATGAGACGACACAATGACTTAAATTGAGGACAGCCATGCTCGTTATTGTAAGTGCAATGATAAGTTAAAGTCCAATAAGTAATGTTACTTTATCAAACCGTATGAATGTGTGTCCCAGGCCAGGTTAGGAAATAAACTAACAATGTAAAGATCAAGCCACTGACACATATGTTCAAATTTGATTCATTCAATACATTTTTTTTTTGTCTTAAATCCACCAGCCATTTTCATATTATACCAACATTTGCAGCATCCTGAGCCTTTTTGGAAAGGTAACTTTATTCTCCCCAAAACAAGTTTCCTTTTTTATTTTTAAAGAACTATAAAAAAAATAGCAACTTTTTTTCTCCCACAACTTCATTGCAACAAATATACAAAAGACATCGCAACTTTTATTGCAATTCTTTTTACAAAAGCTCCTGTGAAATCAGGCATTTTGGGCCACAACAATCTAAACAAAAAAAAAAAGGCCGCAAAATCCTGGAGGGACTGGAATATATAGTATACACCAGGGGTGTCAAACTCAATTTCAGTAAGGGCCACACATGTACAGTATAGTTTATTGACATGCTCTTATGTAATTGAAAAAGTCAAATATTTTTGAGGGTATTATTGCATGTTGTATATAGCCTTCTCATTTACAATTTGATCCACATCAAGCCCTAGAAACGTCAGCAAAAAAGTTCCATAGCCATCATACAATTAAGAGAATCAAGAAAAACAATGATTACATTTTTAAAAGTAGGCTTCCACACAGTCGACTCACAGCAACCTGTTTCACAGCCTGAATATGCAAAGTCACTGGTTCTGTGGAAATTTCTGAGTCTGAAAGTCGGTAAATCTGTCAAATTCTGCTTTGAGTGTCGCTTTCATACATTCACATACAGGCACTGGTGACTAAATAACTTCCACATTCCGATTGGCTGCCATCATCTGTCTGGCGACTGATGATGACAGCTTTTATTGTAGGTTTAAAATTGCTCAGTTTGACTCTGCTTCAGAGTGCACATGTAAACCAATATGTCAGTCTAACTCAAGGTTTTTTTGCTCACACTCGTTCCTTGATTACCAAGATGGCCAAGTGGTGAAAATGAAAAAAACACAACTAAAGGAGAGAGAGAGAGAGAGTGAGAGAGAGAGAGGTAGAGGTAGATTTTTAGGCTGATCTAAAGGACAAAACAGGGAACATCCTCATCTTAAATGTCAGTTGATGTTAATTTGTGAAGAATCTGGTGTTTCTTGTTGGCTTGGCTCCACACACACACACACACACACACACACACACACACACACACACACACACACACACACACACACACACACACACACAGAGTTGTATTTACCCTGTGTGACAGGAGGGCCTGGGGGGGCTTAGATCTGGCCTCTAGCTGGTGACACTAATCCAAACAGGCTAAGCCAAATGAGGAAGAACGGCAAACTCACACACCCCTTGCTGTGTGTGTGTGTGTGTGTGTGTGTCTCTTTCTGTCTATCTCTTACTTGTGTGTCATGCACATTTCCTGTTCTCCAGGCCTGTTCCAATAATTGATCCTTCTGAAGTTTTTGGTGATGGTGGAATTTCGATTGTCAATGTTTCTCATTTTGCAAAACAATGACAGCTTTCTGTAGATATTTGACAAGTACAGTAGGTTTACTTAATATTTGACGTGTTAAAAGCCCTGACTCTCTGCATGTGTGTTATTGATTAATTCTGAAGATGTTTGTGTGTCATGAGCTTTCATCACTGGGTTAAAGGCTACACTGTAACGAATTTGACTGTAGATTTTACGGTAAATACCTGGCAAAAACGTTGCCAGTAAAATCTTGTAAAGTCTTGTAACATTGCTGTTAATAACTGTAAAACAAATTACAGTATAATACTGGATTTCTTTTACAGGTTATTGTTGTACATAAATTACAGCAATGTATTGATTTTTTACAGGAAAACAACACTTTATTCTAATTTAGTTTACAATTATTTTCAAATTACAGTTATTAATAACTAATAACTATACATATATATATATATATATATATATATATATATATATATATATATATATATATACCTCATTGCAACTATTAATTTGTAATACATTTTCATGATTTTGCATCTTCGACTCTGGTTTTATTATTGTATTGTGAAATATTTACAGCATTTTGCTGACAACTCGAGTTGCCGGCAAAAAGTTGTAAATATTTCACAATAAAATATGTTGTTGTAAAAAACATTTACAACAACATATTTATTTATAAATATATATATATATATATATATATATATATATCATATATATATATATATATATATATATATATATATATATATAAATATATTTATAAATAAATATGTTGTTGTAAATGTTTTTTACAACAACATATTTTATTGTGAAATATTTACAACTTTTTGCTGGCAACTCGAGTTGTCAGCAAAATGTGTAAATATTTCACAATACAATAATAAAACCAGAGTCCAAGATGCAAAATCATGAAAATGTATTACAAATTAATAGTTGCAATGAGGTCCAGCAATATTAAAATTCACCATATACATTGCTTAAAGACCCAATTTAAAATCAGGACTTGGATTACAATAACTGTTCAAAACATCACCTTGACAACAGGCAAAAATAAAAGATTAGATGATTAGAACAATGTCCGTTCAAATAGTGAGGAAATCGTTTGTAAATGACTTACAATTGAAGACATCCATAATCCATCAGACGCTTGAGTAGAGAGGAGACATGAGGGTTAATGCAGTATCTCTTCTTCTCCTGTACCTTCCCACTTTTTTGGCTGTTGTCTTGGTCCCACTGGAGGGGTTCAGTCCGATGAAGCATCTGAAAATCACATGAAAATAAAAAGTGCCTTAACTGCTCTACAAGAGAGTGCAATAGATATACTGTATATATATATATATATATATATATATATATATATATATATATATATATATATATATATATATATATATATATATATACCCTTTCAGCTTAAGTGCATAAAAACGGCAAAAGAAAATTTAGGCTGGTAATTATTATTATTATTTATTTAATTTTGGTTGTGCTGTCCAGGCAAGCTGAACCAGGAAGTGGCTCTGCAGTGCAATGACTGATATAGTGAAAATATAGGGTCATAACAGTCTGCGCTTTTACCTCAGTGCGGCCTGTTTGTACATACCTCGCCATGCTTTTACGCGCACGTTGCGAACCAAATACGCCTGAAGTGGGCGCAAAAGCGTTAGTACATCTGACCCTAAGTGTATTTAGCTGCTTTACAGTGCTTTCAGACCACTCCTTACATTGGAACTATAAACATTCTGGATATGCACTGGAGCCTCACCGGGCAGGCTTCAGAGAGGCTCCACTGCGTAGTTATACTGTCAGTCTGTAATGAACAAAATTGTTCCAAAGTAGGGAGTGGTCTGAGGGCACCATAAACAAGGAAAATAAAATGTATTCTTTTGAGGAACAAAAAAATGTCTTTGGTAAAATGTTCTTCAGTTGTCTAAGTTTGCTGCTGTTGGGCTGGTCCGGAGATCTCTAATTAAAGGACTCATAGCCCAGTGCTATGTCCATGCAACTACATCACTACGGGTGGGTAACATGTACAGCCTTGTGAAAAACTCCAAATGACTCTGTTTTCCACAACAAAGCGCCTTCTTTAAAACTTGTCTGATTCTCATTTATACCCCAAAGAATATGAATAAATAAATTGAATGATCGTCAAATGTCATGCAAATCTCAGTATTTTTTCGTTAAAAAGAAAACATAAAGGTAGGTGTGTATGGTATGTCTATGTTTATGTATCAGTATATGTATGTGGGTGTGTATATGTGTATATGAGTGCGTGTGGGTATGTATATAGATCGTGTTTTTGGGTGTTCGCTATGAGCATCACTGCGCCGTAGTGGGGAGGTTGGGGGCTGGGTGGGCATAGAAAATCTGTAAAACGAACTGTAAACTGTAAAATGAACTTTCATCTGGGATTTAATGCAATACAAAAAAGAACGAAGCAAGTTTGCAGTTTATTCACCTAAATGCTCAGTTTATTCCAATGCAGAACTACTTTTCAAAATGTCTAATCGAATAGATCTTTATTGTCAATGTTTGAAAAACAACAAAACACAGTTTAGCAGCTCTCAGAGTGACTGCCATTATTATACAAGGAATTGGTTCTGTAATGATATAAAGCATTTGTGTAAATAACTGCTAACTTACCCTTTAAAAAAATTCTAAAATCATGTTAAAGGGATTTACTGTAAGTACACTTAAAGCAAAATAAAATCTCTGTTACTCATAATAGCAAACTTTACAAAATAATGATTAACCGCATTCCACTTCAAGCACATAGTTACCTTTGAATGAATTCCATTGTGCAAGATGCTTGCTCCAGATTGAAGTTGTAGTAGCTTGAAAACAAAGCTGCCATTCCAGCCACGAAGTTGGGATGTGGAGGCACAACCACCTGACCCTCGATGCTCAGCATCCAAACGCTTGCTGTGAGCAATTCACCTAAACATAAATAAACAAATGGTTTACACGCAGATTTCTTTCTGTTGCCTTCCACAAAAACATATCCATGTTAAACTAATGTGTGTCCTTCATAGCCATTGTCTTTGCAATGCTTTACAACTAATTACAAAAAAATAGACTACAAGACAATTAGTCTTGGAGAGTAAAGGAGCAACTCAGGATCGTCAGCTGCCTAAACGCCTAAAAGACAAAGAAAAATGGATTGAAAATTTACAGTATTTTTTATCTGTTGATAATTTTCTCGATTAATTGACTAGTTGATGTATAAAAATGTCAAAACATGGTGAAAATGTGGATCAGTGTTTCCCAAAGCCTAAGATCCATCCATCCATCCATCGTCGTCCGCTTATCCGTGGTCGGGTCGCGGGGGGAGCAGCTCCAGCAGGGAACCCCAAACCTCCCTTTCCCGAGCCACATTAACTAGCTCTGACTGGGGGATCCCGAGGCGTTCCCATGCCAGGTTGGAGATGTAATCCCTCCACCTAGTCCTGGGTCTTCCCCGAGGCCTCCTCCCAGCTGGACGTGCCTGGAACACCTCCCTAGGGAGGCGCCCAGGGGGCATCCTTACCAGATGCCCGAACCACCTCAACTGGCTCCTTTCGACGTGAAGGAGCAGCGACTCTACTCCGAGCTCCTCACGGATGACTGAGCTTCTCACCCTATCTCTAAGGGAGACGCCAGCCACCCTCCTGAGGAAACCCATTTCGGCCGCTTGTACCCTGGATCTCGTTCTTTCGGTCATGACCCAACCTTCATGACCATAGGTGAGGGTAGGAACGAAAACTGACCGGTAGATCGAGAGCTTTGCCTTCTGGCTAAGCTCTCTTTTCGTCACAACGGTGCGATAAACAGAATGTAATACCGCCCACGCTGCGCCGATTCTCCGACCAATCTCCAGCTCCATTGTCCCCTCACTCGCGAACAAGACCCCAAGGTACTTAAACTCCTTCACTTGGGGTAAGGACTCATTCCCTACCTGGAGAAGGCACTCCATCGGTTTCCTGCTGAGAACCATGGCCTCAGATTTAGAGGTGCTGATCCTCATCCCAGCCGCTTCACACTCGGCTGCAAACCGATCCAGTGAGTGCTGAAGGTCAAAGGCCGATGATGCCATCAGGACCACATCATCTGCAAAGAGCAGCGATGAGATCCCCAGCCCACCGAACTGCAACCCCTCCATACCACGACTACGCCTCGATATCCTATCCATAAATACTACGAACAGGATTGGTGACAAAGCGCAGCCCTGGCGGAGGCCAACCCTCACCTGGAACGTGTCTGACTTACTGCCGAGAACCCGGACACAGCTCTCGCTTTGGTCATACAGAGATTGGATGGCCCTGAGAAGGGACCCCCTCACCCCATACTCCCGCAGCACCTCCCACAAAGTCTCCCGGGGGACCCGGTCATATGCCTTCTCCAGATCCACAAAACACATGTAGACTGGATGGGCATACTCCCAGGCTCCCTCCAGGATCCTTGCTAAAGTAAAGAGCTGATCCGTTGTTCCACGCCCAGGACGGAATCCGCATTGTTCCTCTTCAACCTGAGGTTCGACTATCGGCCGAACCCTCCTTTCCAGCACCTTGGAGTAGACTTTACCAGGGAGGCTGAGAAGTGTGATACCCCTGTAATTGGTACACACCCTCTGGTCCCCCTTTTTGAAGAGGGGAACCACCACCCCGGTCTGCCACTCCTTAGGCACTGTCCCAGACTTCCAAGCAATGTTGAGTAGGCGTGTCAACCAAGACAGCCCCTCCACACCCAGAGCTTTCAGCATTTCTGGACGGATCTCATCAATCCCTGGGGCTTTGCCACTGTGGAGTTGTTTGACTACCTCAGTGACCTCCACCAGGGAAATTGACGACAATCCCCCGTCATCCTCCAGCTCTGCCTCTAACAAAGAGTTCCTCAAAGTGCTCCTTCCACCGCCCTATTACCTCCTCAGTTGAGGTCAACAACGTCCCATCCTTACTGTACACAGCTTGGATGGTTCCCCGCTTCCCCCTTCTGAGGTGGCGGACGGTTTTCCAGAAGCGCCTTGGTGCCGACCGAAAGTCCTTCTCCATGTCTTCTCCGAACTTCTCCCACACCCGCTGCTTTGCCTCTTTCACGGCAGAGGCTGCAGTCCTTCGGGCCCTTCGGTACCTTGCAACTGCCTCCGGAGTCCTCTGGGATAACATATCCCGGAAAGACTCCTTCTTCAGTCGGACGGCTTCCCTGACCACCGGTGTCCACCACGGTGTTCGAGGGTTACCGCCCCTTGAGGCACCTAAGACCCTAAGACCACAGCTCCCTGCCGCAGCTTCAGCAATGGAAACTTTGAACATTGTCCACTCAGGTTCAATGCCCCCAGCCTCCACAGGGATGCACGAAAAGCTCCGCCGGAGGTGTGAGTTGAAGGTCTGTCGGACAGGAGCTTCCTCCAGACGTTCACAATTTACCCGCACCACCCGTTTGGGTTTACCAGGTCTGTCCAGAGTCTTCCCCCACCCCCTGACCCAACTCACCACCAGATGGTGATCAGTTGACAGCTCCGCCGCTCTCTTCACCCGAGTGTCCAAAACATACGGCCTCAGATCAGATGAAACGATTATAAAATCGATCATTGACCTTCGGCCTAGGGTGCTCTGGTACCAAGTACACTTATGAGCATCCCTATGTTCGAACATGGTGTTTGTTATAAACAATCCATGACTAGCACAGAAGTCCAATAACAGACAACCACTCTGGTTTAGATCAGGGAGGCCGTTCCTCCCAATCACGCCTCTCCATGTTTCTCCGTCATTGCCCACATGTGCGTTGAAGTCCCCCAGCAGAACTATGGAGTCCCCCTCCGGAGCCCCATACAGGACTCCATTCAAGGTCTCCAAAAAGGCCGAATACTCTGAACTCTTGTTTGGTGCATATGCACAAACAACAGTCAGAGTTTTCCCCCCAACAACCCGCAGGCGTAGGGAGGCGACCCTCTGGTCCACCGGGGTAAACTCCAACGTTGCGGCGCTCAGCCGGGGACTTGTGAGTATCCCCACACCCGCCTGGCGCCTCACACCCTGGGCAACTCCGGAGAAGAAAAGAGTCCAACCCCTCTCCAGGAGTACGGTTCCAGAACCGAGACTATGCGTAGAAGTAAGCCCCACCAGATCCAACTGGTAGCGCTCCACCTCACGCACAAGTTCCGGCTCCTTCCCCCACAGCGAGGTGACATTCCATGTCCCCAGAGCCAGCCTCTGCTGCCCGGGTCTGGTCCGTCGAGGCCCCTGACCTTCACCGCCACCCGTGTGGCAGCGCACCCGACCCCAGCGGTTCCTCCCACAGGTGGTGGGCCCATGGGCTGGAGAGATAGGTGCCACGTAGCTTTTTCGGGCTGTGCCCGGCCGGGCTCCGTGGCAAACCCGGCCACCAGACGCTCGCTGACGAGCCCTCCCTCTGGGCCTGGCTCCAGACGGGGGCCCCGGGCTTCCTCCGGGCAGGGTCTCTCTATCCCTTCCTCGTTTTTTCATAGGGTTTTTTGAACCATTCTTCGTCTGGCCCCTCACCTGAGACCACTTTGCCATGGGAGACCCTACCAGGAGCACAAAGCTCCAGACAACACAGCCCTCAGGTTCATAGAGACACCCAAACCTCTCCACCACGATAAGGTGATGGTTCCCGGAGAGGAGCCTAAGATGACATCCTCAAACGTTTTGCTTTGTCCAAATCTCAAAGATATTCAGTTTACTGTCACAGAGGAGAGAAGAAACTAGAAAATAAGCTGGAATCATAGAAATCTTATTTTTAATAAAAAAATGACTCAAACCGATTAATCGATTATCAAAATAGTTGGCGATTAATTTAATAGATGACAACTAATTGAGAGCTGCATCGATTCATCGTTGCAGCTCTAGTTGATACATCATCATCACACATTTATTGAGTCCACAAAAGTCTCAGTTTTCTAGTTAGACTAAATTCATGCAACAACAAGGCTGTTTAGGGACCTCAGTCTGCTGAAATATCTACAACCCCAAATCAGAAAAAGTTGGGACAGTATGGAAAACACAAATAAAAAAAGAAAGTAGTGATTTCTAAATGTACTTTGACTTGTATTTCATCGCAGACAATACAACAGCACATAATTTAATGTGTTCCTCATGATTTTTATTGTTGTTTTTAAAAAAAAATAAAAAAAATCCTATTTTGGTTCTTGCAACACATTTCAAAAAAAGTTGGAACAGTAAAGCATTTACCACTTTGTAATGTTGCCATTCCTTTTCACAACACTTAAAAGACGTTTAGGGACTGAAGACACCAAGTGATGAAGTGTTTCAGGTGTCATTTTGTCCCATTCTTGCTGCAAACAAGTCTTAAGGTGGGCAACAGTACGGGGTCTTCGTTGTTGCATTTTGCGCTTCAAAATGCACCACACATTCTCTATTGGAGACAGGTCGGGACTGCAGACCGTATCCTCTTCCTCCGCAGCCAGGACTTTGTAATGTGTGCAGAATGTGGTTTTGCATTATCTTGTTGAAATATGCATGGACGTCCCTGGAAAAGATGTCTTCTTGAAGGCAGCATATTGTGCTCCAAAATCTCTATGTACTTTTCAGCATTAATGGCGCAGAAGTGCAAGTTACCTTTGCCAAGGGCACTGACACAACCCCATACCATGACAGACCCTGGCTTTTGGACTTGTTGCTGGTAACAGTCTGGATGATCCTTTTCTTCTTTGGTCCGGAGCACACGGCGTCCATTTCTCCCAAAAAATACCTGAAATACTGATTCATCTGACCACAGTACACGTTTCCACTGTGTGATGGTCCATCCCAGATGCCTCCGAGCCCAGAGAAGTCGACGGCGCTTCTGGACACTGTTAACATAGGGCTTCCTTTTGGCACAGTACGGTTTTAACTGGCATTTGTGACTGTAACTACGTATTGTGGTACTTGACAAAGGTTTGCCAAAGTAGTCCTGAGCCCATGTGGTGATATCGCTTATAGATGAATGACGATTCTTGATGCAGTGCCGCCTGAGGGATCGGAGATCACGGTTGTTCATCTTAGGCTTGCGCCCTTGTCCTTTACGCACTGAAATTCCTCCTCATTCCTTGAATCTTTTAATTATGTTTTGCACTGTTGAAGGTGAAATAAGCAAATGTCTTCCTATCTTTCTTTGACGAACATTGTTTTTAAACATTTCAATAATTTTCTCACATATTTGTTGGCAAACTGGCGATCCTCGGCCCATCTTTGCTCCTAAAGGACTAGACCTTTCTTGGATGCTGCTTTTGTACCAAATCATAATTACAATCACCTGTTGACATCACCTGTTTCAAATCACATCATTATTTAACCAATTTACCTGATTACTAGCCCTAAACTGCTCCTGTCCCAACCTTTTTTGGAATGTGTTGCAGGTCTGAATGACAGGAAAGGATGTATATTTACAAATGAAATTAAGTTGACCAGACAAAACATGAAATATTCTGTGTTCACATTGTCTGCAATGAAATACAAGTCAAAGTACATTTAGAAATCACTACTTTCTTTTTTTATTTGTGTTCTTCATACTGTCCCAACTTTTTCTGATTTGGGGTTGTAAATACACCCTTTTAGAACAGGTGAAAATAACACATGTGCACTGAATGACATAAACTGCATGGGATTATCAAAAAGTGGCCATCAGATATCTTGAATTAAGAGGTCAAAAGACCCCTTTGAAAATAGCCGAGCCTTTTTTCACCCAGCTATCATTAACATTAATGACAATAAAACAGAGACGTCAAGAATGTTTTAAACAGAGCCAGTTTAATGTCAGACTCTAACTTAGTTCACGGAAGAGCTGTTAAAGTTAAATATCAGCCGAAATCTTTTTCAGGGGTCGTGCAAAGTCAAACGTTATTATAATTTATACATTATCTGTTAAATCAAACAATATATTAATGAAGTCTGGAATGAAGGAACGGCGGCCAACAGTCACTGAAGAGTGTAGCTATATTTTTGGAGCAGTGACCTCTGGACAATACACGACTGGACTTACGTTATGGGCTTTCGGTTCAAAAAGACATTTTTCGAACTATCGGGACTTCGGATTAACGTTAATGGGCCACGGTTAAGTTAGCTGGCTTTTGCTTCACTAAAGTTGACTTTAGTTTGCTAGTGTTAGCTAGAACGGCGAAGAAATGTATTACAGTCAGTCACACATAGCTAAATTAAACATTGCAACGTTAGGCTAACATTACTTACCAAAGACCTGACTCTGTGGCGCCTGGCCGTCTGCCTTGTACATCTGCTGCACGCCTGAGTGACGATAACGTTAACACAGACATTGAAGTCCAATACTACACTCAGTTCAAATAAATGAAAGAGCTACATATGAAAAGGGTTAACGTTAACAGTATACCCACTATACTTTTACTTTAGTTTTACCATTAAACTGCTTCGCCTGGGATTGTTCAAAATGGCTCCTGAAAATTCTCCAGCTAACATTAGCTATAAGTTCCATTAGACTGATATACAGTCAACTTAGGTTATTTCAACCAACATTAACAAGTTAAACCACAATTTAATTATGTAGGCTATTTATAATAGTATACTTAAATATTGTGGATGAGTGGAGTGGCAATGTAGCTGCTCCTCTGCAATCTGCCATCAAATGGTTTGTGTTAAGATAGCTAACTGCCTCGTGCGACACATTCAACAGTAAATAACTGTAATACTGCATAATTTATAGTCAAGCAATTAATAATATGCCTGTAATTTATTGTGGAAAAAAAAACTGTCAACTACGGTAATAGTTTTTTGACCCACAATGTATTGCAATGTAGAGCTAAACTTTGTAAAATGACAGAACAAGAAGTTACTGTAAAATGTTGCTGTAGAAATTACAGAAATTTGTTACAGTCTAGTTTTGGTCACTGAATGTAGTATTTTGCTTTAGTGTGATATTCTTACATAACTCTAAATACTTTTTTGAGGAGATTTCATCATTTGCATAAGTAATATATGCATATCCAAATGCTGGAATAATGTTCCCAACCTTCTGTTCCTGTCAAGCAAGTTAGAAAACAAACTGCAGATGGAACATTTTTCTCCTCATAGATGTCAACATGGTTCACTGCCTCACTTCCCTAAAACTTCCCTTCGTGTTATTATCAGGAATGCAGTGATGGGTGAAACCACCTTTATATTTGTAGGAATAAAATGTTTAAAAAAGGAAAATTCAACATGTATTTAGCATTAGTTGGACAGTGCATTTACAACTACCTACATTTTACACAAACTGGAGTAGTTAGGAGCCAGTACTTTCATCTGTTGAGAAACGTTTTGATTAGGCTTTACACAAGAACTTAAGCAATCAATATTAATACTTAAAGGGTAATTACTGTTTTTTCCAACCTTGAAATTGGTCCAGTATTAAACAAGATTGCTGCAGTCGGCAGCGGTGAAAGCTACAATGTAAGTTAATTGGGCAATTGTCCAGCATGTATTTACGTTAACAGAATTGCTCGTTTTGCCACTAACAGGCTCACATTAATATTCTAAGTGTCTGACAACATTATGGAAAGGATTTCTAAGGACCTCGACCTTTCTGTTAAAGAGTAAGATCCTGTTTTTAAACATAAAAACATCCGCGAAATTGCGTTAGCTAAACCCACCAGACTCCATGTAAATAAACAGTAATTTTAGCATCGTAAAATACACTTCATTCAAAGTCGACAGAAACAAAATAAAACTATGAAAAGCCGTTTTGAGTCGTTTTTCCACTTTTCCAACCATCACAACTCTAGTTTTGGTTGAAATAAACACATAGTTTACCGATTCACATGTGAAAATAGGTTGGCTCTATACATGTTAAAAGTATTGCTTTTTTTAAATATAATTTTTAAGCACTTTTTATTTTACTATATCTCTTTACATAAATATTTTGTTCTACTACTACAGGCTAACAGTTAAAGGTGCTGTAGGTAGGATTGTGAAGATCCAGGACTTAGCCAAAGAATTTGAACATCAACAACTTCTCAGTCCCTCCTGCCCTTTCTGCTAGAGGCCAAATGGTCTCCTAAGCCCCTCCCCCCACAAGGTAAAATGAATGTGTGTGAATGAGCAGTGATTGACACGCAGTTAGACACCCCCCCTGGCCATGATTGGTGTAAATGTACAGGGAGCGGTGGATCGTTGCAAATCACACTACAGGCTAGAGGTGGTACAGAGGAGCCGGATTTATTTTTAAATTAACTGCTTCATGTAGTTCTACTGGAACAAGTCTTACCTACTGCATCTTTAATATAGAAACGATCAGACATACATTTAAATGCCCTCTGTAAATAGACAGTATTACATGGCTATGCTGCGCCTGCTGGTAGGGGCAGTACATTACAACTTGACCCACTTTCACTTAACTACGGTGTAAAGTCTAGACTCAATCAGATCTCCGTGATCTGCAACGACACTACAGTGGAACGTTTGCCTTTAACAGAGCAACAGTAATAACCAAATATACCATACTGAGATTAAACTACATTCTTGGTTATATTTGCACTGAATAACACATTCAATAAACAGAAACATAACTCTTGCAGTGCACATGAACAGATATTAGCACATAAAATAGCACCCTCGTGAATTAGCCTACTGTTGCTAACATACATTCATAAATCCTACATAACATCACCGTACCCACAGGACATCCTACTTACTTATTGATGCACGCACACAGTAGTGTCCACAAACTTGTGAGGGGAGAAAGGAAAGTGTGATGGCGTTCCACGTTAACGCCTTTTCTCTCTCGCTCGAGACCGCTGTGTCCAAGCCAGGGCGCAGAGCATGACCTTACCAGATGTTGATACGTTACAGTCTATGTACGTTAGCCTACTAGTCCAGGCAGGGCTGGACTGGGACAAAAAATCGGCCCTGGCATTTTTGGCCCAGGCGGCTCACACCCACCGTGATTGGTCAGACACATTCCCTGCAGACAGTCCTCTTAAAATATGCGTGCATTCTATGATATGAGTTGTCTGGTGTTCTGCGTTCATGTGATAGTTTTGGATCCTTCAAGAGGGGTCTCAAGACTTATCTGTTGATCTTACATTTAAATAATTCATTCATTCTTAGAGTTATGATTTGTATATTTATGGTATTTGTTTATTTTTTATTATTGATATTTGATATTGTATTGCCATTATTGTTAATATTACTATTTTACTTAATATTGGCTTAGCAACTTTTAAAAACAGTTTACTGTTAATTTTAACAAATTTAGTGTCTTGTAAATACAATAACCATAACCATAACTCTTCCCAAAAGCTACAATAAAGCTGAGAGCAGTATATGCCCTGGAAAAGAGCACCAATACAAGAAAAGCAGTGTATTCACTCACTTTTGATTGATGACCTGGATAGGCTGACTAAACACTACAATAGTTAAAATAGTAAAATGGTACTGGCATTCCACAAAGCAACTTTGGCTTTGCAATGCTACTGAATAACATTAGCTAATTAAGCAATTCAAGGAACACTGATGCTTGTATCAACACTGATTTTAGGCTATAGATCACACAGACTTTTCAGCTACCCAATGGGCCAACCGCTAAGCAGTTAGGTTACCTGACAGCCACTAACTTTAATGTTACAGCCAAACTACTTGTTGTCGTTATGATGTGAGGCGCACATGACACACACACACACACACACACACACACACACACACACACACACACACCGCCTCCCTTCCTGAGAGTCCCTGTTAATTTGCCTACTGTTTACCACGTCGTCAACTACTCTCTCTTCCATCTTTTTTTCACTCGCTCCCATGGCCCTGTCATGGTCACTCTCCTCCTCCTCGGCTTCTTCCCTGTCATGATGTTGTTCTGCTTCTCTGTATCTATGTGTCGGTCAGCCATCACGATGGACGATGATATTGTTTTTGCCAATACTTTACAATAACTGTCAATAAAAAGTAAATTAGTCTTACATTTCGTTCACAAAGTATACAATTTTGTTAACAAATGTCTTTATTTCTTGTCCTTTCGTAGGATTAAATAAATACGTAACGTCATAAATAAATGCTTGTGTGTGTGTGTGTGTGTGTGTGTGTGTGTGTGTGTGTGTGTGTGTGTGTGTGTGTGTGTGTGTGTGTGTGTGACTTGGATGTTATACAACAGTACAGGTACTGTTTACGTCAGTGTTTTTCGTAACACTCTTGGCCGTGGAGTATGCGCAGAGTATGCGACACATGGGTGTATAATAATAACAATGGCGCAACTTGTTTTTTTATCATAAATCAAGTCAATCAGTTGTCAGGAAAGAAAATAAAACGCCTCGCACCGTGCCCAAAAAGGTAACTTAAAAAGGTCTTAAAAAGTTTTAAATTTAACTTGAAAAACCATGGGGATACCCTGTTGTTTTATTTGATAGCAATATCTTAACTGAAACGTAAAATGCAGCCCGCTACAGCCTCTGAAAGACAGTACGTCAGCCGGCCCCGTTGGATTGTTAAGAGGTTATAGAACAAAAACTGCAGTCTGTATTGAATTAACTGTCAGATCATTATTGTTTTTAAAGATTTTCTCTGGAGCTTCTCCATTCAATGAATAAATAGTGGGCAGACATTCTAGAAATTTACATGAAAACTAGTATTAGTATCACTCACATAAAGCCAAGTTGGGTGTGCCTGTGTGTCTCCATATTCTTCTGATCAAGTCAGCTTGATGATTAGTAATACGCTATGATAATAGTCCAGAGGCTATGTGCTAAGTGTCATTCATCAATCTGCTCAGTGTCAGCTCATATCAGCTCTGTTGTTTGCCTTTGTTGGAGGAGCTCTGCTTTGCATGAAATATTTTTACCACTGTCTCTTTATAGTTGGTCTCTTCAATTTGGCTGTGCTTCTTTATCTTTCTGTTTCTATCACTGTGTATATCTGTTTCTTTCTCATAGCTGGATACGTAATTTGCTCTTACTAGTGTATTGCCGTGTATTTTGTCCAGGAGCGATTCTAGGATCAAACCTTTAGGGGGGCTCAGCCCCTAATGAGAATGTGACACGGTGCCTTGCAAAAGTGTTAACCCCCCCTGCTAAATCAGTAATTTCATTAGCCGATAATCTCTGAGCCAGCTACTGAACAACAACATTGTTTGACACAATGTTCTAACATTGAGCGATTTTAGTTGCTTACGTTTCAATTTGGGTTCTAATCTGCACTTTGAAATGACCAACTTCTTCTCTGGGGACTACCAACGTTAAACTTCACAAGTGCACTCCTGCTCTCCCTCTGACAGATCAGATAGAGCGAAACTCAGCCAAAGGTGGGAGTCTGGCACAACCACCTCTGATTAGCCAACACTACATTTCTGTTAACCCTTTCCTTGACTGGGTTACAGGTGCATAGCATTGGGACAGCGACATAGGGTATTAAACCTGTTTCAAGCCCTTTAAACCTGTAATTGTCTGTCCTCTGTCACTAACAGACAAGTTTGCTAACTCTCACTTGATGCACCAAAATTTATAAAAAATAAAAAACGTTTTTTTTAATATAATTTTTAAGGGGGCTAAGATGAAATTTAAGGGGGGGCTTGAAAAAGGGGTCTAATATCACCCATGAGTTGCATCTTGTTTTAATAATTTAATATTTATAATCATTACATCCGACCCAAAGTTGCCCAAGAATCTAAGTGAGCTTAATGCCATTTAATATACCAATGAGTTGGAATACTTGAAAGTCATTCATTCCACTGGCTTTTATCCATTCAAATGATCACCACAAACACACAAAGGTCTTTCACAGGTTTAATCTATTGATCTTAGCTGCTGGTGCCCTTGGGCAAGTTGTAACACTGATGATTACTGTAGTCAAGCTGCTCCGCAACCGACATTACAGGAATGTAGTAAAACTGGACAACAGGTGTGAGAGAGTGTATAGTGTAATAATACACTCTTCTTCAGGCTGCTGTTACAAGGTAAAAGATGTGCAGTCAACTTGTGTGTTTATTTATTAAGAAAAGTAACATAAGTCTGTTATTGCTTCACTGTAATTAATAACCATACAATTACTAGTGGTGCTCTAACCTTTACATGAGAAATGAAATCCCAATAAATCATTATAGGTTACACTAAAGGTTTACAGTATTGACACTTCCTTATGCAGGACTAAATCAACAACAACACATCTCTTCCCATAAAGGTTCCTGGGACACAGTCATATAAAAAATTGGTTCTTCGCTGCTAAGTATCTGTTTGAAGGTCAGAGTATTATAAACGTTTGAAAGCACACGGTAAAGAGCACAGGACCATGTTGTGATGATGTGGTGTGGATAATCTGACTTGTTTGTTGTTTCTCTAGCCTTCCTGTGACTCTTGTCAATGGCACGCTAGTTCAGTCATGGAAAACCCAAATCACTGTGTGTTCAGCACGCAGCATTCTTGTCTGTGCTGTTGTGTATTAATGTTTTTGAGAGTATACTAGTCTATATCCACGACGTTCCACTTCCGGGATTGTTCAGGTGCCACCGGAAATTCCGCCGGATGTCTTTCATTTTGGCTGGATGTCCGTTACCTTCTGGTTTCTTTGTGTTGGCATTTTAAACTCTGGAGGATTTATGAGGACTATGGTCACCTGCTCCTCAGATCTCTGCAGGGTAAATCCAGACAGCTAGCTAGGCTATCTCTCCAATCTGAGTTTTCTGTTGCACAACTAAAACAACTTCTGAACGAAACAAGTTCCTTCCCGAGGCTATTTTGCAGAAGCACCGTTGCTCTGTGCAGCGCTTAGCACCGCGAGACTAAGAGTACACCAACCTTACCTCAGTTTACCCAACTTTTTATTTCTGGATTTTTCCCTTCTGACATACTCTTTCCTGACTTCAATTTATTGTACACATTATTGTAAATGACATCAAGCTGATGACAATTTTGGGGTCTTTTAAAGGAAAAAGATTTTAAGTAATGTTTAAAATGTTCACATTGCTGTTTGTTACTCTCACAATGATCATTATACAAACAAAACAACACATGACTGTAAGTCATGTGTTGTTTTGTTTGTATAATGGTTCATTACCCTCACTCTAGGGCAAAATAGATTACGGAAATGAGAGCAGAAGTCAACTGGACTGACCAGAGTATAACACAGAGCACAGTCAAGGAGAAAAGAATTAGATAATATATAGAGAGAGAAGAAAACAGAGCCATATTTCCAACTGAGCAGAGCTGAACAGTTGAATGAAATGCATTTTAGCAGGACTAGGACAATAAAGAGCAGAGCAGTTCAGCACAGAGCAGTACAGATGAGTGCAGCATGAAACTATATATTCTTTCACCCGCAGCAGCCATGTATCAGCCACGGTTCACAGATCACACACTGCCCACAGTCATACACTAGAAAAGATAATCTAACCAGTGTTCAAGCCCACAGACTTAGCTCTAAGATTATACATTTTTTATAGCTTTTCTCCCTCTAATGTGTGTGTGTTGGGGCTAGTAGTGAGCCTGGGGAGAAAGTAGTCCACTTATAGAGAAATAATCTTACTAAATAAAAAAGCTATGCTTCTTACTGTTTTCACAAAGCAGATACTGCAGTGTGTGGTCATGCCAGTAGAAGCTGAGGTGTTCAAGAGCAAGCTGTCTCAGCAGTGAGGTGAGCTGTGACACAATATTATTGTATTTGTTTATTATTCAATATTTAGTTTTTTTTTTACCATGAGTACATATGCAGAACGGTTGACCTTAGTGAAACTCAAAACATAAACTGCGGTGGTGTTAGTGCCTTGCTGTACCTACCTACTATATAAAGCTCTGTGCAGAATCACTATCATGTTGGCAACAGTTTATTTCTCAATTTCCATGCGACCACAGTTGGAGTGGGTTTGTTAGTAATTTCTTTATATATTTTGACTCAACTTTTAGCTCATTTTCTCTGAACCCATTTAAAAACGCAGCCTGAGTTTCCTCAGCCTACTCTGTATGCTTTTCTTGAGTCCGGCGGCCACAGCTGATCAGGCCAACACATGCTATATGTACAGAAAGACCATATCATAACTCTTCTTGTCTGCTGTTTGCTGAACTTAATCATATTATTTGACGTTTCCTTAGTTGGTGTGTTTTGCTGTGCTCCTATGTCCACTGTCCTCATATGTCTTTAGTCACTTTTGTTTTGAAATGTGCAAAATAAATCAGGTTGACTTATATTGTTTTGATTAGACAACCAACATGGTGCAGGACCATGCAGCCCTCATCAGAGATTGGCAAACCAATAAGGATAACAGAAGGCTGTGCATCAGAAGTGTATAAAGAAGAGTTGTTTACAGAATTGCTCATGACATTACATTAAACCAGTAATGCACTGAGGCCTTGTGATAGTCCTGATGGCGCTAATCATAAAGCTGATAGTAGCGCTGCCACTTGGCTAGCAGACAGTGAGATAGCCATAGCTTCTGGATTGGTGCTTACTGTCAACTGTGAGCAGTTGAGCACATAAACACACAGACACACTCGCTGCCTAATCACTCTTACCTCTCCACTTATCTCCTCCCTCTGTCTTCCTCTTCTCTCCTTCCTGTCCGTATCTCTCTCTCATAAAGGGATCTCTGTGTGGTTGGGTTGGACCGAGACTGGAGGGGATAGGAGGAGTGAGGTTGGAGTAAAGCAGCAGACACACTGCATTGTTTTGTGTTCTCACAACACAGGTGCAGTACATGGAAAAGATCTCTTGATATGATTGTTTGCATATAGGCACCTAGCAGATGTGTGAGTGTATCACATGGCACGTTCATGGATAATATGGCTGTGTGTTGAGATATTGACTGACATTCCAAATACCTGAGTTTAAGTCCAGCATTGGAAACTGTTTTGTGTTCTGGGGTCTGAAAGTTGAAGCTTTATCAGTGTGTATTATGTCAGTAAACTGCTCTGTCAACATTAAAACATGGTTTCTGCAGTAAGGTGATGATCCATGCATTGTTGTCAGTAAACTGCTCTGTCAACGCGGAAACATGGTTGACCTGCTTGCTTGGATGACAGGCTTTAAAGGATTGCATAGAAAATCCTGTTGTTTTTAGATTGAGGCTAACACTGTTTTTAACTCATGCCATATGAGCCATTTTGGCTTACTCAACCTTGAATATCGTAAAAAAGAAGGTATTATATTCTTCAGTGGTAAGTGCTTAATTGAATGACAAATTTGTATTTGCATGACAATACTTTTGAGAAATGTACATGCTGTCTGTTAAAAACAGTAATCCAAACAGTTCTTGTAGCTATACAAAGTTTGCGGACGCAGACATTAGATGATTTCATATGTCCTATTAGTACCTGATAAAAAATAAATTTCACTCTCAGTGAAGCTGTCTGTTGTTAACACAACAGGCAGATTGTGCAGAGTGCCAACTTCCCTTTAGACTCAGGATACAGAGCTGTCAACACTGGAGTGGGTGTAGCTGTAAAAAAAACAGGTCACATATTGTCATGTTTGACTAACTGGTTTTTCTGGAGTGTATCTCTCGGTGGGAAAAGGCATGTCTGTTTCTACATCCACTAAGACATGATTAAATCAAGGAACACGGACAATGTGACTTAACCTCAGTAGACAATCCTGTCCTTCAGTTTAACAGGAATGATTGTCTGAATGTAATTGGAACAATGCAATGCCATTGTCATGATAATTATTATTATTTAGGGAGTAATCCACAACAGCTGGCAAGCTACTGTAGCTGTCATATCAAATTTGCTCTTTAATCTTTTGACTATAAAGTCCGCTATAAAGTGTGGTTTAGACCTACTCTATCTGTAAAGTGTCCTGAGATAACGTCTGTTATGATTGGAAACTATAAATAAAGTTGGATTGAATTAAATTAATAGCAGTTTTTATATTTACATCCTAAATAAACCCTTGAAGGTATAGTGGAGGATTTTGTTTTTCCGGGTGGATCATCAAGACTATTGGTCCTGCTAGTTGTCAATCATTCTGCTGATATGTTTACGTAAGGCCGTCGTACGTGCTCGTCCCTAGGTAGTTTTCGCTTTCTGCGGCCTCTAGCCCGACCGCCTTCTCCCCGCTCTCGGCTGGTGCTAGCTCTTGCGCCCCCGCCCCGACCTCGTCTCCCTCGGCCTCTAAGCGTACCCCCCCTCCTGGATCTTGGTCGGGATGAACAGGGTACGGGCTCGTAGCGTGCACACGTTTAATAGGCGTTCCCTCTCGGGAGCAGGTAGAGTGTTGTGCATGTGCATTTTTTTAAAAAGTGGAGAGGGCGGTTCTTTTCTAAAATTCGGGAAAATCCTCCATTATACCTTTAACTATGTATTAAACTTATTTAATTATATATTTTAAGTATGAAAACTGCAAAATACATTTTAATTTGGAACATAGTTGACAAAGCAATGGTGGCCATGAGAGCTTAATTCATTGCAACTTAAGAAGATACGGAAATAGACAAAACACAAATGAGGGAATCTTAACCAGTATGACAACACATGCATAGCATTTGGAGAGAAAGAAAAAACACTGGAAAGTGAGTAAACACAACCACATACAGAAACAGGATGCAAAAACAGAAAACACAGCCAAATACAGAAATATTCTGCAAAAAACCCCAGAAAAGACAGAATATCTTTGGTGGTTGTTATTGATATGTAATTTCTTACAAATGCTGCCCATGTTTTCTGTCAAATTGATGAATATGTTTTGTTCTTTTTCGCATTTGTTTTGTCCACTTGCATGATATTAAATAAGTTACAGTTGAGTGAATTGAGCTCTCAGTGCCACTGTACAAATCTCAGTTAAAAAGCAGTCCTAAACAAAAGACAAGAAAACAGGAAAGTTCCTCCGTGTTAAAAACATTGCAACATTTCATTCTCAACTAAAATACGTGGCCAAAGAAAGCATCACATTTTATTTTTTTAACAGTTCCATTCATTAGGCATTCCTTTACCAATATTTAACCAAGATCATGAGATATCCAGAGAACCTCACACACACAGACACACCCTCTCTACTCTCTCACTGTCTTTCCCACAAGCACACACACACACACACGCACGCACGCACGCACGCACACACACACACACACACACACACGCACACACACAGCAGTTGTACAGATTTCGCAATATGGGAGACAGTGGACAGGTTGTTACAGTTTGTCTCATCCGCTCTGTTGGAATAGGACAGTACTCTATAAATCAGCACCTTAACATACACACAGTTTCACAATGGAGCACACATGAAAACCCACATTTTCCTTGCTTACACACACTGTCTTTTAAAAAAAATCTCTCTCTGACACACACACACACACACACACACACACACACACACACACACACACACACACACACACACACACACACACACACACACATACACACACAAAGACAAAGGCACTGTTGTCACATTGCTGTACTAAACAGAATCAGTCAGTCATAGTCTCTGAATTGTGCTGTCACCCTCTGTCTCAGCATGACTAATACGGAGGCATTTTATAATCATTAACAATACTAGTACCACGCTTTTTTCAAATGCACACAGCTGCAGTCATGCATAATTGGAGCAGACACATGCTTTGACTGAAAAATGGGAGAATTGTGACAGAGCTGTAATGATGGCATATTACTTTAAATCCATTGCCTGTATTTAAAGGTGCAGTATGTAATACTGATAGGAATATTATTGATGATGAATAGGCTGCTTGGAATGAGTTAAACTGTTTAGTTCAGGTGACTGTTGGTAATGCAGACTATAGTTAGAGTTTTGCACTGCCGTGCAAAAAAACCTGTAAAATAGTTACTGCAGTTCAAATTCAAAATACTTACAGTTTTTCTCAATTGTTTACATACAAATACTGGTACTTGAGACACAATGACCACAACATGTAACTCATGCACCAACCCCCTGAAGAAATTCTGCTAAACTACAAGCATAATTCCTGCTTTACACTCAATTTGCAGTTTTAAAACACACTCTTTTCAAACCACTACACACAATTCTCTGCATTTGGCACAATTTTCATGAAGAAAATCTCTTGTTTTCTCGAGGAACACACTGCCATTCAAATATGCGCACTGACTCATCACATGGGCAAACACCTGTCACACAGTTTTACAATTAGCAATCAGAGCTTTAGCATAAAAGGGCAACAGGTGAGCTCTTCTGTGTTGTTTCTGCTTGGCCAGGGGAAACATTGCTTGTGATGTGGATGAGGTGCTGTGGCCAGACACAAACAGAAGATGTACAGAGCAGGGGGAATGAGAGGGGGAAACGTGACGGGAAAAATAAAATATATTTGTTACCGTGTATTTGTGTGTTCTGAGTATAATAATAATAATAATAATATTCTCAAATATTTTACAACACACTTATGTATGTATGTATGTATGAAATGACGTCCCTAGTAGCCGTGATAAATTAGCCTGAAGGTTACAGTTTTTCTCGATTGTTTACACACATTTTCTGAAAGCATGCCTCATGCTCTCAGAACTCTACACACAAATCCAAAAACACACACACAACGGGCAAAACCCCTCAATTCTCCTGCAAAATTTAACTTTACATTCAAAACAATGTTATTTCTTCTCAAAATGGTATTTTGTTTTCAAATGACACACACAGACCGTCATATGAATAGACATTTATAAGAACCAGTTGAACACTGATGTGCTCAATGGAAAACACGATGATGAATGGAAAACACTTCTTCTCCATTCATCATAATGACGTAGGCCTTTTTTTGTTCAGTATTACACTTACTACAGACAGTACGTACATACATACATAAGTGTGTTGTCAAATATTTGAGAATATTATTATTATTATTATTATTATTATTATTATTATTATTATTATTATTATTATACTCAGAACACACAAATACACAGTAACATATTTTATTTTTCCCGTCACGTTTCCCCCTCTCATTCCCCCTGCTCTGTACATCCCAACCAACACAAATTTTCACATACAGTGGTCTACATACAAAACAACAGAAACATTTACTGTATACAGTTACAGTAAAAAACAAATACTAAAAAAAACTATACTGCATCTTCTCTTCTGTTTGTGTCTGGCCACAGCACCTCATCCACATCACAAGCAATGTTTCCCCTGGCCAAGCAGAAACAACACAGAAGAGCTCACCTGTTGCCCTTTTATGCTAAAGCTCTAATTGCTAATTGTAAAACTGTGTGACAGGTGTTTGCCCATGTGATGAGTCAGTGTGCATATTTGAATGGCAGTGTGTTCCTCGTGAAAACAAGAGATTTTCTTCATGAAAATTGTGCCAAATGCAGAGAATTGTGTGTAGTGGTTTGAAAAGAGTGTGTTTTAAAACTGCAAATTGAGTGTAAAGCAGGAATTGTGCTTGTAGTTTAGTAGAATTGGTTCAGGGGGTTGGTGCATTAGTTACATGTTGTGGTCATTGTGTCTCAAGTACCAGTATTTGTGTGTAAACAATTGAGAAAAACTGTAATGCTTAGCTACCTGTTCAGGAGGAAATCGGCCAACTCTGCGTCCTTTTGGGCTCGAAGCTGTCTTCATCTTTCAAATACATCTTCAATATTTACCTGGGTGAATTTATGTCTCTGGTCATGCAACTTGTTTTTTCGGTCAGGTAAATTCTATCTTCGTTGATCCCGTTCGTTTGTTTGCTACTTCCATGGCTGTAGTGCGCTGGGTTTGCGTTTTTACAAGTATATCTGGCAACCCGGCCAGGCTGTCAAAATAGGCAGTTGATATCAACAGACAGGCCAAAACACAAACAGACATTCCGTCACAAAATGGAAATTTTGAAGGAGAAAATACTGGCTTTAGCATTGTTGTCAGAAAAGATAGTATTTCAACTTAGTAAAGTTTTTTTAATATCTGATGACATATTGTGGTCATTTTTGGATTTAATATAGTAAATATATTACTTATTGCAACGTTAATACAGATTGTCAGTGTCAGCGTCATGATGAGCTGTGGCTGTGAAAGTTAGTGCTAATGTAGATGGACATTAGGGTGCTGTCTAGGGGGTTTATACTCCCAAGGCATCAATAGATTACATCACTGTCCTTCCCCTTGATTTCGGCATGTTGATGTCTATTTGGCTGTAAGTCAGCATGACAGCATAACAGAAGAATGAGAACCATGAAGGAGAGATGTCAGAGAAGGGATGAGTGCCAGGCAAAGAAGGAATGACAGGAGGAAGGATGGGCACAGTGAAAAGCAGGAAAGAGGGATGGCAGGAGATGGAGGGGCAGCTAGAGGCAGTGATGATAGATGAAAAGTCAATCCTGCTTCAAGGAATAATGTATTTAATTGTTCCTGGCTATACTGTACATGTACACTTTATTCTAGTGGTGGTGTTCAAAGATGTGCACGTGCATGGGTTAAATGTACTGTATATGTAGAAAATAAAACTATTTCAAGGTTCATTTATTGTCATTCTACAGCATAGGGTTGCACAATGATGCAATGAATGCACGTTGTAGTTCCTTTATGCTACACTATTTTTACTAGAATTTAATAGTCTCACAGCCTGCAGAAAGTAGCTGCTCTGTAGTCTGGTAGTACGACGAGGGCTAGGTATCGTTAAGAAAATGTTCAATGCCAGTACCGATATCGATACCTTGAATTTGATACTGGTACCTGAATGATACTATTTTCAATACCAATTCTTTAAAATCCATTTTAACAGAAAGACGTTACAACATTACACATTACGGTACACATTTTTTCTCCTCCTTTACACCTATGTGACGCACACTGTAGTCAAGCCTCTCAAAATATTAACAACATACACACTCCCCCCCCATCTCTGTGCGTAGAGTTTTTGCTGCATGACTTTATGACGTGTACCATTAGACAGCTAATCAACATTATTAAATCATGGTAGAAGCATGCTGCATGCTTATTGGCTCATTGATTCTGAAAAGATTTTCTGTATTGAAATTTGGTATTTCAATACAAGGCATTTTTCAATACTAAGGCATTTTGGTCTGTGCCTAAAAAGTTTGGTACCCAGCCCTAGGTACAACAGAAGATAGGCTACTTCTGTATCGTTTGGCGGCAGCAGGGTGAACCAGCTGTTGCTGGGGTGGGAATTTTCTTTTAGTATCTTTTGGCTCTGGACAGGCGCGTCACCTAACCAAAATCACTGATGCTCGTTAGATGGGTGCCAATTATGTTCTGGGTGGTTTTATAAACCATTATCATGCTTTACAGTTGTTATTTAGGCACTTTGAAGTGTCAACATTTCTTGCATACTATACTGTATATAAAAAGACTGTACAGTAAGCTAATAAACTCAATTTTCTATTTTTTTCTTTTTCTACAGAACATCAGAACACCTGAGATCTGATGCTTCCCGCCATCACCATGGAAACGGAGGCCAGTCACATGCTGGAGGCAGCACTGGAGCAGATGGATGACATCATTGCAGGTAAGAGCTATGAAGTAGAAGTGTCGTCTTTGTGACATGGGAGTAACTGGAAAGATATAGTCTTCATTTTTGAGAAATTGTTGTTTCAGTGACACTCCCCCCACCGCACAACCCTGTGGCGAATCACCGGATCGCTTTTGCTGGTCTGACTGTGCCCTGAGTCAATATTGGCATGTATATGTCCTCAGTTCTGGACTCTTATCATGCTTGTGAAATTCTGGACAGATTGGACGATGTACATTGGAGTTACAAAAACTTCCTGTTTCATGGTCAAACGCGCAAAATGGCCGCCACACCACAGCCATGCCTGTTGATGAAAACTCAAACTTTTACCAATTTTTTTAACAAGCTTTTGCCAACAAGGTCTGTAGATTGCACAGAAAAAAAATAATTATTGTAGTCAATCGGGTTAAATCTTGAAAAATGGCGAAAAATACACTAAAGTTGCACAGTAAATTCAAAATGGCTGACTTCCTGTTGAGTTTAGGGTACACGCCCAAAAGGCTTTTTTGTAGGTCTCAACATGTTACATATGTGTACCAATTTTTGTTGTTCTACGTGAAAGTTAAAGGAGGGGCTTTTACTTTGAAAACGGTTAGGTAGCAATATTGAGCCATTGTGTCCCACCCAAGCAAGAAACCCATAAAATATAAACATTTTCACCAATCCAGATGCATATTAGTGAGTGTTTGAACATGTTAAACCCCTGAAAAATGGGATTCATTGCACTTAATAATAATTCTTTGAGTTTCAATAAGCTCCTCGCACCCTTTCGTTACTCGAGCCCTAACAAATGGTTTTAAATGACTATGCTTGGATTTTTTTTTAAAAGAAGAAAAAAAGAAGCTAATTTTGGTAAGGACATATAGCACTATATAGGACATATAGCACATGTACATTCAGAACAAGTCATATCTGACGGTTGTATGTAAGGAACACCATGGTAAATGAATGTATAGTCATAAATTATATGAAAATAGCATGTTCAGAAGCAAAGATATACATTTTTTGGATGTCCCTTGGGATCACATAAAACCTTTAATGACTACTATTGCAATTTTCCCTGGTTCAAACCACAGATTAACTGGATTATTAGCGTTCTAATTCACATTAAACTGAACATTTCCGTTGATGGTAAAGTGAGACAATGTGAATGGGACTTCTTTGGGAATATTTATGTTGACGTTTCTGTCCTCATTCGTCTCGTTTTCTTTTCGCACAGGCGCTGCAGTTGACACCTGGAAACACAATGTTACAATGTAGGCTAACTATTGTCCCTATGGCTGAAGTTACTGGGTAGCGATCATAGACTGTATATGAAGATGTAGCGATAGGCGCTCACCAGACCTGCTGCCATTGCCTGGATTGGAGGAAAGAATCTTGCTCCACTTTTCCACGCTTTTTGCAGAATCAAGTATTCAACCAAGCCGTGTAATGAAGTATAAATAGGCCTATCGCTAAGAATTATCCTGCAGTTGTTTTCAACAATAATAACAGACTGATTAAAAGAGAGAGAGAGCTCATACACCAGAGAAAGGTGCAACGAACTTTAGTGTACAATCAGGGTGCGATTTGTCGCAGGGGATGCGTGGGATTTCCCCCTTGCTGGTCTACATGTCCCTGCCTCTGAATTATTGTTATCCCCGGTTGGGACAAAATGTATCCCCCCCTCAAAGTGATCAATGTTACTTCACCAATAGACCATATATTATATACCTAAAATAGAAGTATTTTAAACGAAAGCGCTGTAATGTGAACACATAGTGCCAGATCGATAAAATCCAAGCAACAGTTGCTGGCTGTATTGAAGCGCTACAGAGCTCCGGGACGCCGGCTACCAGCGGCAGTTGTTCAGCTGCCAAGAGGTGACTGTGAGCCGGGTACAGGCACCGCCAGATGACTGTCCTTTCAGGGGCCATGGTAGTGGAGTTTAGCCGAGAAAGAGTGAGCGTCATGCAGCGATGACTGTTAAGTTTAGGCACCAAAACGACTAGTTAAGTTTAGGAAAAAGATCGTGGTTTGGATTAAAACCCTCCCGAGAAACAAACAAGCATTTCCTGGGTGAAAGTATTTTGTTTTTGCCGCAAAGTGAATTCCGCTCTCCGGCTTGAAAGCGTTGTGTTTTATGTTGACACCACGTTCAGTATTTCATTTTGAGATTATTTTTCATTGAATATTGAAGTTCATAAATAACTGTTTTGGCATGGCTGGCCAAGGGGCACTGTGTACATGATATTACAGTAAAAGGGGGGTATAATTCTTGCATGTTTTGTTTTGTTGTGCATGATCAAAAAACATCCCCCCCTCTGCTTTTTCACAATCACACCCTGTGTACGATACAACAATTTCAATTGATCATGAAGCCGATTGTTACTATACAATTACAGTAAATATTTCAATTATCAGGTTTATCAGTGAAGAGTATGAACTACACTGCAGACTAGATTCTCTACTCACAGAGTGACGGCTAATTCATATGAACGTGACGTGCTGGTTGAAGGCGCATCGGTATGTCATCACTGTTACACATGTCTTGTCAATTAAATGTCTCTATCGTCACTGCGCTGCATTTTTATTAACTATGATGATGGTGGGTCACATTTCTCGCCAGCCAAACTATATAGATATATACGGTATTGTCTCATACTAGCCTATATGTTGTTTGAAAATATATCGATATAGCCTAAAAAGTCGATATACTGCCCAGCCCTACAGCAGGTTAGGAAGTGATAAACTAGTGTACTTCACCTTTGACACTGCCTCATTTACTGTGTTACATTAATGTGTGTGTGTGTGTGTGTGTGTGTGTGTGTGTGTGTGTGTGTGTGTGTGTGTGTGTGTGTGTGTGTGTGTGTAACTCGGGTCTATTTGCTTAACTAACAGTGGAGTAAATGGAAGGTATGTAGGAAAACAAGGATTGATCCAAACTGACTGGAGAGGGTAAGAGACAGAGACAGGGGACTTTGGGTCATTGTGAATTTCTCAAAATATGGAGGTCTGTGATAATGACCCCGATATATACGAAAAATCTCATTTTTGGCTAAGTTTCCGTTATCCCATACAGTATAGCACAAGTGAACAAAAGAGGGTTTACAGGTACCACTGTCACATCTGAAGCTCATCAAGTTACCCCATGTTTGCCCAAATCACGCTGACCTCATTGAGTGTTCTGAGTTTGCTATTCCGCCTCTCAATGACCACAAATAGAAATACATTAAAAATCCCATTAGTGATAACATCAGCCAATCACCAACAAGGAAATTAGAGACACTTATCAACAGAATTTAGATATGTTGGTCATATTGCTTTCCATAATGAACAGAGTTTTTTCTCTGGTTAAGTGTCTTGTGGGAATACTAGTGAAAGCACTCAACTGGTTAATGACTTTCATTTTGTTATTGATTGATTGAAATAGTGCTACCATATACTGTTCACAGGCAGAGCAGTGCCTGCTAGACTTAGTCCCAATTCTTACTATTAACCCCTCTCCACATTTTAGAGTGCTCTTCAGAAAAGAGAGCTGCCAGGGATCATTATAAAAATAACTTTAATATGGAAAAGAACATCACACATCATGAATTGTGCAAATAATCAGCAGCAGACAGTGAAATAAAACTACATATGCAGACCTTGTTCCAGAATAAAATTGCTGAGAATGCTTCTGAGAGTAGTGGGGTGCGCTAGTAGTAGTTGCAGATCAGACAGCGTGGAATGGCTAAGGAAATACAAATTACCATAATGCTTATGCAGCATCACCACAGTATGTTTCTAATTACAAAATAATGCAAGGAATTATAAGCAGATGGCACTACTACAGCAGAACATAGTATATAATAGCTGTATTCCAATTCCATACTACTACTTTTAAGCAGGTTTTAAGTATACCCAAATAAATAGTGGAATTTTGAGGCAGATACCAATATTAAAGGTATAGTGGAGAATTTGCTTTTTCCGGGTGGATCATCAAGACTATTGGTCCTCCTAGTTGTCAATCATTCTGGAATATGTTTACGTAAGGCCATCGTACATGTCGTGACAAGTCATCGAGCAGACGGCCACGGCGTCCGACCAATAGACAGTATATAAAAGCCTCCGACTGCTGGCAGTGCCTCCACGCTCTCGGCGATAGCTTGTTTGTTGGCCTGTAGCATGCTAAAGTTAGCTATAGAGATGCTTGTCGTAAATAGATTTCCACTTACGGGTGGCGAGTCTGACATAGTGGAAAAAGTACAAATCTTCTTTTGGAAAGGAGGCTTGTAGAGCCATGCCGACAGCAACTTGTAAACAGAGCGTGCACGAGGAGAACTAGGCTCGTGCATGCTCTCTCGTGCACACGTTTAATAGGCGTTCCCTCTCGGGAGCAGGTAGGGTGTTGCGCATGTGCATTTTTTCAAAAAGTACAGGTATGTAGTAAATGTATATGCATGACAAGTAATATATATGCAAAGAGATAAGCAGTGTGTATAAACAGTAAGTAAGTAAGTAAGTAAGTATATAAGGTAAAGTAACAGTGTGATGGAAAAGTGACAAGTGATGAGCTCAGGAGCCCAAGAGACGTATGGCCTGTGGGATGAAGCTGTCCTTGAGCCTAGTAGTGCGGAACCGTATGCTGCGGTACCGGATGCTGCTGTAATGGATGCTGCAGTACCGGACGCTGCGGTACCAGATGCTACTGTAATGGATGCTGTACTGCGGTACTGGATGGTGCGGTACCGTCTGCCAGACAGCTGCATGCAGAACAGTTTGTGACACGGGTGATTTGGGTCTCTAATACTCCTTTTGGTTTTCCTCCTACGCCACTTGGTGTTGAGGTCTTTCATGGATGGCAGCTCCATCCTGGTGATGTGCTGAACAAGTTTTCAACACCCTCTGTAGAGCCTTACAGTTAAAGATAAAGCAACTGCCATACCAGGTGATGATGCAGTCGATCAGAATACGTTCGATGGTGCACCTGTTGAAGTTTCTATATCCTGGTGTCTATGTTGAACCTCTTCAGCTTGCGGAGAAAAAAGAGGCACTGTCTTCATGATGGTGTTAGTGTAGTGAGTCCAGGTCAGGTCCTTACTAGTCTGGCTCAATGGATGTACATTGCTGGGATAAAGTCTGACATCCGGAGCATACCTCCCCTTCTGCTATCTCCGTTATCGGGGCTTTTCGTCGCCCCCCTGGGCCTGTACTACGAAGCAAGATTTGGCGTTAACGAGGTTACTTCAGGTTCAACCTAGGGTTTTGTGTATCATGATGGTGGATTACTTGTTACCAGGTTCAATCGCCGTAACTAATGCTGAACACCTAACCTGGTCGGGAGCAGGTTATGTTGGAGATTAGAGATCAACCGGTGTAAAAGCACCGCCTACTGACCAATCCATACTCGGCTGATAACAGCGTCACCATAGACGATCCGGTGGAGCTCGGTGCGCGGAGAGAGAGAGAGAGACTGACAACCCCGTTAACATTCCCTGATGAGTATTTTTATGAAAGATAGATTTTCAGCAGAGGGAATTGCGTAAAGTCTATTTGCAGGCTTCCTGAGCCGTGTGTTGCCAGTGCACACATCGGTTTGAATTATGTTTACATATTTTTTTATTTTCTCTCACGATCGCTTACCACTGCCAGGGTTGCAACTGAAATAAAAGACAGTTTATGGAAAGCAAAAGTGTAATTATGGTCAGATCTTGTGCCTGACTGATGGGGTAGTGATCAGTGTAGTCTAACGTATTGTAGTGGTTGTGTACTGTACTGTATATTGGCCAGAATCGGCCTTTGGGGGAGGAGGGGCCATATCATAGTGGGGGGTCTGGGTGTCCTCCCCCAGGCAAGTTTTAAGCATCAACGACTTATTTTCCTGTATTCTGATACACTTTTATGCACCAATTTACGGTGAAATACCTTTATTTAGCCTATGTGAAGAAAAAAAACGCAGATGACAATTTAAAATATATCAAAAATATAATGGAAAGTACGTTGTTACGTGTCATTGGGCATTTTTAAGTGGGTATATGGAAATCCTGGAGCTTTCTAGTTTTCTGCGTATCACATAGACTACACCACTGGAAGTGATATTGATAAGCGTTGTGATTTATGCATAACAGCGTCGGCTTTTTTTGCCAGCTTTCCTTCCTGCGTTTTGCCTGTAAAACCGTGTCTGTGTTCTTCATATTTATGTAGAATTATAGTTTGCTCTTCTTCTGTAAATATGCTAGATGTTTGCAATTGGTCACGCTGTGCAAACACCGCCTCTTTTATGTGAACGCGCGTGCCGCTGGATTGAGAAACCCTGGGTTGATTGAACTAGTTGATAACCACTGTCGTGACACAGCTTATGCGGGACCGCAGTTGTGAGGGTTAGTGAAGCCGGGTAACTGAAAGAAATCCAGGGCATGTTGATCTTGATTCGTAGTACAGGCCCCAGGACGGTTGTGATGGGTTTAGAGAAATACAAACAAGCCAGAGCGTCGTTCCTCATCCCAGAATAGATAAGCGGTGCCAGATAGGTCTGGCAATGCGAAACTGGGCTAGAGTATCCACCTGCAGGGCTCCTCCGTGGGGTCGCTTCCGGTGCATTCTCCACTCTCAAGTCAGCTCCACTGTCAGGACAGGAAAAGCACGCACAAAATACACTTCAGCTAAAATACAAAATATGTCCCGTGGAAGCGATTTTGTTCTTGATTTATATTTAATTAAGTTAAGTCAACATTGTAACGTGAAAACAATTTATTATTTCAATGAAAGTACAACATAAAATAGAGTAGACACTTCCAGTGGAAGCAATTTTGTTGTTGATTTATATTTCAGTCAACAATGAAAAGTATTATGTACAGCATACTGTATATCGATTTTGCCTATTCTGTCTATGTAGCACGTAGCCTGGTTATCTATGCCAGTGTGGCAACATAAATCGCTTCAATAATTTTATCAGTAACTCTACAGTATCTTATTTCTGCACACTATTGATTTATTTGGCCAAAATAGGGCATTTAAACTCATATAGCCTAGCGACATCAATTCATAGAAAAATGTAAAGCTTGTTGATTGAACAATTGGAGCTTAAGTCACCCTTTCTGTTTTTCTTTAAAAAAAAAATAATATTCATACTATACTCATTCATAATTTTCCCTTTGAAGAATAATGGCATTTTACTGCAATCAGATGAATTTAAAGGGTAATTAAATTTTTTGTCAACTTGGACCCTATTTTGAAATTGGTCCAGTATTAAACGAGACCACTAGTCAGCAGTGGCGAAACAAGCTACAATGTACCGTTAATGGGCAATTGTGCATCTCTTCAATTCAAGTCCACTGAAAGTGCTTGTTTTGCCACTGAAATGTTCGACAACATTATGGAAAGAATCCCTACAGAGGTCGACCTTTTTGTTAAAGAGTAAGATCCCTTTTGTTTGACATTATACATCCCCGAAATCGTTATCGCCAAACCCACCAGACTCTGTCTCGTCGCCGTCTGTGATCAGGCCGATGACGATCGAGTTGTCAGCAAACGTAATGATGGTGTTGGAGATGGGTGTGGCCATACAGTCATACGTGAAAAGAGAGTACAGAAGAAGGTTGCACGCAGCTCTGGGGGACTCCAGTGTTGAAAGTAAGGGTGGAGGATGTGGTAGAGCCTATCTGTACAGCCGTGTCAGGATCTCAGCTTAGGATCCAATCACAGAGGTTGGCGTTTAATCCTACCATGTTTTGTGCTCTGACCCACACACACTGCATGGATGTATGGCGAGATGAATGTGTTCATGTTCTGTTTGTTTCTATATTTATATTGTACATGCTCATGTTCACTTCTCAACCAGTCTAAAGTTATTTGTTAATATAATGTGCAGTAAATGCAGCAGTGAGTTAGTGCACAATGTCTCACTGTCACTGTTAATACTTCATCTTATGCAGTGCCGATCCTGACCTCCCTGGGGCCCTAAGCAAAATTCTGCTAAGGGGCCCTCTACCTGACCCGTGATGCCGTGAGCTATGTAAACCATTTGCCATTGCCACACAGTCACACCTGATACTTCAGTGCTCCCAATACAATCCTCCCTCCTTTAAACAAAACAGTCAAAGAATAAGTACAACAATATAGAACAGAATGAGGTTCAAACAAACAATATTTATTGAATTGAGTATTTTCTATAATATTAAGATAACAAGTGAATATTATTAAATAAGTGAATATTAACGTTAACATAAATAATAAAATAATAAATTATAACCCTGAACTTTGGCTTTTGGGATTAACTTTGGTTCTCTCTACAGCCTGGGCATTTTCGGCATCAGTATGGGCACCACCACTATTTGGACTGTCTAGAATAAACTGAGAAGAATATCACATAGTTAGTTAAGCAGTCATTTACACTACTCGTTACATGTTACAAATGTGTAAACATTTGAATGTTTGAATTAAAATCTTACCATCAAAATATTCCTTTTCTGCACTTTCTTGTAATATTTAAATAGTGAACTAGTGATGCAGATATCAATAATCTCTGTGAGTGATATCAAGAATTAACTTTTGTACAAGTGAACATGTAATTCGTGATATCAAAAATAGACATTGGTAGGTAAAAATGAACTAAGGGGCCCTACTAGTAAAAATGACAAATCGAATTCTTGATATCAAAAATGCATAAACTGTGAATGAATACAAGCTAAAATGGCTTGCCATAGCATGTTAAAGTTTGTATTTATTTATTATTATGCATGTTGAAGCAATTCTTGATTTATGGTTATTATTTACTGAGGGATGTGCATCCATATTGACCAGTATGTCCAGCTAATCAACATTTTAAATTCAATATAGCCTATAAATCAATGTCAAATTGTCAATACATTGCTTTCCATCTTGCATAATTAGTGCAGTTTAGAGTTTTTAACTACACATTGTCTGAGACTAGATAATCAGTGTCTTAAAAGTATGTATAATGTGTACTTTGATGAGGAGTGCAATCATTCACGCCCAAATATTGTAGCCTACAGTCTGTCTGGTCTTCACATATATTTCTGCTTGAAAAATGCTCATTTCACTTCATGTACGCGCCTAACGCATGATAACACACCCGACGCGGTTATCTTTTCCGAGCTGCAGTAAACAAACACCGTTGCACTTTGTCGTTTATCAAACGTAATAAATAATTGTATTTTACTCTCACTTTTGTCAGGCACAAAGTCACAAAACACAGCCCTGGAAGTGACTGGCGTTAGCAGCTAGACAAGAGATGCACTGCCTGCCTGCCCAGCTAGGTTAGCAAGACCGAAAAAAAAACCACAATAAACATAAACATAACTTTACTTTGCTGACATCAAACTTGGAGAGGAGAGAACATAAGTTTACCTAATTGTTGTTCCCGCAATTCACTCTCAATTCACTTTTTTTTCCTCTTTTCGTGACCAGAAGGATAGTTTCGCTTCATTTTGTCATGGATGTTGTAAACATTAATTGACGCGCTATGGCACGAGGGTGAGGCGGGGCCTCGAGTAATTTGCGGGGCCCTACGCAGCTTGTGTAGTGAGCGTATAGGGCGGATTGGCTCTGATCTTATGAGACCCTCTCTGCTCTTATTGAACTCAAGGTTTCTTCATATCCTATATCCTTCATATGTGGTTATACCTGGGTAAAGTGTTGCTTTGGACTATTTAAGCTGTACAGTGATAACCCCATGGATTAGATGTGACCTTTTTTTCTTATACTTCCTTTGATTTAGCTTTCAGTTCTTCAACTCTGAGGCTCTGTTGCTGTCTGGAATAAGAAATTCAAGCAAATGTTGTTTTCATTATATGCTGTTCATTATTTTTGGACTCCAACTACTCTATGGAGGGACTTTAATGTGTGGCTGTTTTTCAGAGTCACAATTATTTGAGTGCATCCAGATGTGTGTGTGTGTGTGTGTGTGTGTGTGTGTGTGTGTGTGTGTGTGTGTGTGTGTGTGTGTGTGTGGGTGTGTGTGTGTGTGTGTGTGTGTGTGTGTGTGTGTGTGTGTGTGTGTGTATGTGTGTGTGTGTGTGTGTGTGTGTGTGTGTGTGGCTGCGAGGGAAATGATCCAGGTGACACATGGACATTTTTCAAAAAAATTCAGGAGGATGTATGGCTCTAAATAAATTCTGCTTTCTTAGTTTCCAAAGCTCCATTCTCGGTCCTCTCGGGGTGGAGTGGCTTACTAGATAGTAGGTAATATAAACAGATTAGTTTTGTATTACAGTCACGTTTTAGTTTTGAATAATGATATAAATAATCTTTCTTTAGGTAAGTAATTGTCTCTCCTTTCCCCTTCCGCCCACTGTCCAGGTTCGAAAGCAGCAGCGGTGGAGTTTTCTAACAGCATGTATGACCGGAGTTCTCCCATCAGCGCTGGTCCTCTGCAGGTCGTTCAGTTAGCTGAGGACCTCAAACTTGCCTTGGAGCTCCAACCCAACCAGGATGAGAGAGAAAGTCTCAGAGCACAATTACCTACAGAAACAGCACATATTCTCATAGACTGGCTACAGAGTGGAACTGTGAGTACATTGTGTGCTATGCTTCAAATCAAATGTTGTCTTATTTGTAGTCTTAAGGTACAATTTGTTTTCTGCATTGTAGTGTTAAAAAATCTAATTGCAGCCATGTCAACTGCAGATGTCACACTTAATTTATCTGCATCACATCATCATAATGTATTTATGTAGTGTCTTGTCCTTTTTGAGCAGTCAAAAAGAATGTAATTCCAGTTTGTCATGGTGGATTGTCTGGGCTTTTTTGACGTTGTAGATTCTGCTTGGATACTTTTTTTCATGCTTTTCAAGCATGAGGAACTGTTACCTTATTCTCATGAAACATTGTGTTTTGTTGTTTTCTCTAGTTGCAGATTCTGTTTAGACTCTCAGTGAACCACAGTTATCTTGAAGAGTTTGCATGTATTTGTAATCCTGACACACCTAATCAAGTTATCAATGTTTTAAATGGCAATTTAAAAAAGTTGGCTTACTCATTACCTTAGCTGCGTGATGTTTTATTCTTCTTCAGTTCTCTATCATTTTCCCTGAAGCCTAATGAGGCTAATATCACATTTTATAAACATATTATAATTTATTCTGATGCTGTTTAAAAACACTGTTGGAAACCTAATACATGCATAATGTTGCTATAGTAATACGTATTTTTGTGTAGTACAACTCTGCCTGGATTGTTTATGAAATCACATTTGAACACAACACTTAAACTGAAGCCGCAGCTTCAGTGTTTCATCTGTCTATGCGCTAGGCAAAGTATTGATTGTACTGTAGGTCACCTGCATTTTAGCAGTGCTCAGAGTGTAATACACAACGACTGTCGTTACGAATGCACAACATAAGAAAACGTGGCGTGCAATAGTCTCGCATTTCCAGACTTATCTCCACAGCACTGTGGAGAAAGGTCTGGCCCATCTTCACAAACACCCCTGGATAGGAGAAAAACACTGTGTTTGTCTGTGTTGTTTGAATTTTTTTAAACCGATCACAATCGTCTTGGCCGGCTCTTATCTCCGGTCGCAAAGACGGTGGATCTGTAAAATGGTCTTGGGAAGGAACTTGTGTTGGTGGAACATTTGCACCCTGCAAAAGAAAATGCCACATAAAATATTAAATGAAGTTAACTGTTCACACAATACAGTAACATGAGCCATATAAATTAGCTGGATACGTAATTTGCTCTTACTAGTGTATTGCCGTGTATTTTGTCCAGGAGCGATTCTAGGATCCGACCTTTAGGGGGGCTCAGCCCCTAATGAGAATGTGACACAGATACAGTGCCTTGCAAAAGTGTTAACCCCCCCCCTGCTAAATCAGTAATTTCATTAGCCGATAATCTCTGAGCTAGCTAGCCTGTCCTCCACAACCTCCACTGGCTCCCAGTGAAACAGGGTCAACTTCAAAATACTTAATAACCTTGCCCCTCCATACCTCTCTGACCTCCTCACCCGCCACACTCCCGTCCGTCTCCTCAGGTCCGTCGATGCTAACACACTCAAGACCATACGGACTAAGCTCCGGACCTGGGGCAACAGAGTCTTCTCAGCTGCTGCACTCACCCTCTGGAACGCTTTCCCCGACCACATCAAATAGTCAAGCAACCTACCATCCTTCAAACAGGCCCTCAAAACTCCTCTCTTAGAACTTGCTTTTTCCTGTTAACAGACTTTCCCAGTTTTTCCCTCCTTTTCATTGCCCACCTCTCTTGCTTGCCTCTGCTTGTCCATGCATGTGTTTTTCTTTTCTTTTGTCTGTTATGTAACCTTGTCTATGTACCTTGTCTGTTGTATCTATGTAACCAAAACTGTAAAGCATCTTTGAATGTCTAGAAAAGCGCTATCAAAAATAAATGTATTATTATTATTATTATTATTATTATTATTATTATTATTATTATTATTATTATTATTATTATTATTATTATTATTATTATTACTGAACAACAACATCAGCTAACTTTTTTGACACTATTGACGCTATGATGGAGCTAAACCTGACACTTTTTAAGTCACAGTAATAATGACCAATTTGACACGGTGTTCTAAAATTCAGCAATTTTAGTTGCTTTACAATTTGGGTTCTAATCTGCGCCATGAAATAACCAACTTCTTCTCTGGTGACTACCAACGTTAAACTTCACAAGCGCACTTCTGCTCTCCCTCTGACAGATCAGATTGAGCGAGACTCAGCCAAAGGCGGGAGTCTGGCACAACCAACTTCAATTAGCCAAAACTACGTTTCTGTTACCCTTTCTATTACGAATCCCACTACGGCCACGCCAAGACCCGCCATTTAATAGCATTTATTGGCCAGGCGTCCATGCTTACGCAAGGTAACTTAACCCCATTTGTACAGGTCCTATCCCCTGACCAATCGGCTATTGTAACCTTAACCACTCGAGGTGAAATGCCTAACCCCAACCAATCGAACTGCTTCGTAGGACTGGTCTTGGCGTGGCCATAGTGGGATTCGTAATTTTTCTTCCTGGACTGGGTTACAACTTACAGGTGCATAGAATTGGCAATAGCGACACAGGATATTAAAACTGTTTCAAGCCCTTTGAAATTGTAATTGTTTTTCCTCTGTCCCTAACAGACAAGTTTGCAACTCTAACTTGAAGCACCAAAAGTGATTTTAAAAAAAGGGTCTTAAATCGGTCCCTGGCAAATCCCAGCCAATAGGTCCCAAAACATCCCAGTTAGAGATAATGCCGTAAACATATTCTTTGTAGATCTTTACAATTGTTCCCCGAAAGAACCAAGCAGGCCTGCTATGTTGCACAATCAATTTTTTTTTAGATGCATGGCAACACAAAGAAAGCAGAAGGTGAGGGACATCCGGCGGAACTTCCGGTGGCATCGGAACAACCTGGTAAATTAACTGTTGTTGATCCAGACTATGCGCGCAATCACAATGCTTGTGCTTAGTAGGTAGGCTGATGAGAAAGTTGTTAGTTTTGCAAATATTTTGTCATATGTCTAATTATTGGACAAAAAGAAATGTTGACTTGATGATGGTGCTACTGTAGGGGAACATTTAGAGGATCACCAAAGTGATTTCAATCTAAGGGGAACATGAATGTTCGTTCAAAATGTCATGGCAATTGGGCGCCTAGGTGACACACCTGGGGGAGGGGGCACCCATGTGCAGAGCCTCGGTCCTTGACGCAGCGGCTCAGAGTTCGAGTCTGACCTGTAGCCATTTGCTCCATGTCTTCCACCTCTCTCCCCCCTTACCTGTCTATAGCTGCCCTGTCTATTAAAAGCTAAAATGCCCAAAAAATGATCTTCCATTTATAGAGTCACACCAATACCAGGGCTATAAAAAATACAGCGTGTAAACCTCTCTAGATTGAATATTTCTGTGTCAATGAGTTTACAAAGCTGCTCAATTTAAATGTGTGCCTTTAGAGATTACACAGCTGGGTTAGAAATCACACTGTATGCTCAGTGTTCATGTCTCAGCTAATACAAATTGTGTTCACTCGCACTTTGAACAGGATGGATTGCCTGCTAATGATCAAGTTATATAAGTGTGATGTGATGGAAGTTGACAGTGTCTGAAAAATTTAAAGACTTCTTCCAGCAGGAAATATTTATGTTTATAGTGCACAATGTTTTTTTTTTCTCTTCTTTCAAGACAGTAGAAAAGAGAGACTGGATTCATGTGTACATTAAGCAGTAATTAGAGCACGAGGCTGGTTTCAGGGAGTGCTGGTTCAGTATCACAAATAAAAATCTGCTTTCATAACTATGTTTATCTACACCCCTTAGGTAACATTCTAGGGATCGGTGGTGTTGTAAGCCTCCAATGTCGCCTTCCAGGCAGCTAACCTTAACCCTAAACATAACCATTGCCGCACTGCCTGGACATTGGCAACGTTGGGGGCATAAAACACCAAACATTCTAGGGTCACAGAGATTCAGCTTCATGCTTCTGTTTTTTTGTGAATTTGTATTAAAATTATGTTGTACACCAGGTCTTTATCACTTCACACATTTAATCAAACAAATCAATTAGTAGAAGCACAGTCAGGCGGGGTCAGCTGACGGGCCAGAGGGAGAGGAGAGGAATTTAGCTGCTGTGCTACAGAACAGCTATTCTCTGCTGCAGATGGTTGGCATGTCTCTGTGAGGATGAACTTGAGGCTCATTTGGTCTTTGTCCCAGTCTTACACCAGCCTCTTCATCTGTTTGCATGTTGTTTTGTTTGACTTCATTTTTTTGAAGAAGGCTAGAAATACAACAAATATAGAATAAACAGTTGGTCACCTATGCATTCATACAAATATTAAGCCCCTTTTCCCCCGGACAAAAAAAAAACCCCACTAACATCTGGCTGTTTTGTCTTTAGTTGGAAAAGGACAAATTACTCTGCAGTAGTCATCAGTAGTATTTTCTCAGCTCCAATTGGCAGTAATGGAAACATGGGTGGACACACTCATTTTTGCCCCTTTTCCAGCCTGATGCTATGACCCGCATTGTCCATTCGTCTCCATAGGCCAAGCAGTCAGCCTCTTCCCATACAACCCATACACATACACCGATGGTTGCGGAGTAGTCTCGCTTTGCCAGACCTTCCTTCACAGTGCTGTGGAGGAGGATCTGGCTAGTCCACACAGCATTCCGGCACGGCATTTGGTTTATTAGTATTTCTGTTAAACCAATCACAATTGTCATGGGCGGCGCTAAGCAATGGACAGAGCCACGGTGCCTCGGGAAGGACGGAAATGGAATTTTAAACTCCGGTCGATTTATGAGGACTATGGTTAACAGCTCCTCAGATCTCTTCAGGGTGAATCCAGACAGCTAGCTAGACTATCTGTCCTATCTGAGTTTTCTGTTGCACGACTAAAACAACTTTTGAAAGTACACGTTCCACCAAAACAAGTTCCTTCCCGAGGTTATTTTGCAGCGGCACCGTGGCTTTTCCTGGTGCTAAGCGCTGCCCATGACATGGGGGTCTGGGGCCCTGTTGGTAACTCAGTTTTGGTGTAGCTACAAAGGCTACATGTGAAGGCTTCTATTGTCATCACATTATTGTCATAACATCTTATACAGAATTGTAAACCTGGATTTAGTGATTCTTTACATGCATTATACCAAGTAGGAACTGAGCTCAAAACAATACTGTACAAAGACTTGATTCTGACATGTCAACAGTCATGCTTTCATTCCTATCCTCATCACTACTATGATATTGTGCTGTTTACAACTACAGTTGCAGTGTTTTTCTAGCAAGGGGAGGAGGGAACGAAACAAGGGGAGAGGTTTGGGACGGGTTCCATTACGTTTTCCTCAGAGACACTATTACAACTCGACTATGATCAACTTCCTGCACTGAGCTGCCTCCCTCACACCCTCTGGCCTATCTGTCTATATCTCTGTCTATCCTGTGTTGCCTCTCAACCGTTAACTGTATACCTCATCCCTCACTGTTACCTCTCTCTCTCTCTCTCTCTCTCTCTTACCCTTCAACTGTCTTTCTTTTTCACTGAATACTGCCACTCTCCCCTCTCATTTCTACTCTGCATGTTTGGACGCCCTCCTTCAACTTTCTGACATGAGTCTGTTAGTAAATTGGGTATGCCAGGCGCTCAGGTAAGAAGGTTGCAAGACTGTTAAAAGGTAAAGTCAAACTGAATTCTAAATGTTTTTTTTTTTTTGCCATTTTGCAACCTTGTGACTGAATTTGATATACTATTTTTGCTATGCTATTCAGTCAGAAGGTCTTTTTCTGTTTTGACAAATGATTTTAAGTTATCTTTTGTTTTCTGCTGAAATCACTGACATACTGTACCGCTGCTTCCAGTTGTATGAGATTGGTGCTTGTTTTCTGCTCAAAAAGCAGTGTAGAGTTTTTTTTTACAGTGATTGAGATGGTTGAGACTGAAAAGGGGAAGCAGATCTTGGATCCAATTCAGCAGCTTTTTTGAGCTCCTACATTGTTTCAACAGCAGATGTCTTGCATGTTGCACACAGTCACTGGCCTACCCTCCCTCTTTTTGTTTTTTTGTTTTTGTTTTCTCATCGCGGTGAAATCAAGTATCATTAATATTAAACCTCAGAAGGATGATCAATGAGTCATTTACAGTGTAGTGAATTTAAAGTAATACAATGTATTTTGAAACTGACTTTAAAAGTGCTTAACAATTTAGGATCAAATTAACTGATTATTAACAGGGAGGTGTTGTCTCTCATAAATAATTAAAAATAAAGTTTATAAATTTGCCTTTTATTGACATTTAACACAACGCTGTGTAGCCTACAAAAATAATAACAAAATAAGTGATCTTGATGTGCCAATGCCACATAAATAACTTTTATTTATATAGCGCCTTTCAAGAAACCTAAGGACACTTTACCGAATTACTGTGGCTAAGCTAAAGGAGGTAGTATGCTGTGGTAAACAGAGAGGTACTGTGGGGCCAGGGCATGGAGGGATTTGTAGGTGAGAAGGAGGATTTTATATGTGATGCGGAGCCTGTCTAGGGTTTTGCTGGGGACCCCAGACAGGACTCCATTGCAGTAGTCCAAACGGGAGGTACATAGGTAGCGGTTCCTCTTCCACGAAGCCTGCCATGTTGCACCTCCAGTTTTCTACAGTAGCCCAGATCTGTAAACCAAACACTGGCTCTAGTGAGGGTCTTTTGTCTTTTTAGAGTACTTGAAGGCCACCATACACGCTTGGAAAGGGAGGGCTGAGGAAAGGTGTTCAGTTGGTTGCAATCTGCCACCTCACCGCTAGATGCCACTAAATCCTACATACTGGTCCTTTCCTTTCTTCTGGTTTCTGCCCAGAGAATGTACATTTACTGTAGTAGATGTCTTTGTATCAGACCACAAAGATGTTATTTTAACAGCTCAAGTATCCTCTTCTACTATTTTCTTTTTAAATCCTCACCCCATCTTGCATTTTTACTGCCAACTCTGCAGCCAAATTCAGTGACACCTTTTCCAATTTTTCTAATCCCATTCCAACACGTTAATAACATCCAGATGATGTATTAACTTCATGTACAGCATAGGTTTCAACTTGTGTCTAAATAAATGCGGCAGGTCCTCAAGATCCAAGTAAACCGTGTTATTTTACCCATCAAAAGTAATCCTTCATTCTGCGAAATGGACACTCTGCTCTGTACAGTATATGCTACATTAGGTATCTGCGTATGTGCAGTTGATGCACTTCCAGGCATGTACAGTCCATGTGATCATACCTTTTGGTGTGCTCATACTATTTGGGTGCTGTCCTAAATCACCAGATGACGAAATATACTTCAGAGAAATCCTTGTAGCTGGAATGTGGAATTATTATTTAGGCTCATCAGTGTACAGTACAGTACAAAACACAACAACAAACTAATTTTCTCAGTTTCAGTTTTAAGTAGAGATGCACACACAGACACACACACACACACATAGACACCCACACCCACATACACACCAATGCACATAAACCAGCAGTTATAATATTTAGTATATATATATTGAGTTTTTGTCTTGGTTAGTTGTTGTGGTTGTTGTGTGTTGTTGTTGTTAGGGTGTGTGTGTGTGTGTGTGTGTGTGTGTGTGTGTGTGCGTAAATGAAACTGGAAATGGCTGACATTGTTATGGTGAACGGTTTTGTAAAATACACAGAAAATGGAAACCTGAGTCAATGGGTTGAAACATGAAGATGACCCAGACTGTAACTTATTTAAAAGAGAGCACAAGCCAGGGGGAGAGACCTGGCGTGGTTTGGGTATGTGCTGACATTACAGCCTGTTGCTGCTTTATTTGCGTGTCGGACAACAGATGCTGTTGGTTTAGTGTGCGTGTGTGTGTGTGTGTGTGTGTTCTTCGTTCCGTTAATTTCTGTAGCAATAACAGCGCCGCCTACAGGCCTGGCATATGAAGTACCGTGTTGAGTCATTTACATATGGATTCATGTGGACGTGAATTTTCTTGAACCGAATCCAGGGAAGACGGATGCGTTTTCATCCTAACGTCTTCGTCTGGATGGGGCCTCAGACACAAACAGATGACAGAGAAAAAAGAAAAAACGACAAACCCTCCCACAACCCCCGTCCTTTCTGGGCTCGCCCATTTGGCTGTCAGACGGACCTCAGCAGGGAAAGAGAAGAAAAAAAGAAAAGAGAGAGTGGGAGAAAGAGACAAGTGACTGGAGGTAAAGGAGGAGAAGAGAAAAAAACATGCAACAACTCCAACCAGAACAGATAAGAAGAAGGGGGTGTGGAGGAGACAGGATGTCTAAGGAAAGATAAGTGGGAAAGGGGAGAGAACATAAAGTCTGTAGAAAGTAGGGAAAGAGAGAGAAAAAAACAGAAAGGAAAGAGAGAAGTGCTGGAGGAGGGGGACAAAACAGGGGAGTTGTCCCACTCAGACAGCAGAGATCGTAAAACGCCCTCCTCCACAGCTGTGAACATCACAGTCACACACACATTCACACACACTTACATGACATTGCTTACATGCTATAGCAGTCTGCTAACTCAAGAATCCACTCTTACTTCGTCCTGTCTGTGGGCTGTGCTTACATACACACACACACACACACACACACACACACACACACACACACACACACACACACACACACACACACACACACACACACACACACACACACACACACACACACAAAAAAACAAAAAAAGAAACACAGAGGAAACAGGCAGAGCAGCAATGGGCTGGGAGCATGGAGACTCCCATTGACTTCTACAGACACTTCTCCTGGCTCAAAAAGGTGAGCACTTAGTTTTCATTTGACTTTTTCATCTTTAATCTTTCATTTTGTTTCGTAATTGATGTCCCTGTTCCTTGTAATACAACCCTTATGTTGGATTTATGCCTTGAAGGAGTTTCCAGTATTTCCTTTGGAAAAAAAGAGAAGAGCAATGTTTATAAGAAAAAAAGGGAGCTCCTCTGTCCCTAAGATTGTTCCAGCTCTGATGCATTTCTTACTGTGTTATTTCCGAGCAACATATTGATTTTTGATGTAATTTCCCTGTGCCTACTTGTGATATTGTTTATGTGGTGTGTGTGTGTGGAGGCATGCCTCACAAGGACTGTGTTATCAGATTAGAAGCGTTATCTATCAGCTGACTATTGTTAACAAAGCAGTGTCTGATACTGCTGGATTCAATCAGAGAGAGATTTTGCTGTGTGTTGTTAGGACATGAGGTTTCAGGAACAAGAGTCTTGAGTTTGGGCAGGGTTTGGTGTTGTCTTGGAGTCCTATAAGCGGATTATTGCCTGCCAAGTCTGTCCTTTTGTCAGATGCATTTACATTGGGCTTGGAATATTTAGCTCTAACACCATAAAAACTATGCTGATTTATTTTTCATTTCTATTTTTGTTTTGTTGTTTTTTTTTTGTTTGTAGCATTATATAGTAACCTTTAAAGTAACCTTCACAACCCCTTCAAAGGGATACTATACTTTGAAACCACGACCAAGTAAAAAATATAATTTATCATGCAGTGAATTTTTTTTATCCAAATCTGATATTTAAAAAAAACGTATGTTGTTTTACTAAAAAGCATCAGCATTGTAGAGCTCACATCAACTTACAGTAATGTTTCTCTGAATGACTTATCCTATGAATTTACACACACATTCACATAAGCACAAAAAGATGGCCAACTATGCAAATCTGTTAAAAATCCGTTGAAATTACTGCAGGTAGCATTCTTTGTCTCGTTAATTGGCTTCTTCAGTTGGTAATACAATGAGTAACACAATGTACATCCACATTTGGACCTGTACATTTTGCCTTAGTCATGTCCTGCTGCATTCTGGGTACGAATGAACAGGGTTCTGCCTCAAACACTGTATCCAGTTCTTATTATACATTACATTACATGTCATTTAGCTGAGCAACCAGGGATTAAGTGTCTTGCTCAGGGACACATTGGGGGATGTGTCGCAGTGGGAATTGAACCCTGGTCTCCCACACCAAAGGCATGTGTCATATCCACTGCACCATCACCCCCCCTCTCTAGAAGACATATACAAAGAATACATATACATACAGTATATATGGTAAAGGAATGTTAGTGGTGTTCAACTGGATGCTCTGTGTGCGTTTATTATTTTCTTATAAAACCAAGTTAGGCGAACCTATAAAGCAGTGCTTCTAAATTGTGATCCGCTGTCTATTTTTGGACAGCCAGCTCCCACTCGCAGCAGTGTTAGAAAATGCATATTCTCTGTGTGGACGGGTAGAGCAGGTGCACATATATAGAGGTCTATACCTTGATGCAGGGTTTTAGTCTTACCTGTGCCGATTTCATGCATGTCTTCACCCTCTCTCTTCCCCCTTTCAGAGCTGTCCTATCCATTAAAGGTGGAAATGCCACAAAAAAAAGAATCTTTAAAAAACAAAACAAAATGCGCATTCTCGCAAGATTTGTGTTGGGTCCTGTGTGTCCCGCAATGCAGTCCTTTAGTTTACTGTTTCTGAATGCAATGGTTTTGTCTTTATTTCCTGTCAAAGTGAGGGCCCAGTTATTGCTGTAACATGCCATGTACCCACCACCTCCCACTGCACAGAAACAGTTATGTTTTTCCTGTGGTTTTACAATGGTTTGGTGCACTCTGTAACAGCAGTTTTTAACTGTTGTTATCACCATTATTACAGTTAAGCATGTTTAGAGCATGCTCAACACTATCAAGAAAAATATATTTAAATCTAAATGTAGATCTGCAGGTACAGTAAATGAAAAATGATCCTGAGTGCCACCAACTCACCTTCAAATTCAATTCCCACACTTACTGGGATTGTTGATTGTCAAGTTTTACATACACATACAATTGAATTGGACCATCTTTTAAATTAGATTTATAGACACAGTGGTGTGAATAAAGAGTCTACCTAAGCTAATGTGTTACACACGCTCCAGGACCAAATCAAATTAACACTCAACACTGAATTTAGAATAGAAAAGAATCGAATCAAACTTTATTATCATTGTTTTCAACAACAAAACACAGTTTATTTAATAGCAACAAGGAAATTTAAGAAATAAAAATTCCTTTAAAAGTAGGTGCTAGAGTCCTGCGTGGGACTGTTCTTTTTTATTGTGTGTCGGCACCGCAATAATATATATAATTGAACAAAGCGGCTTAACATAGTGGCTAAACAGTAGAATTGCAACTCTTGGCCCTCCACGTGATTTGGCCCAAAAATACTTTTTCCTATAGACTGACATGGTGAAACAGACATCTGGAAATCAGTGGATACATTTTGTTGAGCATCACTAAATGCAAAATGACTCGTATCACTATCAGATTTGGATCCATTTAGTCCAATACCATTTGGAAAGTCTAGAAGAGCCACACCATTAAATTATTTTTTCCCCATTCAAGTTAGTGGAGCGCTTAACCAGAAGAACCTGGCTCGACCAACGTTAAAAATTTGTGATTTGTAATTTGCGAGATTTGTGTCCCGCCGGACCCACGGATCCCAATCCCAATTCAGTCCTCTACAGTGCTATCCTGGATGCATTCATAGACACTGTAAGGACCCCCTCGAAAACGAGATGCTACATCTCAGGGGGTTATTCCTAATAAAAGAAATTTTCAATATCATTAGAAGTCCCACCCACTTCACTTGCTAGCGCTTCCATTGGAAAACATTTAGAACACTGCACAGCTGTCAAGAGACAAACAAATATCTTCATGCAGATGGATTAATTTAAGATTCATTGTTATTATATAGTGTTGTATACCTTCAATTACTGTCAGTTCAATTACGTAGCTACCTTTAATAACTGCTCTGCTGTGGGAAAGTATAGTTGTTAAATAAAAAATGAGCAACGTGTTTTGTTCGTCTTGAAAATAAATGCCCCCAAAAGTTATTAACCTAAAACTTATTCTACCCCCAAATCTTTTTTACTCTCTTGTCTCCTTCCATACCCACACAATTCACCAGGTGATGACAGATAGTAACAGACTGGCCTGGTTTCCTTTATCATCCCCTTTATGTGCTCTGTCATTTCCCTGAAATGGCCTTGCATCTGCAGTCTGATGCTAATATCTGCGATTACAGTACATTTTAAATACTTCCTGGCTTCTCCCACTGGAGTGACAAACCAAAAGTAATACTGTACAGTACTACTAAACCTAAATATTAGGAGTTAAGGGAGACTTTCAGACTCCTCACACTGCCATTTTGCCATACCTTTGGTGACAGACAATCCAAACGGTTTCAGTAAAGCATAAAGTAAGTCTTTTGATCTTACACATTCTTTCCCCATGTTTCCTTGTCTCTTTGTTTAGTTTAAAGTATGTTAATATGTTTAAGGTCTCAGGTTGCCCAGTCTGTATACAGTACATCTTCTGAACTTACTGACATCAGCTGCAGACAGATCTGCAAGGATTACATGCTGATTTTAGACTTTTCTTTCTTTCTGTGTTCTTAGACAGTCAGAAAGAGATGTATGGCTTACTCCCAATATGTTTTACATTGTGTAGAGGCTAACAAGCTAAAGCTGCATCTTGTCATATGCCTTTTATTTGAAATGTAATACAGTATGTTAATGAAAATGCTACCAGAGTGCTAACCATTGCACTCCTTATTTTCGGGTTGGCCGTTAGTTCTTTTGGTCTTGTACTTAAAGCTTCTTCTACAGTTACTGTATTGTTCTGTAGGTAGCATCAGATAAGAGTTCCAGCTCAAAGCCTTAAATGCAGATGTTTACATTCTCCTCTTCAAAACTAGGTCATCATCATGATAGCAGAAACTGCCACTTACAAGCAATTACATCTACACTGACCACATACTTTAAGTTCCAAGCTTTTTGTACCCTTTTGTGGACTGTCAAACTATTTTAGGCAGTGTGTTTAGGCTATAGTTTAGACAGCTGTGGAGTGGATTGTAGACACAGATGTAACACATTAAAGTATTGATTAATGTAAACACGTAATGGTTGAGGTGACTGGTAGCTGCCATTTCACACCAGCTTTATTGTTACTAGTTACTAGTATTTCTTAAAATCTCTGTCCCCCATAAATCTTGCCACCAGTGCTTAAGCAGGAACAACCTGTAAACACAACACTTCCATACTATCACCTTATAAAGTCGGGTGGCTAACTTGTTAGGAAACTTGCACGGAGCAACATTAACATTCATTTGGAATTGTATTTATAGGCACCTGATGAATGTAAGTCCCAATATTCATCTTTTAAGCTCGGTTTTGGTCTCTGCCAACCCCTGAGTGAAATATATGGCTATTTAGCTACTAAAAGCTCCACTGTGTTCACTAGCTAGTCTAACTTTGTCTGTGTGCTGTTTGGTGCTAGGCGGATAGTGCTTAGTGGGTTTATCTGAGTTTTCTTGCTGAAAACAGCTGCTTGCTAAATGGTTATGGTCTTGAGATAAATCATTTAAAGGCTAAGACCGCTTAGATTTTCTTGAGATACATTATGGTTGTCCTTTGCAAAAGCAAATAAGTAATACATCAAACATATGGTTTTTGTTTTGTGCCGAAAAAGCAATATTGCAAATCCCCTTGACATCAATCTAGTGTGAATTTATGTGGTCAATGAATTTTACTGGTCTCATATCAACTGCCTCAAAATTTGCAGTTATATAGTTTGTATGATTATTTTTTGGTAAAATGTGTTGCATACTGCATGTAAAAACTACTTATCAGTCCTTCTGTGTAGGGGAAAAGCCCCTATGATACAATTTGAAAAGGGTGGAACTTTCTTAAAGCTTTAGTGCGTACATTTTTGATATTAATGAACGTCCTTTATATTCAAGCCATTGTCAAATGAGTTGCTCCAAAGCTAATTAAGATTATCAGCTCCACACAACTCTCTCTGAATTTCTCAGTATGACTATGTTCAGAAGATTGTGTCTTCCGGTCTTTCACGCTGGAGTGAAGATAATGACCTCTTCTGAGTCCATCATGTTTTTGTAATCCTCCATGTCCTCCTTGGCTACTAGCAACTGCCTGGAGGGGTGGGGGCTGTGCTATGCAGCGGTTAACCGATTTCACTATTAACAGCACTTTAAAACGTCACGGTTAATTAATCGTAAAGGCTCCGCTACACCGAGTGTTAACTGACTGCAAGTTATGTGTAGCAGTGTGTGTAGTTCTTATTAAACCTCCTTGACAACATAAACATTTGCGTTTGGCACACACGGTACATCAGACGCCAGTCCGGTCGCCTCGTATATTGACTGTCAGAGTGACAGTGGCTCCTCCTGGTGGGATAACTTACTGCTGCAATTTTTTTTACGTTACATCAAGTTAGCAAACACCAGGAGAGCAGAGACAGTCCCTGAACTCACAACAGCTGCAGCTGCAGCTGCAACGGGGAATTCAACCAAGTGAGTGCACTCACTGTAAACGCAACGTTATCATCACGTTCGTATGAGGCAAAACTCTGCAACAGCTCAGACATGTCACTGACGTTACCACTAAACGTTACTTACTCCTTTTCATCCCCTATGGGACATAAGGCTGCAAAGAGATCGCTCCATCGCATTTATTCCTTGGCAACATGCTGTGCATCTCCCTGTGACAGGTGTAGATTGTCTAGCAGCTCCTCCAACTTTCAGAAACACCAGCTAGCAGGGCGGTTTCTAGCCCAGAAAGGGCCAACTTCTTGTTAAGAAGGACAGCACTGTCTTTGTTTGTGGTGACACTGATTCACCTCTAGTCTCTAATCTTTTCAGATGAATTTAAATAAAAAGGTTGATGATTGATCATATATCATTTTCAAAACATTCAAAACTGTTACTGTGTTATTTCTGTTTCAAAAGGCAGCAATAAATAACAAGTTAAAATCTAAAATGTTAATGTGATTTAATACATTAGCAGTGAAATTAACTAATGCATAATAATCGTGATAATCGTGAAACCATGATTATTTTTCAGACTATAATCGTACAAACAAAATCTATAATCATTGCATCCCTAGCACCAATAGTGATGTTGTCATTACTTAGAATTCCTCATGGGGTTGACAGAAACTATGCACATAGCTTTAAAGCACCTAGGCACCTACCAGCAGCCTCAAATATTTGTACTCTGGTTTGTTTGGTAGAGCTGTTCTCAGCTTGCTTGAAGTCTTTTAACATTAAATGATACTGTATACCAATCTTGATAAATGTAGTTCTAATTAAACTGAGGATTTTTGAGCATATTGTATGTGAAGGGACTGTTGAGCCTTTCCTCTGCTCGGAAGCTGACAGAAGCAGAAACATTATCTTATCAGGTCCAGGCTTCATAGCTGGATAATAACGTTTTCCTCACTCTCAATTTCCCAGCAGCAGCAGGCTGAGCAGTTAAAGAGTCAGCAACCCTGGACACAGACACTCAAAGACAGGATAATCTGACTCTTTAGAGAGAAATGGAAACTGTACTGACTACATCATTTAAGCCTTACATCATTTAAATTAGTTTGAATTGTGGAACACACATTCGGCTATAACCTTAAAAGCTAGGGACTATAAAACTGGCAAAAGAGCTTCTGACCAAAAGGAAAGATCTCTTTCACAGTGTGTAAAAACTAGGGGTGTCAATTGATTAAAAAATGTAATCGAATTAATTACAGACTCTGTGATTAATTAATCTAAATTAATCGCATACAAAATTTTTGCTGTGAAAGTATTTTAAATATTTCAATTCAAATGAATCAATGAATAATCAGCATTAGTGACATAAAAGTAAAAAAACTATTTTTATTATTATTTTCACTGTTCAAATAATGACCATAACAATCAACAATATGACCTAATATGCTGAGGAAATAAATTCAAAAGGGTATTTTACAATAACTATGAATGCACCGCGAGGCTGTAGGTTACATTGAACGCACCATCTCCGGCAGAAACACAGTCAAACTTTGCACCATTTAGCATTAGCTGACAGCATTTTAACCGTGTTTAATCCAGCTACTAGCTATAGGCTAATGTTACCTGCTGTTGAGTGTAGTGTTAACTAGCGTCACGTGCAGTGATGTTTCTGTTGCCTGTCCCAATAGACAGTTAAAGAAATGGACTAACAGATCCCGTTGCTCTAGACAGAGACGAGTGAAGTCCACTGTGGCTCAGTGGTAGAGCGGTTGCCTGCCAATCGGAAGGTTCGACCCCCTGCAGTCCCACGTCGATGTGTCCTTGGGCAAGACACCGAACCCTGAGTTGCCCCCGATGCTATGCATCGGAGTGTAAATGTGAATGTTTATCTGATGAGCTGGTGGCACCTTATACGGCAGCCTCAGCCACAGTGTATGAATGTGTGTGAATGGTTTCTGTACTATGTACCACAATACGTAGTTACATCCACAAATGCCAGTTAAAAAATGTACTGTGCCAAAAGGAAGCCCTATGTTAACAGTGTCCAGAAGCGCCGTCGACGTCTCTGGGCTCAGAGGCATCTGGGATGGACCATCACACAGTGGAAACGTGTACTGTGGTCAGATGAATCAGTATTTCAGGTATTTTTTGGGAGAAATGGACGCCGTGTGCTCTGGACCAAAGCAGAAAAGGATCATCCAGATTGTTACCAGCAACAAGTCCAAAAGCCAGGGTCTGTCATGGTATGGGGTTGTGTCAGTGCCCTTGGCAAAGGTATCTTCCACTTCTGTGATGGCACCATTAATGCTGAAAAGTACATAGAGATTTTGGAGCACAATATGCTGCCTTCAAGAAGACATCTTTTCCAGGGACGTCCACGCATATTTCAACAAGATAATGCAAAACCACATTCTGCACACATTACAAAGTCCTGGCTGCGGAGGAAGAGGATACGGGTACTTGACTGGCCTGCCTGCAGTCCCAACCTGTCTCCAATAGAGAATGTGTGGTGCATTTTGAAGCGCAAAATGCGACAACGAAGACCCTGTACTGTTGCCCACCTTAAGACTTGTTTGCAGCAAGAATGGGACAAAATTACACCTGAAACACTTCATCACTTGGTGAATTCAGTCCCTAAACGTCTTTTAAGTGTTGTGAAAAGGAATGGCAACATTACAAAGTGGTAAATGCTTTATTGTTCCAACTTTTTTTGAAATGTGTTCGAAGAACAAAAATAGGAATTTTGTTTTTTTTAAATAAAAAAAAAAAGAATCACGAGGAACACATTACATGATGTGCTGTTGTATTGTCTGCAATGAAATACAAGTCAAAGTACATTTAGAAATCACTACTTTCTTTTTTTATTTGTGTTTCCCATACTGTCCCAACTTTTTCTGATTTGGGGTTGTAAATACAGTCCATTTACATTATTAGAAGCACTTTTCCGGTGATAGCAGAGTGTTACTGAGCGTTACTGCGCAGCTGCGAACTGAGTTTGCCGACATAGAAGTGACGTGAGCAACGTGTCTGAAAGTGTTCTTGTAGCTGTGCCAAGAGAAATCTCAATCATTCCCAATCTTGCAGAGATGGAGAGCGTAGGTATATGTAAGGAGATAACATAGGCACAGGCTAATTATTGCTAACTAAAATGCTAGTTAACATTAGTAATTAAACTTAAACAGCTAACTTACGTCGAAACTGCCTGCGAGCTTCTCCTGTACTATATGGTAATTCCTCTACTATGCGACAGTAAGTCGCGTGGTAATGACACAATCGTTAGTATATTTTTATAAAAACATCTGCTACGGAGCCATAACGTGAGATACAAGGTAATGGAGCCTTTTATACATTATCGTGTTTCTTTAGAAATAAACAATGGACAAAAAAGTCTTCAAACGCTTCAGATGTAAAGTTATTGGCTGTCAAAGTGACGGCAAAATGAATGGCAGTCAATGGAATGCTAACAGGGGGTGATGGCTTGGTAGCATAAAAATGGCGCTATAGCAGCTTCACTCTGTGGAGAGAAGCTTGCCCCCTTGTCTGTCCCTCCTTCATTTTACAGTTGAATGGTGGCTAGAATGGCTCCGGGTGAAAGGTCAATATGGAATGGATTAATCTGCGTTATTTTTTTTTTTAATTAATTAATTAATCGAAATTAACACGTTATATTGACAACCCTAGTAAAAACATATTACAAAGCATTTCTATTTCTAGACAAAGCCTGATACATCCTTTTCCCCCAATTGCCTGTTTGGCTGCTAAGAAAAATATCTGTATCTCTTTGTTTTGTTAGCCTCAAAGTGGTCAGAGATGGGAATGATATGGTCCTGTAAAAAATATTTTTTATAAATAGGAGTCAGATGAGTCAGATGTTCTTTCCTAACTCTTCATCATGTGCTTTGTTGTTTCTGTATTGCAACAGCATCATCTTCTTGTGTACAGACCAATCCTGTTCATGATGCCTGCATCAGTGGATCAACATGCAATTAATGTGGAGCTTACATCTATTACTCTGACTCTTATGTTCAGGATTTTCACTTTATCTAACATAGTGTGTGTGATTTATGATCTGGCAGAGGTGCCTGTCATTTTTGGGAAAATCTGGGGAAGCACAGCTTTCTTTAACAGCCCCAGGTCCCTATAAAAGTATTCACTCCCAGTGGGAGTTTTTGTGGTTTAATGTTTTACAACCTGGAATGAATATAATTTTTTTTTTAACATGAAATGCTAATTAATTTGGCTTTTTTTACACTTATCAACAGAAAAATACCCTTTAATGCTTAAGTGAAAACAGGTCTCTACAAAGTGATGTACAATGATAACATATTTAACTAGAAAATGCATTTCCTGCAGAAGATGTGTGTGAATGCTGAATAGCTAAATTGCTAAAGCTATTTGATTATGATTTCACAAAAACTGTAAAAGATATTTACGGTAACTGGTGAGATATAGCCTGATAGCTGAATTTTTCATGAATGGTTTAAAGTTTGAATTGTGTCTGTAGGTGAAAGTATGAAGGAGGAGAAAGATTTTGAAGTAAAAGAAATTTGAAGGATTTGAAGCCTCCTCTCATTGACTTTACAGTAATTGTAAAAAAAATGTTTGAAAAAAGCTTAATATTTTAAGAAGTATAAATAGCAGAACAAATGTTGAGTCCCATCGTGTGCTTAAAGGATAATTCCGGCGCAAAACGAACCTCGGGGTTAATAACAGATGTGTACAAAGTTCTTAATGCTTCGGTTAACATGTAGGGACTCTCATTATGCTACCGTTGAAGTGATTGAATGCAGAAGTTAGAGGCGACCAAAGAAAGTTCAAGAATGAAGAATCAGATAACAATACTGTAAATGCTGCTGAATCAGCATTCACACAATAAACGCTTGTATAAGATTCAAGAGGTTTATTGTCACATGCACAGTAAAGACAACTTTCGGGGCGCCTGGGTAGTTAACCTGGTTGAGCGTGCGCCCCTTGTACTTACGGCGAAACAAGCTACAATGCAAGTTACAGTTTTTTACAATCACTTTGCTACTAATTTCAGAACCTTGACGTCATTTTTCAAAACTCTAGACACAAAACTCAAAACAATCAGCACTTGTAACACAGGCTGTCCAATGTTCACAACATTGCATTGTGCATTCATATCTTTAAATAAATCTTGCACTTGCACAATCATTGGTTCAAAAAACAAATATATTGTGAAATACCATTGAAACGTTTCTTTAGATCACAGACACACAAGCTACCCATAGTTTCACTGGGTCATCGTTCGTACAATCATTAAATATTGTAGTACAAAATAGGTGATACATGTTTCATTATGGTACTAGATGCAAATACATCCGTGTAAAAGTACTGCAGTAGTAGAGAGAATACTACAGACATAGTGGAATCATTGAACAAAACCTAAAATGTATTGATGAAAAACAATACAGTACGATCACAACATAGGTTTATTAGAATCAAAGCTAAATAATTACAGTAGCTACAAATTAGAGAAAAAAAAGACAGTACTGTAAAACATCAAATGCAGTGTTCCTCAACTTGCTTGTACTGTAATACAGTTTTTTACAATCACTTTGCTACTAATTTCAGAACCTTGACGTCATTTTTCAAAACTCTAGACACAAAACTCAAAACAATCAGCACTTGTAACACAGACTGTCCAATGTTCACAACATTGCATTGTGCATTCATATCTTTAAATAAATCTTGCACTTGCACAATCATTGGTTCAAAAAACAAATATATTGTGAAATACCATTGAAACGTTACTTTAGATCACCCACACACAAGCTACCCATAGTTTCACTGGGTCATCGTTCGTAAAATCATTAAATATTGTAGTACAAAATAGGTGATACATGTTTCATTATTGTACTAGATGCAAATACATCCCTGTAAAAGTACTGCAGTAGTAGAGAGAATACTACATAGTGGAATCATTGAACAAAACCTGAAATGTATTGATGAAAAACAATACAGTACGATCACAACATAGGTTTATTAGAATCAAAGCTAAATAATTGCAGTAGCTACAAAATAGAAAAGAAAAGACAGTACTGTAAAACATCAAATGCAGTGTTCACCAACTTGCTTGTACTGTAAAAAGTAAAACAAAGAAGTGATTACTGTACTTCTACATATTTATCAACTCTGTCTTGTAGATTTGGCTGCAGGTTCTCATCTACATCACAATTAGCCAAACATCTTGGAAAAAACCTTCGGGCATGGCGAACAATGTGGTATATATGTATATGTATATATACAGTATATATATAAATATCTCATTCATCAGTAACGAGTTCGCAGAATTGGACAAGCAATTCCAAGGGCCTGCATGCATACAGTGCAGTACTGTCAATACTGTAAATAGTCTCAAAGGTAATACATAGGACCATAGAACCAGTGTCTGATAAACAGTAGCACGTTACAGTAAAAAATGATGATGAAATATTACATCCATAGATAATGTAGTCTGATTGGTTCATGCTCCACACTAATTGGTGACAATTAATCTCGTTATCTTGAAACTTTCATGATCTAAACATGGAATATTGTTTGTCTGTTTCCATACAACTATGCATTAAGAGTAATGCAACAGTTACTTATCATTTTGAGTAGTTGTGTTGATTGATAGTTAGATCATTGTAATGAAATGAATAAACAATCATCTGAAATGTAATGTGTGAATTGCTTTTTGAAATAGTAGTACTTTGATGTTAAGTTGTGTCATATTGAACAGGTGATCTTTCTTAAATGAACAAATGATCTTTGGTTTATGTGTATTGTATCCAAGCAATTGGAAAAAGTGTTAGAGTTTTGAAAAATGTGTATTTTGATCATTGGTTGTGAGTTTTGTGTCTAGAGTTTTGAAAAATGACGTCAAGGTTCTGAAATTAGTAGAAAAGTGATTGTAAAAAACTGTAATAGAGCAATTGTCCAGCTTATTTACCTTCACAAAAGTGCTTGTTTTGCCACTGACAAGCTAAGATTAATATTCTAAGTGCCGTCACCTTTCTTTGTGTTGGAATTTTAAACTCCAGTGGATTTATGAGGACTACGGTTAACTGCTCCACAGATCTCTGCAGGGTAAATCCAGACAGCTAGCTAGACTGTCTGTTGAATCTGAGTTTTGTGTGTGTGTGTGTGTGTGTGTGTGTGTGTGTGTGTGTAAATTTACCGTAATGTAGCTGCAATTTGACTGTGGCGAAAATGCTGCTTCATGCTTACTAATCAGTGGCCATGTTCGTGTGTGTGTGTGTGTGTGTGTGTGTTTGTGTGTGTGTGTGTGTGTGTTTATCCTTATAATGCTGTGTTCCATTTATCTCGAAAATCTGAGGTCAGAACTGTGAATGAAATCATACCGGAGTTGACCACGTGCTGTAACAAGTCGGAAAACTATTATATTCAAAAACAAACAACCTTTGAACGTACACACGTTTCACCAAAACAAGTTCCCCCGAGTGGCAGCGCCACTGTGGCTCTGCCCGGCGCTTAGCCCCGCCCAAGATGATTGTGATTAGTTTAAAGAAATAAACGAGAGCCCTTTTTCTCCTATCCCGGAATGCTGTTTTGTCTAGCCCGACCCTCCTTCGCAGCGCTGTGGAGGAAGGTCTGGCCATGCAAGACTAAAATAAAGCTAAGTCAGTCATTCATGTATGAAGAACAAGGCCCAACAGAAAATAGAGGTGCTCATTTTTTTTACCTCCATGTTTTTATGTGTCTTCATCCAGGTAAACCTGTGTGTTCCAGCCAACAATGAAACCTACCAAGAACGACTGCTCCGCCTAGAAGGAGACAAGGAGTCTCTGGTGCTACAGGTCAGAACTGTGTGTGTGTGTGTGTGTGTGTGTGTGTGTGTGTGTGTGTGTGTGTGTGTGTGTGTGTGTGTGTGTGTGTGTGTGTGTGTGTGTGTCCTACTAATGCTACATTCTGTTTACCTCGAAAGTCTGAGGTGGGAACTGTGAATGAAATCATACCGGAGTTGACCACGTTCTGTAACAAGTCAGAAAACTATTATATTTAACAGGGTGGGGGGACTCAGGTTAGCCATTGTTTGATAACAATGCATTATGTGGTATTTTACAGGTACAAACACTGTACCAAAATGCATTTTTTGTGTATTTAATGAGACACAAATGAGACAGAAGTGCTAATAAACAGTGTATTCCTACAGCCTATACTACTGGAGATGCTTGGTGCAGCCATGTTGGATTGTGATGTCGGGGTTGGTGAGGTTCTCTCGAATTTCCAAGTTGGAAATCTAACTTCATGGGACATTCCAAAATTAATTAATTTCCGACTGGGAATTTGGAAATTCCAACTGCCCAGTACAACTGGAACGCGCCATTCCAACTGAGAGAGAGACTGTACAACCAATACGTTTCACCAGTGTGTTCTGAGACTGTCCAGTCTAAAATACGTACCATGGAAACACAAAAGTCCCTGGTTCGATTGCAGCGGGGAACTTGTGTTGCGTGTCATCCCCCTTGCTCTACTGCCATCTGTCTGCCTCTGCATTGGATTCAGTGGGACTTTTGTCGTCTTACTTCTGTTAAAAAATGAAAACCCCACAATCAAAGAGAATCATAATTGTAATTCTAGTACAAACGTGTTTATTTTCATATTATTATTTGAATTCCTACTATGAGTAAATGAGCCAGGGATTTGTCTGGAGGGATTAATGCCACACTGGAAAAAAACATCTTAGTTTCTAGTCTGTAATCCTAGTTCTTTAGATATTTCATAACAAACATGCCCGGACAGCTTCAACTGTCTAAGCATGTGTTTACTGACAACTTTTACAGTAACTTTCAACATCAGCGCTACCGTGGTAAGGCAGAAGATTATATATCTTGTCACTATATGATGTCAACAGGCTCTTGCTGCTCTTAGATCACTTTAATAGCTGGTCCATAGAGCTGTGATCTCTGTACCTTGCTCTTAACTTAAATCACAGTTCTCAAACTGCTCCTCAGGCTCTCTTCACCTGTGTGTATGTGTATGTTTATGTGAGTGGATTTTCTTTTTTCAAATGTTGAGTTAAAATGCACCACCTGCCTGGATCACTCCGGTTCATAAAGTTGTCAAAGTCCATATCTCGTTTCCCACCCACCACTCACTCCCACACCTACTTGTTACACATTCTGCATCTTGCACCAGCTGTGATTGGTTTATATACAAGGTGACTGGGACTTTAAGATTTAACTGGCTGTTGACAGGTTGCCTTCTTCAATGTTCTTTGCTTTACTTTCTCTTCACCTGCTTCTCCTTCAGGACTGTTTATGTGAGGTGTCTTGCTTCAGTGTGTCTGTGTTAGCATATACACACTCTGTGTATAGTAACTAACTACTAGGGACCTTTCACCTACATTTGTGTGTGTGTGTGTGTGTGTGTGTGTGCGTGTGTGTGGCTCAGCAGCAGAACACAGAAGAGGTAAGAGAGTCTTTCTCTTCAATATTAGGTTTTTACAGTCATATCAAAGTCACGCCTCGTCTTTTATTTGCTTTGTGGTGCTTCACCTTTAAATAAGTGTATATAGCTGATAGATTACACATTACATTTGTCAGGTAACAGTCAAATACATGTTTAAGGTGCTAAACACACTATGTTAGATGTGACTCATTCACATACTTGTTCATTCATTTACTCACTTCTTTGTGGGCCACCTAGTCATTGTTATCGCAGGCTACCAGATCATTCACACATGTCCTTGCTTTCGTTGTAATCTGGATTTTGATACATGTTGAGCCAGAAACTTTGCACAAGATTCTTTATTGCCAGAGTGCTGTGAGACAGGACATGGCTGCAGGGGTAACATTCAGAGAAGCTGAAGTGACAGAGAATCAGCTGCTGTCAGAGCGATTTCGCATAGTTTAGGAAAACAGGAGAATTGTAGTGTGTGTGTGATGTTTGGCAGGAGGTGAGCGTGTTCTCAGGGAGGTTATACTAAATGTGCAACGCATTCCTGAGTGACAGACTGCTGAGTAAATGTGTGTTGGAGTTGATGTATGCCAGGATGAATGTGTGTTTGTGTGTGGAGTGAAAGAAGAGAAAGAGACATGGTGATGCGGGTATGAAGTTAAATTTATATTTGTGTTTGTGTGCACGTGAAATTTGGGTAGGTGGTGTTTTTTAACAAAGAAAATCCTTGCCACTACATTATTGTGTGCTTTGTCGGTTTCTGAATAAATATGTGTATATGCATTTGTTTCCATGTTTCTGAGTTTTCCATCACTATGCGTCTTTTACCATTAGGTGAGCATTCTGACCGACCAGGTGGAGGCCCAGGGAGAGAAGATCAGAGACCTACAGAGTTCTCTGGAGGAACACCGGCAGAAACTAGCCTCTACAGAGGAGATGCTGCAACAGGTAATGTGTACACACACACACACACACACACACACACACACACACACACACACACACACACACACACACACACACACACACACACACACACACACACACACTGTTTTGACTTAGACAAAAATTGCAATATGTAAAAGTCCCGTTTAATCAAATGTGTGATAGATAATTCACAGGCCTCCAGGTGGATAATTAGTGCTCCTGATACTCCATTATGTGTTAGAAGGCATTTTCAGTGTGGCACACTTGTTTCATGTTCTTTTTTTAAAGTTGCACTGAGGAGTATCCTTGAGATCTAACAAACCTTTCCTCATTTGTAAAGCCAATTTTTTTTAACATTTTGAAACTTGCATTGTTTACATCCATGTTAACTTGCTAGCAGTATTTGTCTTGTCCTGCATTGCTACCTGTCTATCAGTGGAATAATGTGAAACCATTGGCAGGGATATAGCGCATTGTATATATTGATATTATATCGACATCAATATATGAGGCTAGATTCCGTCTTAAATTTTGAATATCGTAATATGACACAAGTGTTGCCTTTTCCTGATTTTAAAAGCTGTATTACAGTAAAGCAGGGTTTTTCCTATTATATGGCTTACGCCGCCTACACATGATACGCGATTTGCTCTCTGCACACCGCTAGGTAGGGCGCAGAGCAAAGCGCACAGAGCAAAGGACAGAGAGCAAAGGTGGCAAGGAAGCTATTTGTGTTAATATTTTGTGAAAGCACCAATAGTCAACCCTACAATGTCGTCGCAATATCAAAATTGATGTATTTGGTCAAAAATATCATGATATTGGATTTTTTCCCATATAGCCCAGCTCTAGCGTATTGGCCGTGCGCATGTGTGCACACACATGTTCTCGCGTTGACTGTTGAATTACAGAACTAGACCAGTACCACAATATTTGGATGACACAGTAGGTTCCTTTAAGCTGAGCAGCTGTAGTGTTTTATTCATCTTTGTACATTATATATTAATACATGTTAACTCACACTGTACATTAGACAGTCCCTCCAGAAAAACGCGATTATGCGATCGCAGAATTCAATGCATAATCAGCCAAAGTCCGCATATTCATGCGGGGGCCGCATTTTTTAAAATACGCCGCACTTAAGCCGCATAAATAGCCGATTTCCGTGCAAAATATGCGGGGCTTGCATGATTTCATAATCCCCGCATTTTCGTTGCAAAAAAGTCACATATATCTAGGGTTGGGTACCGAAACTCGGTGCCAATGGGCCCCCGGATCCGACGTAAACGGTAGTAACGAGACCGAATAAGAACGAAGATGTCGGTGCCTTATTTCGGTGCCTGACTTTACACTACACTGGACAGCAGGTAACGTTAGCCTACCGTTAGCTAGCAGCGTGATTAAACACGGTTAACATGCTGACAGGTGACGTTAAACAGTGTAAAGTGTGACTGTATATCAACAGTCTGCTCTGCAGCGCAGCAGCTGCCGACGTCGGAAAAACACAGACGGTGCATTCACTGACACTGGTAATTGTTTGGTTTTGGTTGGTTATTGTAAAACACCCTTTTCCCATCTGGTTGCTGTTTTTGTCGTCCAACAGCAATTTACTGGTGAAATAAGTTATTGTTTATTATAAGTTATAGTTATTACATTACAATTAAATCATTTAATTTTGACCATATGGCCTTAGTAATAAACAGCGTGTCCTTAATGTCACCGACTGTTGTTTAGTAGGCCTATCCTTCTTGTTTCTTCTTCTTTTTTAAAAACTTTTTAAAAAAGTATCGGTTCAGGCACCGTTTTTAAAGTACCGATTTAGCACTAGTATCAGAAAAAAACCCAAACAATACCCAACCCTACATATATCTCAGCAGAAAGTTGAAAATTGTTGCGTTTACTTCACACAAGAGCAGCCATTTTCCCCTGTTGCCATGGGAACGTTATGAAGTGACGTAATTTCACCTACACAGAACATGGTGTTGGGGGAATCACTTTTTTTTCTCTTTTTCATCAAACCGCAGTTTTTCCAAGTTCCCACAGTTTTTGCAAGTTCCCGCAATTTTTGCAAGTTCCCGCAATTTCATCGCATAAAATGGCATAAATATCCCGCATATTCCATCGCATTTTTTAAGAAAACGTGCCGCATAATCAAGGATTTTTGCCCGCAACAATCACGAAAAAACTCCGCGTTTTTCTGGAGGGACTGATTAGATGACAACTCACACTGTACATTAGATGACAGGCCACACTAAACGTAATGGAACTCCTGATTGGTTTTGTCCCTTGACAATTCCAATAAAGTTTAATCAAACAATACAATTCTGCTATGAATGTAACGTAACAAGAAAAAAGGACAAATATGCAGGTGTAGATGGCAGGATGATAACATGGCCCGTCTGTTCTGCAGGGAAGCTCATTTTTATTTCACAGAACAGTCTCAGTCAAGACAATAGGTTTAGTCATTCATGTAAAATACTACTCACCGCAACAAGCTCACTACAGGTTATAACAGATCTTTTTCCAGCATTTATGAGGTATATCGGACCATGCAACTGCTTAAACAGGAAAGACAGCTGATCAAAATTTCTGACATACCAAAAATCCAACGAACTGTTCAACAGTCAGATCGTTCATCTTTCAGGTGATAGAGCAAGCGTTGACTAGGGCTGGGTATTGTTCAAAAAAGTTAGATAATTTTTGATACCGGTACCTAAACAATACTTTTTTCAATACCAATATTATAAAACAAAAACAAATTACAACATTACACATTACGGCACAAATCTTTTTATTTATTTTTCAGCTCCTACTGCGTGAGCCCCATCTCTGTGCGTAACGTAGAGTTTTTCTGCATGCCTCAACAAAGTGTAATGTTAGACAGCCAATTACCAGCATTATTAGAGCTTGGTAGAAGCATTCTGCATGCTTATTGGCTTACTGACGCTGATGAGATTTACTCCTTAGGTATTGGAATTGGGTATTGAATGACGAGGCATTTTTCAATACTCAATACTTTAGGGGCAATTCGGTTGGTGCCTAAAAAGTATTTAATGCGGAACCCAGCCCTAGTTGTGACCCACCTCAACCTGCCATTAAATGGTAACTGAACTGGCCCAATTCTAAAATTAGCTGGGGACAACCAATTCTGGCCTAAAATCAGGTGTAATCTGCATAGTGTCTTCCCAGCTATAGAAGAGGTAAGAGTGTGTTGGCCAATCGGGCTCCAGTAATGTGACTTTTCTGCCAGTTAATATTTTAGCAACTAAACTACATTATTTGCACATGTTGAAAACTTCACATATGTTCTCAGATGTTCTCAAATCATACTCTAATTTAATATAAAAACAGCTTGACATATTGCTTTTAATTGAAATGTATTAGCCACTGATCTCAAGTAATGGCATTAGCATAATCATTTTTGCCAGCAGTCAAACACAATAAACATAGACAGTTGAATACTAATAGCAGTAAAGTTGTTCTCTGTATGACTAAATAAAGGAGTGGCACAGTGTGTCATTCAGAGCATTCCAGCTTGACTGTACTGTTGACCTCCTCTGACTCATCACCTGTTCAGTTATGTGGAGGGTTCAACACAAACAACAAGAATAAGTAGATTTTACAGCTCAAAGCTCAACATTATGCTGTTTCATTAGATGTTACTAGATAGGACAACGTTTACTTCTAAAGCAAACTGAGTTTAAAGATGACCTTTTCGATAAAGAACTGTGTACTGCTCTGTTACTGCTGTTGTTTCATACTCAGTTTGAAGCACAAATATTGGCTTTGCATAACAGTATATTGAGGCCTAAAATATTCTGTTTTTGGTCCAATGTTGTTATTGTTGCTGAAGTAAAAATGTCTATTCAAAATGACAGGGTACATAGATTTGCTTCAATTAGAGCAAAGAAATAAAGCATTCCGTATTACAATACAGCAGCTTGATAAATGAGACAAACTGGAATTAGCAAGAATAACATTTGGCCAGAGTTTCCCTGTGAAAACCAAAATAAACTTTTTAACAGGGCACTGCTGGTCAACTCAAGCATGTCTGAAAGGATTTTTCGAAAATGAGCCAGCTTTCTCACCTACCTGACTATTTAACATCATCTGATGAAACTGTAAGTGCTGTCTTAACAGGTAACATAGGAATTTTGAAAATTCAAAAAATTGATTGTTTGAAGGTGAGTTTAAGGCACAGGTGTATGTCATTGATAAGTTATAAGTTGCTACACTGGGCGAAACCCTTGTATCTGCAGAATAAACAATGAATGAGCAATGAAAAAGAGAATTGTTTTTAACAGACCAAGTTTCCTATAACTTTCTGAGCCTACAAAGGTGTGTTAACCCTTGTCTTGTCCTTGGTTCAAATTTGACCCATTATAATAACATGGATGAACGTTGTGTGGAACCCATTCCATGTTCTTCGCAGGTAACATTAATGATTACTTTCATTGAATTTTCAAATTATTTTTTTTATTTGATTTTATAGCATTTGAAAAAAAACGTTTAAATGGTTTTAAAACAGTCTCCTGACATAAACCAGTCTGATCCAACATCTTCTGATCTTAACTATTAATTAATAATTTCTGCTTTGTTTTAAACTCAAAAAGTAGGTATAATGTCATAAAAATTAGGGTTACTGGCCATACATTTAAAAAAAAAAAAAAACTTAGAAAAAAGTGACAAAAACATTTAAATAAAGAGTCATAAGCATTAAATATAGTTCATGGTTGACGGGAAGACAACACAAGGGTTAAATCAATAAATTCAAACCTGTAATGCAAGTTAGTTTTGTGACACCTATGATGATAGTTTGTGTAAACAAGTAAATAAATGTGTCTCAAAAAAAATCACATTGAGTAATATTTTTTTTAATAGAAATCTGTCCTTCAACGACATCCTTTTTACTGTACCATTGCTTCACCATGAGATGGTACAACCAGTTTAGCTTGCCCTTGCAGACACTCACTTACACTTGACTATGTTACTATGTTACTGTGCTAACATGCTAAACTAAGATGGTAGGCTAAACATGGAAAACATTATACCTGCTAAACATTAACATTGTCATTGTCAGCATGTTAGCATGCTAATGTTAGCATTTCATGCAAAGCAATGCTGTGCCTAAGAACGGCCTCACAGAGCTGCTAGCATGGCTTTGTCACGTGAGTGGACTGAAAGGGACTATTTATGTATGTCTAAATGTGCAGTGATTAGGTTATCATAGGGTGTAGCATGTTGTCAGTAGAGTTTCGGTCTTTCAAGCTGTCTAGAGGGTTCATCAGTCATCTTGTTCTTAAGATCTTCAGGAACTTCAGGAGTTTGGATTGTCTGAGGGCAACTGTATTTTTATCAGTAGCAAGTCAACACCACTCCACTTTGCCAGCACTACTGGGAGCTGCAAGTTTTTCCTGCTAAGTTCTTATACTTGACGTCAGTAATGAGGCAAACTCATGAGCTCTGCCAGGCTGGACACCACAAGACTACAGCTTTGTTCATCACAGAATCTGCCCTCTGTTTAGACTCGTCAAAAAGTTCTTTGTCCTCTTCGTTGTCAAGACGGAGGGTAAAAAGGCTACAACCCCAAAATAAAATACTGTTTTATCATCTTTATTCTGCTAGCTTGTATAATTCATTAATTTATGCTCTCTGTATTGGACAAAAACAGTTATAAAAACACTGCAGGAATAAAAAAGAGGCTCCTCCTTTTTTCTAAGTAAGGGTTAGGGTTCTCTTCTTCTCTGTTTTGTGTCAGGTGTAATCGAAAAACAGAATTTGTAGCATGCTACCATTATAGTAAAAGTGATGCATTTTGCTTCATAGCTAACAAATGTGTGAATTGTTGCAACCACAGATGTTTTCAGAGTACCGGTATGCAACATTTCAAATCTCCATCTGTGTGTTTGTGGGTAACGCTGTCCTGTTGATGACTGCTGGTCAAATTGTTAATGTGATATGAGTTTGCTAAGAGACATGAAGGTGGAGTATGGAGAAAGTTAGCAGTCTTTTGGACTTGCGTTTGGATTGTATTGTGTTGTCTTTATTGAGTATTTATCATCTCCAAAATCTATTCCTCTTAAATGTTAATAATTGTCAATATATAATTAGAAAGCAAGTTTTAAGGATTTAAAAGGTGACAACATGTCTGCGACTGGATGTCGAGAGAATTAGAGAGAAGAGGAGGAAGAGAAAGACAGCCATGTAACATTATGTGTCAGTGCCGCAGGGCTGCTACTTGCTGTGGGAACCACAACTAATTTAATAAGGCCTTAGTCAGCACACACACACACACACACACACACACACACACACACACACACACACACACACACACACACACACACACACACGATACAGTGTTCTCATGCTAGAGGGGATCCACCCACACATGTAGTCATACTGTGACAACATGTCCTACTGTGCCTTTATGTAGACAGAGAAATAACGGTTACACTTTACTTGAAGGTATCTACATAAGAGTGACATGACCATGTCATAAACATTATAAACGAGTCATAAACGTTTATGACATAACGCTTCTTTTAGTAAGTGTCATTCTGTGTACTCGGTTTACAGTTTTGTGTTTACAAAGTATCATTAGCAACACACAGTGCATGGATTTATGCACGCACACACATGCACGTACACACAAAGCTTCAGTCAAGGGTAATTATCTTTTTTTATGTATTCATAGATAGAATTAATCAACTCTTCGTCAATCACTAAAATTTCTCAACAATTTCTCATTAGCATGGACTGTGCATTCTGGACTGTGCATAAATCGCATACAGTATACCTTACATTACTAACAACCATTTTCACTTTCCATTCACTTCACTTTTGTATGAGAATTTTTTTAAAGTCTTTTTACCACAAACATGCAGCCATTAGGATGCCCCAAAACCTCAACCATTTTACAGTAAATCAAGAAATGACCAAATTTACAATATCTATGTTTGCCTATTACATACAAAAGCGGTGGCACTGGGACTGAGAAAAGGCTACCATCCTGCTTGCCGTTATTGGCTGGGTGTTACACACCCATGTGAGGCCCAAAGGCTCTTTGCTGATGGCCAAAAACTTCCCACACATAGCAAAATAAGAAGAAAAGAGAAAATACAGAGGGTAGGGTTGATATGTAGTCTCATTTATCGATGTCGATATAGTATTAATATATTGCCCAGCCCTAATCACCACTCTCATCTCACCCACTGTACACTACCTGCCCAGCACCAACCGGCTTGCTTAAGCTAGCAGGAAGAGGCAAAGTTAGGTGACATTTCAAGTTGCCGGGGCAGATTAAGAATGTGGTCACTCTGTACGGATAGCATTTACACTTGGCTCCTATCACAATGCGATCCCGACAACCTCCAAATTTGTACTGGCTAAACTGATCCCATTCCAATCCTAGCATGTACCTGGCATTAACATGCATTTTTCCTTATCCAGACAACATATCCAAATACAGATCACATGTTAATGTCAGGTGTAAATGTGGTATGCATACCTACATGAAGATCACATTTTGCCTTCTTTCAGTCATTTTCTGAGACTGGGGGTCTTTCAAATTGTGGATTTTCTCATTTCAGTTATTAGGAACTGTAGTCCAGATCTAAGTTCTGCTGTGGAGCTGTGTTATATTTAACACAGTTGAGTTTGGGTGATGAGTGCCACAGAGATCTATAAATGCTGTAGAGTATGATAATGTGTCACATGATGCTTTACATAATTAAAGGGAATCAAATGTCAGGCAGCTTGGTTGTGGTGCCATGACCACAGAGTTCTGATAAATTACCTCTAAAGACTGTGGCTTATCCTGCTGTAAGTGACACTGGTGTTAGATTGCAAACTGACAGTCAGCTGCCATAAGATTTTCTGTGTGTGTGTGTGTGTGTGTGTGTGTGTGTGTGTGTGTGTGTGTGTGTGTGTGTGTGCACATGCGTGCGTGCGTGCGTGCGTGCATGTGTGTGTGGCGCTGCTAAGCTGGAGTGATTATGGGGTTTTAGCTGTCTGTCTGTGGCTGTGGTGTTGACACAATTTGTTTACCATGTGATCTTTCTATTTGGTCGGCATGGTATCCCTCTGTGGTCAAAGAGAGTTGTCTCTGATGTGTTTAATGTGGCATCCACATATCCTGTGGAAAGGGGAAAAAGAAAAATATACATGTTAAGGACTTCAAATATTTATTAGTACAAGTGTAACATAATATTCACATTCAAATACATAGATAAGAATGAATATCGGCACATTTTTCCTTTCAGGTCAGACCTTAATGAAAGGACAATAATCCACTTTATTTTATCACATACATGTCATTGTAAAATTTTATAAAATAGTTTATTTTGGTGGAAGGCGCACACATGAGGAGTCAGTCTGTGGCTATTTCAAACAAAAGCACCAATTATCATCTTTATCCCATTTATTCCAGTAAAGGTTTGCATAGGAGGGATGGAGGGAAACCTGAAATAGAAAGTCAATGAATTTGATCTCAAAATTGCACTATTTCTCAATAATAGTGTAATCTGTGTAAAATTACATCCCTCACAACTTCCCCATTTTCTTAAAACAAGTGACATCAGATCACTCAATCAAATCTCCAAATGCTAGAGAAACAATATACCTTATTTCAATATGTGGTCACTTGTTTCGTGACAGTTTAATGTAAAACGGTTCAAAGAAAGTTAATCCCTTAATTAACTAGCAATTTTTTTCTTTGATCTGTCTTAAAGATAAAAATATAAAAGGTAGTAAAAACTACAGGTAGTGTGTTTATGCATCTGTAGTTGAATGGAATCAGTATTTTGTGGTATAAAATGAATTGCAACAAGGATTAGACTAGTGGGTAAACTTTTGCAGGATCATTTTGTTTTCAACTTCCTCTGAAATGTTTTTTACTCTCACTTACTCTCAACAAGAGTAAGTGTAATAAGAGGGATGTCAGAGGCTTAAACAACAATCCGAGGCCATTTAAGTTTGAGTTTAGAGAAGAGGAAGTGGGATTAGAAGTAGTTTAGATGAGGAAACGAAAGGAACAGACACACTGAGAGTAGGCAAAAAGATGTGTGTTTTGTGTGCGTCAGAGAAAAAACACACACTTCTTTGTGTTCAAACGGCCTCTCTCTCTCTCTCTCTCTCTCTCTCTCTCTCTCTTTTAGACACACTTTGTTTTTCTCTCTCCCATTCCAAAGAAGTACAGAGATGTATTAATAGAGCCCTTAGCCTGCCTGTGTGTGTGTGTGTGTGTGTGTGTGTGTGTGTGTGTGTGTGTGTGTGTGTGTGTATATTTAGCTTTGTGGGGTCTGGGCCCCCGGCCTAGCCTGCTCTGTTAGTGTGGGAAGAACATTTTACAGAATGGAGAAGGATGCTGGCTTCTCATTGCATTGATCTCCGATATCTGTGTGTGTGGGTGTGGGTGTGCGTGTGCGTGTGTGTGTTTGTGTGTTTGACATTTCTATAGGTGTGGTTTGTAGAGGCTGTTCAACTGTTGCTTTGAATGCATCTAACTTACAGTGTCTATGTGTGTTTTTCCCAGGAGCTGATGAGCAGGACTTCTCTGGAGACTCAGAAGCTGGATCTGATGGACGAGGTGTCCTACCTTAAACTGAAGCTGGTCAGCATGGAGGAGCCACACACCAACACACACCCACAAAATCCTGTGAACACAGAGCAGAACAAAGCCGAGGTATGGAAAGTCAACAAACCTGTGTGTTTTACTGAGCAAATGGTGCTCAACTCATTCAACACTAGCAGAGCTGCTGTGTCTTGGATCCAGGGATTAATAACTTAAATGCTGCTTGTATTTAAATTGCTAGGTTGCAGAGATCCCTGCTGCATTTGCCTGAATGAAAGGTTTAACACTTGTAGTGTTAACCAAAAATACTCTTTCTTAAAACACCTGAATATCATATAACACACATATCATATATTGCAATATTGGATATACAAGATTTTTTTCATCAATGTGATTACGTACAGATTTTACAGGTTTCATTTCACATGGTTATGGTGGCGGTGTTTAAGAGGGGTTAAAGATTATTTTCTGCTGCAGTAGCTGCAGTGCACACCAACAACCATCAGGTGGCACATGTGAGCAGTCAAAATGCAGTTTCTTTGTCACTAGACTGGGGAACAGAGAAACACCATAAACATATTTGAAAATGAGTCACAGCACTCTTTTAAATTGTCTGCTGGGCCTGTACAGTATACGTACATATTATAGGGTCTTAATTTCATAATTTGTGTTATGATCATACACTGTATAAAAGAAGTAGACGGACGTGTCTTCCGCGCTAAAAAAAAGCGCCTTAAACCTGCATTCTGTATAATGCCCAGCAGAGGGCAACTCCTTGTAAAATTATTTTTCCCATCAGTCACTTACACAAATACGTGAGAATATTGGGTCCAGGTTGAAGTTACGCTTAAAATCTTTTGCTCATATGATGCAAATAGTAAACGAACTGCATTTCTAGTCGACAAAAATGAATAACGCAACACAATACATTCCGGATAATAGTAGAACAATCAAAAACTGATAGAAAGCTAAATTACTGCATATTTTCTTTTACTAGTTAAAAAAGAGTACTTCACCAACCCAGCATTCCAATAACACTATAACATTGTTAGAATTACAATTGGCAGTTGATCAATCCAGTCCAATCCAACTTTATTTATATAGCACATTTTAACAAACACAAGGTTTCCAAAGTGCTTCACAAAAAGACCACAGACACTTGGGTAAAGGACTCGGGTGTGTTATGCTAGCAGTAGCGGCTTATGTAGCATCAAGCCTCTAGCTTCCAGCAGTGGTGAGGAGCGAGTGTCAGAGGACTGAAAACTCAATTCTTGATAACTCCACACCCCCAGATTTTTCTCATTTTCTTAATTGTAATCTTCCTCTTCAACTGATGCTGACTCAAGTGACATCACTTGGGGCAATTGTTTACCGTGCATTCATGGACATCGGAAAAACATTTTTCCGAGTGAAAACGTCACCATTCACGTCACCTCCTGTGGGAATCAGAGGTGGGAAACTCGGGCTAGATTTCTCTAACAGAGTTTCCCAGGTGGTGACGCGTTGTTGACAGCTGACGTACAAAAACGTGGCCAACGACCGTTAAAATGCGTTGAAGGGTGAGAATCCTTTCCCGTTCATTGTCCTGCAGATAACACAAACACCTGTCCATGTGCTGTTTGAATGCTCGCATAAGAAAACAGCAGCAAATATTTTGGCCTCCATGTTTTTCACACAGCTGATGCTCTAGGCTACGCCCAACAGTTGGTGGCAGTCATGCAACAAGTTGTTATGCCGAACGCCAATATAACAAAAGAAGAAGAACACGCATCCCGACCATGTGAACGCTCGCAGTCGGAATAACAATGTAATCACGGGGGCGGTCCCTGATATTCCCAGGTGGCATGAACGCAGCATTAGACTTCACACAGCTGTCAAGTTTCACACAGTCATGTCACTCACTTTCTTGCACCAATCACAATTCAGCAATGTTTAAATCAAGTCTGATGAAAGTTGTGGGTTTGTTTGTTTATGTTTCCACTGGTTCATCTGGTCAAACAGCACCCACACAGTCCGGATTAACCCGATTATCTGAGTTTATAAGAGTTAAACCCTTAATAAATACATTTTAAGGATTTAAGGAGTGTTCTTTTTCAAAACATTAACATTGATTGTCTCTTATTTAATCATGAATATTTAATGTTGGCAAGAAATACTTTAATCAAGTTTTCTGAGGCTTTAAGAATATTTACAAATGAAACTGTCACAAAAAAGTAAAATTAATAAATCCAGATAAAGATAGTGAGCCTCAATACTGTGTGACTTTTTAAAACGAACCATTTTTTGCAGTGTACTACATGAGGCCAACCTTAACACTCTGTCGTTCCCCTAATAAAAGCACAACATTTTCTCACCAGATGAATTTTGTGGCTTTTTGTGTAATAGCTGCTGTCTCAGATTCCCAAAACTGCATTATATCCGCTAGAAGCACGTTAGTGTAATGGTGTGATCCCTTTGCAAGATGGTCTCTAGTTCTTTCTTATCACATACACAACTAATGGAATGCACACACACACACACACACAGATACACACACACACACACACACACACACACACACACACACAGAACATTTTGCACACCACTTTCGTCGAGTTGAGCAGTTTTTGCTTGTCGTCACTAGTTTATTTGATTGGACTTTGTTCATTGTGGCACTCAGCTGCTCCCCACTGGCACCACAAGAAACCGGAGCTGCTCTTGTGGTTTTGTTGTGTGTGTGTGTGTGTGTGTGTGTGTGTGTGTGTGTGTGTGTGTGTGTGTGTGTGTGTGTGTGTGTGTGTGTGTGTGTGTGTGTGTGTGTGTGTGTGTGTGAAGCTATCACAAGGCATCCAGCACCCACGGCCATGTGTGTGTGTGTGTGTGTGTGAAGCTATCACAAGGCATCCAGCACCCACGGCCATGCTTTGATTGAATAAACACGATGAAGCATTTTTGACATTCAGAGGCCCATGTTTTGCACACACACATGGATGGAGCATGATGAGCATCAGCAGAAGTAGACAGAGAATGGAGAGAAAGGAACAGACAGATGGACAGAGATTTAAAAAATGACATGATGTACTGGGAAAATATTGGTTTCGGTCCTGCAATGGTGAAACACAAAGGGAACATGCAAGACATTCACAATCCTGTATAGCCCACTACAGACTAACCCGATTATCGGCCATCGAACAGTCTGGTGAGGTCAGTGACTCGATTCTGTGTGGTGTGTTCCGTGCCATCGTCCGTTGGAAGGGCCATCGGCCTTCATTTTCGCCGATCTTTAGGGCATAGTCGGGAGGGCACAGATGACCAATCTGATTGGTCAGAGTGCTAACCCGGAAACTGGGAGCCGAATGGCCGTGACTAGAGTCTCTCAAAATCTGACAAAAATCTTTTAAACTGACCTTTGTCGATCTGAAATGAAGACAGATTCAGCAACTGCATGGCCTATTTCTCGCTTAAAATGTTTTCAGAAACACGTTTTGGTGGACTATTTTAGTACAATTTGAGATCATATTCTGAACGAGTCGCCATTAATGGCCTAGGGCTGCAGCTATTGATTATTTTTGTAATCGATTAATCTAGCACTATCAATTGATTAATCGGATAATTTTTTTTTGCGTTTTTAAACAACCAAAACAAATAATGCATAACGAAAATGATGTGGCTGTAAAATGATCAAGCATTTGGCTTTTATTTATCAAACAAACAGAGGTATTTCTTCCAACTCCAACATTTGGCTCCAAAACTAAGCCCATTTATTGCAATTTACCCATTTAGTGTTATAAGTGCCAGTGCCACCAATTAAATAACAATACAGTTAGGCTAAGTCAACTTACTGTAAAACATGTATAACATGTAAAACTATGAATACAAACTTAAATAGTAAAGGCCATTTGGCCTTAATTTTGTCTTCTTAATACAACATTACAAAAAAAGGATTGCACCTTCTGCAAATTACCCACCTGAGAACAAAAAATGAACGTGTGCCATGCGTGAGGAAGAGTGAGAGAGACGAGGGTGCATGCGTGTTTGTGTGTGAAGGGGTTCTTTTTTTAGGCTATACTCTCTTGCAATTGAACGTGAATAAGTTTACTACTTAAAAACATCAAAGCTAAACATCATATCTAGTCAAACCGCATCACGACATCGCTACAAATACAGTACGCAATTAAAATCAGCGAACATCAATGTATAGGCTCCGCACAACCATAAAAACCCCTTAGGCTACGTTACCTTGTTTCAGCGACGCTTGGTGAAACAGCACGGAGTGGGTGTTTTCGGTTCAGATGCTGAATCATTGAGGTCGTAATGCTGTGGTATGCCAGGTCTACTTAGTAGTAGTAGTAGACACATTGCACCTTGTTCTCTTCCTTTTTTAGTATGTAATGATCCCAAACTTTAGACATTCTCTGCCGTTTCTGGACATCTTTACTCTCCGCCGTCACGCCAACTAAATTCAAAATGTATCACGCACTAGTGGTTTGCTTCCTGAACAACGGTCCGTGTGGAACAATCAGATCCCTGCGCGTATAGTGCGCGTCATAGGAATTTAACGAGGCTTCGAGGCAGAGTTTTTGCCTCAAGCTATTTTTGTAATCAAGTTATTCGAGTAACTCGATGAATCGTTTCAGCCCTATAATGGCCGTTTGAAAAATCAAAAATCCGGAAACAGCAGCCAGACCCACATGACGCGTTCATCCAATCAGCTGCCGGTTTTCATTTTTGGGCGACAATACAGATTAGCACCGCCTGCTGTTATGGAGACGTATTACGTCTCGTCTCCTCGGTGTGTTCTCTGGCATATTTTTGACCAATTCGAGACTGATCAGTCCAAATGCCTTTTCTGCCGATGGTCACCCCGTCTGGTCTATGTGTAGTGGGCTTAAAGGTACAATATGTAACATTTCTGCATTAAAATGTCTAAAAACGACCATACCCATGTTATATATTTTTTGGAGTTGTGTAGTTACACTCTCACAAATGTTTCCACCAAACTTCAAACCCAGAGAAATCTGTTATTTTATTTTCAGACACGGCACGTTTCCTTTCCTTCCTAGTCGCCCGTCAGTGGCGTCATATAACCTTTCACCCTCTAGTTACTCGTAACTTCCTTCAAAACACGGCACCCAGGTGATACGTTTGAGCGTAATTGTAAATCATACAATGTCACAGAAAAAAATACTCCTAACCATAATACTGCTTTTTCTGCCACACAGCATCATTTTGTGATTGATAACATGCCACTTTGCAACACAGTAATACAGCAATATCTTATTTATTGATACATATCAATATCGATCCAGTTTAACATTACTACAATGTGTTGGTTGACAAGTAGCTAACTTAATGCTAGCTAGCTAATGCTTGGTGGATAACATTACCACATCGTTCAACACGCTCATAAAGTTATTAGTAGCATCATTGTTGTCACCACGGATAAAAGCAGCGCTGGGCTAACCCACGAATGAGTTTACCAGTAATGTTAACGTTAGCTGTATAGATAAGATGACTAATCTAATGCTAATTTAGCCAGCTAGCACCTGGTCTGTCTGCCTGGGATAACAGCTGAAAACAGCCGGGACATGTAGCAATAGCCAGTTACCGTTAGCCCATAGCCAGCCACCATTACAGCTGTCCAGTATTAAGTACTATACAGCACTTAACTCCGGTGCCGGGTGCTTACGACGCTAACGGCAGTTTAATGAAGCGTCGGGAAACAGACCATATCAGACCCAGACCCAGATCCGAGTCGCAACACCAGCCATCCATAGCTAATGCTAGCTAGCTAGTCTTCGTTAGCGCTAGCTACCGGTGTTGGTGCCGAAAATCTCCTCCCTACTGAATTTCTCCCCTTCGCGTTTAGCTGTCTTTACAGTTAGCTAAATTAACCCAACAAGCACTAAAACGAATAGTTAAGATTAAAGAAAAGTGAAGGGGGAGATTGTTTTGGGCAGCTTGGAGATGTTCAGCTGCTGCACATCGGCTGTCCTCAGCTCGCCGTCCCGGGAGATTCCCCTGGCAATCCCTACCCAGCACCCACACCTGTCTCTCAGGATCGTTGAGTGGCTAGCTAGCGTTACAACAAACCCCGTCCCACCCCGGTGTTGAAACCATCCACAAGGTGACAGTGACATGTGAAATATATTGTGATAGTCACTGTGGTTTTAGCTGCTGACTAACGTTAGCTTGCTGGCTCACTAGCTAGCTAACTGGTCAGCTACCAATACAGATCAAATCAAGAAAAACGTAATTATGTTGGGGGAAATGCAGCTATGTTATTAGAATGACATGAATAAACGTAAAGTGAATACATTTGAATGGGTAAACTTGTACGTGAACAGATGCATTCTAATCGGCGAAGGTGTTTAAAAAGTACAACTCCCATAATTCCATGCAACTTACCAACGTCATCAAAAGTCCGTGTTTACAATCCATTGTTTTGGTTGAGAGACCCCTAGCGGCAGTTACATATTGTACGTTTAAGACGTAACTGTCAGTGACATCTGCTTTTTTGAGAAAGTGTGATCTAACTCAACTCTGCCGAGCTCGCGTGTAAACAACATTCCGAACTTAAGATCCTTAAAAGTATTCTTTTCAGTGACATCTGATGCAAATCAACACTTGTTGCTGTGATGTTTTCACACTGTGGTTCCAAGATATTGCTGTGGTTTGGCTATTATTTTATATAGGTTACAAATATTATTGTTATTGTATAGGTTCACTGTCTCTGTGGTAGATTGGATTACCAAAACCATCCGGAATGCCATAAACACATGAACTGCCTACCACAAATGCACACTGCAGTCTGGAAACATGTACAATTATAAAGCAGCAGCCTACATTGTGAGAAGATAACGAGGCGACGGGAAGAAAGTGGAACTACAGGAAGAAAGTGGAACTACAATTCCAGGAGGACAACCCCAGAAGCAAACTATGATAGATTACAAACCCACCCCCCTCTCCTTGTCAAGTGCTGATTCACCTATAGCAAGTTGTATGCTCGATTCGAGGCCATTGGAAGCCAATGAGCAGAAACAGCTGAAGCAGAGGTTATTTCCCTTTCTGAGCATAATGTCAGGAGGGCTGTCAAGCATGTGCACACCAAGAAAGCAGCAGGACCTGATGGTATCAGTGGGTGGGTCCTCAAATTGTCTGTTGATTAACTAGCGCCGGTATTCACAATGAAATTCAACTTGTCAGTGGCTCAGTCTGTCATACCCACATACTTCAAGGAGTCCACCATCATTCCTGTACCCAAGAGAACAAGACCAGCCCACCCAGGGGCACTCACCGTTGTAGTGATGAAATGCTTTAAACAGCTGGTTCAAAAATGACATGGTTGCCCAGCACAGTGGCCCCTATATTACAGTTTGCCTACTGTTCCAACTGATCAGCGGAAGATGACATATAGCACACATTCTCCACACCACCCTATCTTACCTGGAAAAGAAAGGAATCTATGTAAGATGCTGTTCATTGATTCACAGATTAGCATTTAAAACCATAGTTCCCTCCAGGGTAGTCACAAAGCTCAAGGACCTGGTATTAAACACCTCACTGTGCATGTGGATCTTCGACCTTCTGACAGGCAGACCCCAGGTGGTGAGGGTGGGCGTACACACCTCATCCATCCTTGTCCTTATCACCGGAGCACCCCAGGGCTGTATTTTGAGTCTCCTGGTGTACTGCCTGTACCCAAACAACTTAATTATTTTAATGAAAACAAAACATCGGTTGGGGCAGTGGGCAAGTAATCGGTGTATGCCCTACCACTGTGTAACACCAGAAACACTGGCTACGGCGGCAGTCCTTCTGTGTTGTCACTTTCGACTCCATCACCATCATCAACTTTGCTGATGACACAGCTGTGGTGGGCCTGATCACAGACAACAACCTGACCCGCTGGTGTCAGCAAGACCAAAGAGATGATAATGGACTTTGGGAACAAGCAGGAAAGGAACTATGCACCCCTTAATATCAATGGGTCTTCATGGAAAGGGTGGCCAGCTTCAAGTACCTTGGTGTCCACATCACAGAGGGTATGACCAGGGCACTGCATACTGACTCAGTGTTGAGAAAGGCAAGGCAGAGACTTTCATCTCATCAAATTCCGTATATGCCCACAAATACTGAGGAATTTCTATTCCTGCATCATTGAGAGCATCCTGACGGGAAACACCACTGCCTGGTAAGGAAACAGCACCGAACAGGACTGCAAGGCCCTGCAAAGATTGGTTTGATGGTGGCTGAACATACAATAGGTGATACCCTACCCTGCCTATAGGATATTTAGACCAGGCTCTGCCAGAATAAGGCTAGGAGAAGTACTAAAGATCCACATCAACCTGGTAACAGCCTTTTCGTTGAGGTTGGGTAGAAGGTACCGGATACACCAGGCCAGCACTCTCAGGAGGACCTTTGACCCTAAAGCCACTAGGATCCTAAATGAGGACACTGCCTAAGACTTGATTGAAGTAGTTATCATCTTAAAGTGTCCTTGAATCATCAAGGACACTTTAATACTAATCACTGCATCTCTGAGCTTAAGGTTCCACCACCTAAATCAGTTCTGCCTCTGTGGTGTACAACAGAGCTGTTTTAACATTGATGCTTAGTTGGTGTAGTAATGAGATACTGTGTCTGATCGTATACACATGCATACACATCCAAATCCAACATATCCGATGTACAGCGGTGGTGTTTTGCTTTGGTCATGTTACGATGGCAACTGACAGCAGTCTACATTTTTGTAAGCAACAGTGAGAGTGTGAGTGTGTGTGTGGGTGTGTGGGTGGTTTGTAACAGCTGCAAGGCTCCGGTCAGCTGGCAGGAAGAATGGCAGGCATCCAGTCTAAGCATTCCTGAGGGCCAAACACTTTCATCTCAAGAAACTACTCCAACACCACACACAAACTCACTAGGGCTGTCAGTCAATTAACACATTTAATCAAAGTAATTACAGACTCTGATTAATTAATCTAAATTAATCGCATACATAATTTTTGCTATGAAAGTAATTTAAATTCAAATTTGAATCACTGAATAAACAGCATTAGTGACATTAAAGTTAAAAAAAACTCTTTTCATTATTATTTTCACTGTTCAAATAATGACCATAACAATCAACAATATGACCTAATATGCTGAGGAAATAAATTCAAAAGGGTATTTTACAATAACTGCGAATGCTGCGCGAAGCTGTAGGTTACCAGTTTCATTGAACGCACCGTCTCCGTCTGTGTTTTTTCGACAACGATAGAAACACAGTCAAACTTTACACCATTTAGCGTTAGCTGTCAGCATTTTAACCGTGTTTAATCCAGCTACTAGCTAGCGGAAGGCTAACGTTACCTGCTGTTGAGTGTAGTGTTAACTAGTGTCACGTGCAGCGATGTTTCTGTTGCCTCCTTCATTATACAGTTGAATGGTGGCTAGAACGGCTCCGGGTGAAAGGTCAATATGGAATGGATTAATCTGCTTTATTTTTTTTAACGCGTTATTTTTTCTCAGATTAATTAATCGAAATGAACGTGTTATTTTGACAACCCTAAACTCACATTTGTCTGATGAACACATTGAATTATTAAAATAACAGCTTTTCAGAAACAAATTGATGACCATGCATTTTTGTTTTATGTAACTGGCTGTGAAAAAGTTTCACAAGTAATACACATGACAGAACACTTGTACTGTGTGCATTCTTCTGTCTACCTGAACATCTTGTGTTCCTCTTTGTTTGTCTGTAGTAACTCTCTCTTCTTTTCCTGTCTTCCTCTGGGTATACGTTCCAAACCATACAACGATTTTGGTTGTTTTTTCTACCCTCTTAAACATCCCATAGGAGCGTTTCATAAATTAGAGCCTGTCTCGGTTTTAAACATGTCGTTAAAGTTGTCACAGTTTGGTTAGGTTTAGGCACCAACACTGCTTGGTTAGGTTTAGAAAAAGCTTGTGGTTTGGGTCTTCTTCAGGGAATGGAACTTTAATTAGTAATAAATGTGTAATATTTAACTGACACATATTTAACCCTAGTGTAGAAACTATAGTCCAACAGGTATTGATATTTGGGAGTTTAAAAAAAGTATAAAAATACATCGGCTAATGAATAATTTTTTGGACAAAAACAAAATGCCTACTAATGCCTTACATTCGTTCACTTGTCGGCCGATATATGCACTGATTTGATACATCTTCAATAATTGGATAGTTGTATTAAGGGAAGCTACTGTTGGGTTCTTCAGTGGTGTTATATGTTGTAGTGTGTCATTTGTGCTGCTGATGGTTATGTCTCCTCATCCTTAAGTTATTATCTTCATTTTACACCGTTTTAATTATTTCTGCACTCATTTTAGCAAATTAATGTTTTGTATGTTGTTCAGATGTTTTTTGAGAAGTTTTGAGGTTCCACAGTCTTCGAGATATGGAAACAGGCATTCCCAAATGCTGACGAGATTAACAAATATGTTAATCTCCTCTCCTCTCCTCTCGCAACTCACTTTCATTCATATCTCTTTTTTTCTCTTTATCTCACCAATTCATCTCTTTCACTGCCCGTCATTTGTGCTTCATCACTCCATCTCTCCCAGTGTGTGGTAAATCTCATCAGTGAGCTTCAGGAGCAGATGTGCAGGTTTCAGGAGGAGATCAGCACTCGTATCCAGGAAAAACGGGATCTGGAGGAAAGGGAGGCCCAGCAGGGGGAGCCCGGAGGCAGCCAAACCCCGGGCCATGGCCCTCAGGTTGGGTTAGCCAGCTCAGACCTGGGCCCGTCTGGCTCTGACGCCCGGATGCTCAATGGAGGACAGACTGTACATGTAGGGAGACCTGATGGATGAACTCATCTTCCCGTCCTTCCCCATAATTTTTTCACTTCTTCTCTTCTCCCTTTTTAACCAGTCCCCACACCACCCGGTATTTCGAAATTTCCACAGAATCAAACTAACAACCTCTCTTGTAGTGTGTCTGCAGAGTGTCTGTGTGTGCACTACAGGATGTTGGGGCCATGCTCTACTCAGGGTCTTGCAGATATGGAGACTTTGATTGGTTTTCCAAATTCTAATACTAATCATTTTAAGGGGTTATCAAGGTTGTTGAAACTGAGTCTGTAACAATATGGTAAAATAAGAAACCCTACAATAGCTACAAGTAGTATGACCTACTGTAATTGTTTGCAGGTACAGTAGATGCTAAGTGCATATTAATTCAGAAACTTGCACCTTTCTCTGGCTATCTCCTTAAGTATTTGAAGCATTTGGAAAAACACATCTCAGTCCCAATTTTGTCTTTTTAAATCCCATAAAATTGGGTTTTGGACCAGTCATATTGTTATTATTTCATTAGATGTGGTTTGCATGCATGCCAGTGGTTCCTCCCTCTACTAACAAAGTTGACATCTGTCTGTTTCCTCCTACACTGACCAGGTGGAAGGGGACATGTATAGTAATATGTATTGTACAAGTTTTCCTTTGGACAATGGCAATGATGGCAGCCTGGAACAGCTTTGAGTCTTGTTATGGGTCTTCGGGTTCATCCTTTTCCTGGTTGTTGATAACTGCACGCTGTGGTATCTGTTTCAGGAGGATCATGTTTCCTTTGTTAACCACTGTACCGCTCAGTCCTGGAGACCTTTATAACTGCACTGAATGTAAACCTGATGTTTGAATACCCTCCCAGTTATATTTGGCATGTGCACAGTTCAGTAATATTGATTTTGACATTTACTGTAGATGTGATTTTTGTAATTTTCAGAATAATTGTGCACAAGTAGGCAAACTCACCTGCATGACTGTTTAGACTGCTGAATCTGACTTTGAAAAAGTCATATTCAGTAAGCAATGCTGTGTTTTGGTTTTTCTGAAGGATTTGCTACAAGAAATGAAGCATCTGAAGAGCAAAGTGGAGGAGCTGGAGGGAGAGAAGGGCCAGTATGAGAGGAAACTAAGAGCCACCAAGGTACTTGTTAAACCAACATATAGCACAATAGCCTCACATCTCTATGATCAGCCAACCTTAACCGGTTTTACATATATACATATACTGTAGGTCATATGTTGTGTATTATACGAGTAAGAAATATATATTTTTATATATTAGTGTGATTCCAGCAGTCTGGATGGAAGAGTGACAGAATTGGTAATGTGCAATGGACTGTACATAGTTGCTGAAGTTCAGCTGCAGGGTTAATGTGGAATTACAGTAAGATAAATCATTATGAAAGCTTACAAAGTAATGCACTGTACCTGTAGCTTGCATTGCTACAGTCATTATGACAACATACATACAACTGAAAAGAACACTAGCATTATTTAACTTACAGCAACATAACCCTAACCATTTGGAAATAGGAAAATAATGCAATCAAAATGCTGAAATTATAAACGTGCTGAAAACCCCTAACAAATTAAAAAATAATTATATAATACTAGTTTTTGGCTTTCCCTAGAGAACTGTAAAACTGGACATGTTGTCAAGAATATCTCACACCAAACCATGGGCAGTGGTGGCCTGAAGGTTAAAGGAGCGAGCTTGTGACCAGGAGGTTGTCGGTTCAATCCCCGGCAGGATAGAATATGGTTGGGGAAAGTGAAAGAGCAGCGCACTAAGGTGCCCTTGAGCAAGGCCCTTAACCCCAACCGCTCCAGTAGAGCTGCTCAGTGGCCAGCAGATCAGACTGTGGTTGTACTGACTGTGATCAGGGTGTTCATGCAAAAGAGAGTCTGACTCTCAGTGAACCTGAATAAATAAAGGTGTAAAAAAAAAAAAAAAAAAAGAATTGTCACACCAATTTGTTTTACATTTTGGGAAATACACTTCTGCCAACAGAGACTCCAGGAAGTTACTGCTCCTGGCTGAGAAATAGTCTGGCATATAATCCTTGTAAAACCATAAGGGCTGTCAATCGATTAAAAAATGTAATCGAATTAATTACAGACTGTGATTAATTAATCTAAATTAATCGCATACATCATTTTTGCTGTGAAAGTATTTTAAATATTTCAATTCAAATGAATAATCATCATTAGTGACATTAAAGTTAAAAAAACTATTTTTATTATTTTCACTGTTCAAATATATATATATATATATATATATATATATATATATATATATATATATATATAAACAATCAACAATATGACCTAATATGCTGAGGAAATAAATTCAAAAGGGTATTTTACAACAACTACGAATGCACCGCGAGACTGTAGATTACCAGCTTCACTGAATGCACCGTCTCTCGTCTGTCTCTCGTCTGTGTTCCAGCAGAAACACAGTCAAACTTTTGCGTTAGCTGTCAGCTTTTTAAGTGTGTTTAATCCAGCTACTAGCTAGCAGAAGGCTAACGTTACCTGCTATTGAGTTGTTAAGCTGTTAACTAGCCAGCAATGTTTCTGTTCTGCGCACTCTGTGGCTACATCCATGGTCTCAGAACGGCTCCGGGTGAAAGGTCAATATGGAATGGATTAATTGCGATTCATTTTTTTAACGCACAAATTTTTCTCAGAATAATTAACCGAAATTAACGTGTTATTTCCTAATATACAGCCCTATATATATATATATATATATATATATATATATATATATATATATATATATATATATATATATATATATATATATATATATTAGGGCTGTCAGTTTAACGCGTTATTAACGGCGTTAACGCAAACCCATTTTAATGCCGATAATTTTTTTAACGCACGAGTAACGCATAGAGAGAGCAACGGGATCTGTTAGTCCACTTCTTTAACTGTCTATGGCCACGCCATGTCCCGCCCTACGAAGCAGCTGATTGGTTTGGTTTAGGCATTTCACCGCGAGTGGTGAGGATAGTGGATTGGTCAGGGGATAGGACCTGAACAAATAGAGTTACGTTACCTTCGACGCCTGGCCAATAGTAGTGATTGAAGGGCGGGTCTTGTAATTTCGCAGACCGCAAACAAAACAGACACAAGCCTCGGCCCGTTTTAGCTTGCTAGCCGCGTAGCTTGTAGGCTCGTGATGGCGATCTTCAGAGCGAGCGAGTAGTGACTCTACAGTCAGAGAGAGAAACAAAGTGTATCCTCTTTTCTTTCTGACCACGGTGGGAAACCTGGAGCAGGAAAACCCTCTCCTTGATTTTACGTTGGTTATGAAAGAGAACGAGAACCAGGAAATGAATCACGGGAAACCAGTTGCTATGACGACGGCTATGCCGCTGACGACGCTATGAGCCCATAGACAGTAGGACGAGCCACGCTCGCCACAGGCATGAGGCAGTACTATCTGCAGTACTATCTGCAGGACTATCTGCAGTACTACCTGCAATGGAACATCGAGGTAACAGCGTTACATTATGTGACAGATTATTAGATCCAAGTGTGAATGTTAGTGTGAAATTGAACATAACGTATATGACAATGTTGTTTTCAATAAAAAAACATTGTCACAAAGCAAGCCAATCTACTTTTCCATGCTGATAAGAGAATTAAAATGAGAAAATATAATGGGACAAAAAGAAATCAAGGAACATTTAGAATAGATAAAAATGTGCGATTAATTGCGAGTTAACTATGACATTAATGACAGCACTAGTATCTTTTGGTATGCATTTCAGAAAAAAAATGGTTAGGATTCAGGTGTAATTGCAAATAGTGATTAATCATGATTAATCCACTGAAAATTCTGATTAATTTGATTAAAAATTGTAATCATTTGACAGCCCTAATATATATATATATATATATATATATATATATATATATATATATATATATATATATATATTCAAACTAAATATTCAAACTGGACCATCCATCCATCCATATTTATCCACTTATTCGGGGTGGGGTTGGGGGGGCAGTAGCTCCAGCAGGGGACCCCCGACTTTCCTTTCCCGAGCCACATTAACCAGCTCTGACTGGGGGATCCCGAGGCGTTCTCAGGCCAGGTTGGAGATATAATTCTTCCACCTAGTCCTGGGTCTTCCCCGAGGCCTCTTCCCAGCTGGACGTGCCTAGAACACCTCCCTAGGGAGGCGCCCAGGGGGCATCCTTACCAGATGCCCAAACCACCAAAGGAGCAGCGGCTCTACTCCGAGCTCCTCACAGATGACTGAGCTTCTCACCCTATCTCTAAGGGAGATGCCAGCCACCCTCCTGAGGAAACCCATTTTGGCCGCTTGTACCCTGGATCTCGTTCTTTCGGTCAGTATTTCATGACCATAGGTGAGGGTAGGGACGAAAACTGACTGGTAGATCGAGAGCTTTGCCTTCTGGCTCAGCTCTCTTTTCGTCACAACGGTGCGATAAATTGAATGTAATACCGCCCCCGTTGCGCCAATTCTCAGACCAATTTCCCTCTCCATTGTCCCCTCACTCGCGAACAAGACCCCAAGGTATTTGAGCTCCTTCACTTGGGGTAAGGACTCATTCCCTACCTAGAGTAGGCACAAGTGGGCCAATGTTTTTTTTTTTTTTTTTTCAGCTGCACCATCAGCAGCTGCTTCATTTTATACAAATGTTCCCATAAGTCAGTCTGATATATTGGGTGTTTTTGGAAAATCTGAAGTCCGTTCTTTAAGTTAAAATAATGGTTTAAGAGTTTGAACTAAATTTCGTTGCACATCATGGCTTCATAACGATGGACCAATAAGAGGTTAATATCTTTTGATAGAAAATCATCTGTCTCCTAACACATTGTTTGTTATTGCAAAAGTGCCTTTGCTTTTTCTGTGCTTACAGTGCTTCCTTCCTCCTCTCGCTCCTTCACTTTCTGTATCTGTATCCTCTGTTCTTCTCTACTAACCCCTCTCTGTGGCTTGCTCTCTTCACTTTTTCTAAATCCCCCCTCCCCCATCATTACCCTCTTCCTGTGTCTCTGCTTTCTCTAGCTCTCTATCTCTTACTCTCTCCATGTGTGTTACCAGTCACTCATGACCCAGCTGTCCAGCCTCAAGCTGACTGTGGAGCACACACAGCTGGAGAAGCAGCACTGGGAGGAGCGCTGGCGCAGCACACAGGTGCCTTCTCTTCTTCCTATTCTGCCTCTTGTTTTCTTGCTCGTCACTTCTGTGTTTGTTCCTTTACTCTAATTAGCACTATAGAGTCCTTTTGCTAACCCTCTGTCTCCACCTGTCTTCCTCCTTTTCAGCCTCTTCCCCACAGTGCTGTCCTTTGGCCCGTATGCTTCTCAACTTCCTCTTCTTCCTTATTTTGCACATGCAGCTTTTCTTCATCCTCCTGATCCTTCTTGTTTTGCTGTTGTTGATCTTGTGATGTGTGGCTGAACTTTTTTTATGAGAGTTTGAATGTATAATGTAAATCCATATGATTGTGATGTGTATGCATAGGTTGTGTGTGATCATGCATATTACAGATAATTATCGCTCCCTCTATTAAAGTTGCACCAGGCAATTTCTCAGTGTGAAGACCCTAGCAGGCAGTGAGATGTACCCATTGACAGATAGTGTTGAAAGTGGATGGACTTAATCATAATTTGTGTAGGCTCTGTAGACATTGTGTGCCGTTCAACATGCTAAACTGATGGAAAAAACATAATTATTTAGGAACATACAGGAAACAAACTAATAGCCATACCATAACAGTCTACAACAATCTACAGTCTCTTTGAAATATCCTGTGCCTCTGCCCACTTCACCACTCTATCTTGCTTCTATTGTAGGCTTCTTTGGCTTATAGGCTTTTATTGTGAGGCAGCTGGAGGAGGTGTTTAGTCTGCATTTATAGCATACCACCATTGTAAACATGCACGCTTGTGCACTCACCTGTTTTCTGACACCTGTTGTCTCCAGCTGTCATTCTTTAGCAGCTGTGTCCCTATTATGTGTTATCCTTTTATCTTCAACTCAGATAAGGTTGACGGAAAACACACCAAGTCTTCTGTTTTCACTAACTAGGTGCAAGCAAAATCACAAGCTCAGAAATGTGTCACACAATTTTGCAGTTGTTGTTTGTAGTGTTAACTAGAAGTGAAATTGCTAAATTCATAGAGGCAATTATTTTCATGCCTTTATTTGAAGAATGACATTAAACAAAAAAAACCTGGCCATGCATGAACTGGGGACGTTGCTCTTCATGACGTTTTTATTTTTGCATTTTCTATTGTACATTCAATAATGAAGAGGACAACAGCAAACAAGGGGCGAGTGAATGGGGTCAGAATCGAAGAAGAGTCTTTGCGGCACCAAAACCAAACATTCTTAATTCATAAGTCATGTGAGCTTTAGTGGAAGTGTTGAGAAGTGAAAAATCTCAGACATTGGTGCAAGTGTGACCAAGCCATTAGATGTTAGTCATAAGGCAGTCCAGTCAGTCATCTGAGAGTCCTCAAAACCCCATTAATAGAGCTGGGAACTGATGTTGGACAGCATGGTGCATTTTAGGAATGGCGGTTCTGGTGACACACATGGACTCCTCTTTCTAATAATCTGACTTTTTTTGGCCTGTATATAAATGGCTCTCTTCAGAGGAGTGTCCCTTGTCCAGATGGTGGGTCTCACATGAATGCCATTAAACATCAACCTGTAAATCACATACAGAATTTAAATTCTGCCAGTAGACCTGATAAAATATTGTTGTTTTTAGAGGACAAGTCCAGTTGTCTTAGACTTAAACTCCTTACAACTCCTAGTTATCCAATGACCTTGAAGACTAACACAGTTCACAAACATGTACTATTTCCTTCACAGGCAGAAATATCAGAGCTGCAGCAGCTCCTGGCCTCCAAAGACACTGAGATTGAATGCCTGCAGACCCAGCTGCTGGCCAGAGGCGGTACAGCCAATGACAACACAGAGAGAGGTACTCACAGCTGACCAATCACTTCAGATCCACATCTGTCAGTGTGGATATGTGCATGAGAGTCACTTACTGTAACATCTAATCAACATGTCCCTCTCTCCTCTGCTGTGCACTTGACTTGTTTTTGTCTCTCTGCTGACCCCTGCTGTAGAGGAGCTGTATATCAAGCAGCTGATTAACAAATGTAAGGCATGGTGTGCTGTTGTTATGGGTCAAATTTTCAACCAACATGCTCTGCCTATGTAGCCACTTGACAACTTGATTTCTTGGTTTTTGTCATGATATGTAGCTTCGTCAGACATATTTAGTCAGAATAGTGTTGTAAGTAAGTGATGCAATGATTTTGGCTCATATCTCAACAAAACCAAAACATAAAAACAGAATGTGGCTTTAAACCTTTAAGCTTAGTAGCCTCCTAATTAGGTGGTGGAGTGTTTTGATTGAGATTGGACCACAGCCAAGCTTCAGTTTGTGTTGGTCGTTGTAAACATTTTGGCTTCATCAAACCAAAGTGCAGTAAGGCATCCTTTCAAATAGAGAATAGCTCTGCATGCTGCTACATGATATTATTGAAACTCCAGCTGCGATAACTTTACATAGCGCTCTCTCTCTCTCTCTCTCTCTCTCTCTCTCTCTCTCTCTCTCTCTCCTCTCTCTCACAAACACAGGCTGCCATTCTCTGCCACATACACATACATAAGCCCTATTGTTGCTGCCTTTACCTATAATGTAATACTGGCGCAGACCCTCCTTGCCTGACAAATTCTGTTCTAAATTTGTAGTCCAAGCTGAGATAACCCTGATGGCATCGCTATGTAATATTTAGGGTTATTCTCGCAGACTTGACAAAGCTCCTCCAAAGCCAAAGAATACATTATACACCTGTATTCACAAGCTGAGTAGTATTAGTAAACTGACCTTTATTTGTAAGATTGGTGGAGTTCCCCTTTACGATAAGTTTTTGTATGTGAAAGGACATTGAATGACATCCCAGATTTGTGTATGTGTTTGTGTGTTTGAAAATCCAGAAAAGAACTCTGTTTTATTTTGGTATTGGCATAGTTGCCATACAACACCAGTTATGTCACTATGAAAAGCTGCAGTGTGTGTCACAGGTGATGGTGTATGGGCAGTTGCGCTGTCAGTGTGTATTTGTTTGGCTTGTTTATTCGCATTAGCATGGCTGTCATGTCTGTCGCCAACATCGCATCAGGCACCCATCAGAGAGCCCTAAATTAACAAGACGTGAGGTTATTGTGAGTCTAAAATAACATTTCAATACTTTGTTTTTCTTTGTTAGACCATGAATACCAGAGGCTGAAGGTGGGGATGGAGTCGTTGTTAGCTTCAAATGATGAAAAGGTAAATGAAACCTATTTTTTTACACTACTGCTGTGTTGAAAGTTTCTTTAATGTTCAGTTTGAGAGTTGTTTTGATGAAGATAAAGGGTCCCATTATTTTACTTGATTAATAAAAGCCAAAATATTTGTGTCTTGCTGATAACAGGATCGGCGTATAGAGGAGCTGACCATTCTGCTTGGTCAGTACAGAAAGATGAGGGAAGTCATGGCACTCACACAGGGTAAGAATTACATCCTTTTCTCTCCTCAAATACGTGTTTTGGATGAAAGTACAACGTAGGAAACACTCTTCTCTCCTTCATAGTTGTGTGTAATATTTCTGTGTTCAACAACCAGGGAGTAGTGAAGAGGAGCTGAGTGGCAGTTTAAGACTCAGAGCCATCACGCACAAAGCACAATCTGATATTGTCAGGTCAGAGGTAAGATGATGAAGTATATACTTTTTTACAACCTCTTACAACAATTGAATGCGATTTTATGTAATACTGGGAATTGCCTACCCAAAAATGGACTATTTGCCTAAAGATAAATTAAGAAAAACTGAAAAAAATAATTGTTTTTGTCTCTGGATAGATGTCATCAAGAGGGTCTTCTCCGCTTATGCTACTTGCATCTCCTTACCAGAGAGAATTGGACTCTAGGTATAAACACTCAAAATACACTTGCACACACACACATATCATGACTTACTATTAATCTTACCCCTTTGTGTGCTGTTTGTTGTAGTATCCAGAACTCTATGGACACATCACTGGTGTCCACTGGGGATACAAGCTTCTTTAATGGATCATGGTTAAGTAGACTTCTGTTGAGCATGGCAGAGTTTTACGTTGTCCAGAAATTAAATGTCGCTCAATTTAAAGGTGCTGTAGGTAGGATTGTGAAGATCCAGGACTTAGCCACAAAATTTGAACATCGACAACTTCTCAGTCCCTCCCTCCTTTCCGCTAAAGCCCAAAACGGTCTCCTAAGCCCCTCCCGCCACAAGGGAGAATGAATGTGTGTGTATGAGCAGTGATTAACATGCAGTTAGACACCCCCCCCCCCCCCCCACCCCCCCCCCCCCCCCGGCCCTGATTGGTGCATCTGAACAGGGAGTGGTGGATTTTTGCGAATCGCACTACAGGCTGTAGGTGGTGCCAGAGGAGCCGGATTTTTTTATTATTACCTGCTTCATGTAGTTCTACTGGAACATAGGGTCAGTTTCAGAAAATATGACAGAAAGTTGGTTTATAAGTCTTACCTACTGCACCTTTAAAGTGTAGGCAGACATATGTGTGTTAATGGAGTTTATATGGTGGCATTCATTCACCATTTAATTTTTTCTAACTGAAGTCTTTGTTTTTTTCAGGCATCAGCACAGGTTGTTGTCCAGCAGTCTTGAAGAGTTGCAGAGTGGATCCTTACAAAAGGTTTGTTAGTGAATATAAAATTACTTTACTGCTACTGACTGACTTTAATAATACTTTAATCTGATTTAACGGATGAATGTGATTGAATCCAACCTGCTACATCTGCTGCTGCCTCTTAATTATCTGATCAACATGCACACTAACTTTGTTCTTTATAAATAACAATAAACATTCATCTTACTTTAATCTGATTGTTTGATTGCTAAGCTGCTAACCTGTTTGTTTTTTTGTGTATGTGCTTATGTGTGTCTGTCTGTGTGCGTGTTTTTTTTTCTTTTTCTCCTGTATCTGTGTTGGCTATAGGCTGTAGAGATCCAGCCAATTGAAACTGAATCAGACACAAGGGCAGAGGTACTGATCTGCTGCATGACTTCACACAGCCTAACCTTTACCTAACCCTTAGAAATACATATACTGTGCAATTAAACATGACTGTTCATTATATAGCAGGGATAGGGTCCACTTGATTTTAATTCAGTCTTCAGTTAATTCAAAATAAGATATTTTTACTGTAAATTTACAGCTAAAATATCACAGTATCTTACTGTTTTAATGTTATACGTGATCATACTGTGAATAGCAATGCATTCTGGGCAAAAATAATAATATTAGAGCACTATCTGTGAATGTTAGAGATTACAAGTATTTACTGGTTAATATCAATGCATCTTAGAAAAATAAAGATACACTGCAGCCAGTATATTACTGTGAATTCAAATAATAAAGTAAGACACTATATGTCTAATTACAGTAAAATACCTTAACATTTAAAAACAGTATGCTTACTCTAAATAAACAGTAGTTTACTGGCGAAACTGCTGCCAGTATATTACTGTAAATTTACGGGAACATTTTTTACAGTGTTACCTACAGCAGCAACTGATGCTATTGATACTTTCTCATCTTGCCGAGCTAAACAACTTTGTAACCGTCGTTTTTCTCATTGAAACTTACATTGAAACTAGGGATGCTAATTTCAATGTTTTTTTTCTGTCCGATAGCTTCATTAACCGTTAACCAACAAGCAGGTAACAAAGTCCCAGTTCACCTGTCCGGGAGGCATACTTAAGGCATCCTGCGTCTGTGGATAGCTGCGGATTTGTACCGGTTGATCAGCCACGATGTTGCCGTTAGAACTGCTTGCACGTCCACACAATTGGTACAAGTCTGCAGCAATCTGGGACACGGAACGTAGCCCATGTCCGAGCCTGTCTCCACCACATCCACCTGCGAGGATGTCAGCCCTGTGCCTGCCTGGCATGTTTGTAGGACAGCCGATTTAACCCACCAGTCCTCATGGATACAGTGGAATTTGTCACAGTGCTTTCTGTTTTGAGCGCCGTTTAGCAGTGAGAGCCACGAACTGAGCAGAAAAAAAGAGTTAGGACAGCTCAATGGTTATCCTAAAATTAGGAGAGTTTATTTAAGATTATGGGAAGTTGGGATGCTGTGTTGACTTTTCCTATCTTAAATTAGGATAGGAATATATAATCTTTAATGTTTTTTTTCCTAAATTTGATCCTAACTCTAATTACCATGGCTACCAAACAGTTGAGATAGGATCTGCAAGCTAAGAAGTTTCGGTAACACTTTACAATAAGGTTACATCAATTAGCATTACTTAATGCATTAATTGAATAAACTTTATTGTCACATACACATACAAGTACATGTACACGAAATTCATCTCTGCATTTAACCCATCCCTCCTTCTACAGGGAGCAGTGGGCAGTTATGACAGCGCCCGGGGACATAAGATACAAACAACACTGGAAGAATACAGCATAACAAGAGGAGGGGTGGTGGGGAGAGGGAAAAAAAAGGGCGACTCCTGACCTATGCTCCACATTAGAGTACACATTAGGAGCTGGAAAAAAACCTCTATGCATGCGTAAACACAACATAGACAAAACCACAAGACATCACTTGCAATTGGGGGTGGGGGTAAGGGGAGGTGGAAATGGTCCAGTACGTCAAGCGGCCAATTGGACCTGCAGCCCACGCCCACTTGTCACGGCGGGCAGGCGCTGGTCACAGACCCCTTGTCAGACTGGGGGTAAAAAGCTATGAAGGCGTGGGACGGGGTATAGGGGTGGAAAGGGGGCCTGGACTGGCGAGTCTGACATAGTGGAAAAAGTGCAAATCTTCTTTTGGAAAGTTGGCTTGTAGAGCCATGCCGACAGCAACTTGTAAACAGAGCGTGCACAAGGAGAACTAGGCTCGTGCATGCTCTCTCATGCACACGTTTAATAGGCGTTCCCTCTCGGGAGCATTTTTTCAAAAAGTGGAGAGGTCGGTTCTTTTCTCAAATTCGGGAAAATCCTCCATTAAACCTTTAATATTAAAAACATTTAACTATGGTGTCTACAACCCCAAATCAGAAAAAGTTGGGACAGTATGAAAAACACAAATAAAAAAAGAAAGTAGTGATTTCTAAATGTACTTTGACTTGTATTTCATTGCAGACAATACAACAGCACATAATTTAATGTGTTCCTCATGATTTTTATTGTTTTTGTTTCAAAAAAACAAAATTCCTATTTTGGTTCTTGCAACACATTTCAAAAAAAGTTGGAACAGCAAAGCATTTACCACTTTGTAATGTTGCCATTCCTTTTCACAACACGTGAAATATTTGAAATAAAAAAGGAAAAGCTGGAAAACTGCTATGGATTATTAAATGAGCAAAACGAAATAATATTTGGGTGAGTTAGAGCTAGCTTGGCTGTTAGGATAGCTCTAACATAAGTTAATGGCAAAAAAATCTGCCAGAGAACTGGGTCATTTTGGTTACCTAAAGCTTTTATTTTGAAAAGATTGAAACCGGAAGTGTAGTTTATTCCACAAGCGGGCAACATGTGCAGCTCATACTCTCTCCAGACAAGCAAAACGTTTTATGTTTATCTTGTTTAGTACCTTGCTGATAAGGGCATAAGGTTGGTCATTGTTTCCTCTAATACTGTTTGTCAAACATCTTTATCAAACACCGAGTAATATTAGGAAATACCTTAATTAACATCAACTAAGGGTTTACGCGTTATCAAGAGACATTTGTTAACATTTACCCAATGTTCAATATTGTATGATTAACTGGTAAATGATGCGTGTTACTGCATTAACTAAGGGTAAAACAGACACCTTAGTTAACTAGTATTAACAGTTAGTCAAGGCTTTTTACTGCATTAACTAATGGCAAATAGACACCATAGTTAAATGTTTTTAATATTAAATAATGATAAATTCTACTCCTTAGTTCACTGTTATTAACAGTTAGTCAAGGCTTGTTACTGCATTAACTAATGGTAAAGTAGACACCTTAGTTAACTGTTAATGACAGTTAGTCAATGCATTTACTAATGGTAAATATATCCCTTAGTTAACTGTTACTAACAGTTTGTCCAGGCTTTTCACTATATTAACTAATAGTAGTATAGACACCTTAGTTAAGGGTTATTAACAGTTAGTCAAGGCTTAGTATTGCATTTTCTAATGATATAATATACACCTTAATTAACTGTTGTTAACAGTTAGTCAACCCTTCTTACTGCATTAACTAATAGTAAAAAAGACACCTTACTTACTGAGATTAACAGTTAGTTAAGGCATTAACTAATGGTAAATAATGCATAAATTAATACCTTAGTTAACATGAACAAAAATAAGCATGGTTAATAAATGTTTAATACACATCTTAATTAATGGTTAATTAATGTTTATTAATGCATTAAGTAATGCTAATTGATGTAACCTGATTGTAAAGTGTTACCGAAGTTTCTGTAATACGCCCCCTGGGATGCATTTTGGGCTTTCTGCTCTCTGAAATGTAGCCTCAGAGAGGTCAAATTGGACATTGTGTAGGTTGTAAACATTTTTATTTATGGATTAAGTTGTTTGTATTCTACAGTCGCTATGGAAATTATGTAATGGATTCACAACAACCAAATGTGTGCTACACAGAGGCTTAGTGCCTATGCTGCATTTTATTAAGTACCTCCAGATATAAAGTAGATCAGCTTTCTGAATTTTCTTCTATCACTTTTTGAAGCAAAAACGTTCACCCTCTGAGTGCCTATTCATGCAGCACACACATTATAATACTGACACACATGCACACACACACACACACACACACACACACACACACACACACACACACACACACACACACACACACACACACACACACACACACACACACACACACACACACAAAGGGCCAAGACCCACCTGAAGTGGCTGTCAGTAGTGCTCAGCATCATGGCTGCCTCCCAGATGTTTCTCTCTGCTGGCCTTTCTCCTCTTATTCCTTTAGAGCCCCGTGACTTTGATGCCTGGTCAGATTCTGGCATCATCAGACATTCACCCTCCATAGGACACACTGTTATGCAACAGAGCAAATGAGCAAATCAAATCATGACCCTGCTGTTATCTTATGAAAGATATTTACAGTAGATGGGACTGACCAGCCTGTATATACAGTAGATGTAGAGGAAATGTGATATACGTAGAACTTATATCTAAAATCACTGAGTTTCAATGTATTTTATAAATTGCCATAGAGTATCAGAAGCAGATAACTACCAAATGCAAAGACAAATGTGTCCACTTCATCAAAGTTATCTGCTAAGATAACTTTAATTCAAAGCAGGAATCAGTGAATTCTGAGGCTTCTGTTCTTTCAACAGATATTGTAATTTATTTGAAATGTGGTGCTAGACTAGACTAAGATATAACACACTGCTTTGTTGTTTATATTCTCCAGAATTCTCACATGGAGCTGAGCAAGTACCAGACTTTGCCGGGGAAACTAAAAAGTAAAAAGAGAGAGCCGATGGCTGAGCAGAATGGCCACAGACAGAGAGATGGAGAGAGTTTATCTCCTGTCCACAGCCACGACCAGGTCTACACTCTCAGTGAGTTTCTCTTAATCAACAGGGGACATAAAAATCTCTTTCATTATTTTGCCTGTCACACTTTAGAAAGATCATTTTCAGTATTTTCTACCTTTGAAAAAAAAAATGTTTTAATGAAAGTTGTTGACAGTGAAGTCTGTAGATTCTCCAGAGCAAGGGGGACATTGGGCCTCATGCAAGAACCATTAGAAAAATCAAATTTGTTGAAGTGCGTACGAGTTATTCGAGGAAATTTGTTGCATTCACTAATGTTCCCTTATGCAGAAATTTAGTTTTGTACTTCCATAGTACAATCATTTTCACGAGTGGTCCAGACCGGTCGTACAAGTCACGAGGGACACACTCTTGTCTGACATAATATAAGGAATTATAAGTCCTTGATCAGAATCATTTTGGACTTTAAATATGATACCAAAATCTATTCAGATAAATTATACAACAAAAAACAGCGACTTATACATTTCAGTAGTTGCTAGAAAAGTTCCCTCAAGCCACGTGCAGATTTTCTCTGAGTTACTGTGCTACATCACAAGACATAATTTGTCCCTGACTGTTGTCATGTGAGAGGTCACTATGGGGCGGATTTCAGAAAGACATTTTCTACCATCTACCATTCCTTCTTTTTTCTGTCACAACTCAGCGCTGCCCTGATGACATATTGTTGGCAGCTTATTTATATTTTCTAAATGTTAACTGCTAAATTAGTTCTGTTTAGGACTTTAAAGTGCTCATATTATGCTTTTGGCTTTTTCCCTTTCATTTATTGTGTTTGTGCATGTAGTGGGTTTTCAAAGTGAACAAGCCCAAAATCCACCCCAAAGGGACTTACCATCTCCAACAGAAAACACTGTTCACAAACTGCTCCAAACAGCTCTGTTGTAGTCCAGCCTTTACTTCCTACTTTGTAACACACGTTATAATGCTCGCCTAGCTGCTAGCATGCCACGCCCTCATACTCTGCTTCTGACTAGCTAGTAGTGCTGACCTAGGTGCTGCCAGGGCACGCCATCATACTCTGCTTCTGACTGGCTAGTAGTCCTTACCTAGGTACTGTCAGGGCACGCCCTCATGCTCTGCTTCTGACTGGCTAGTAGTCCTTACCTAGGTACTGTCAGGGCACGCCCTCATGCTCTGCTTCTGACTGGGTAGTAGTCCTTACCTAGCTACTGCACATGTGCAACTCCCAACAAAGATGGAATAGAAGTTTGATGCCTCACTCTGTAGCTAAAACAGAGAGCTCAATACACAGGGTGAAAAGAGGAGCTGCAGCAATGTGTAGTACAACAAATATATGGTGTTTTTTGAAAATTAAACCATGTAAACCTATTCTGATATAACCTCTAAATACAATTATGAACCTGAAAATGAGCATAATATGAGCACTTTAAGTTCTTTTTAGTCCTGGGTAGCTCTTGTTTGTGAATGAAACTTGCCCACGACAACGTTGGGACGTTGATTATGCTAATGATCAGGGCCACACGGAATCTGCGGACGCAGAATTCTGCCAAATTTTCTCTAATTTTCCACAACTTTTTAACAGATTTAAAAAATAAAATGAAAATAAAACTCAGAAAGTTAACACATCTCCACTCTAAGCAGAAAAATAGTCTGCTAATTTAGCAGATTTTACTTTTGGATCACCGCTGAAAACTATAAAACAATCTGCAGATTAAGTTTGGGTCTGCTAATGACCACATCTTCCCAACTGTCACCTTCTAGTATTCATCAAGATGAAACAAGCAATGTCTAATCACTTTGTACAGTTAACAGAGTTTGGTGTATCTAAGTTGGAACACTCTAGCAGACCCTACAGAAAAGGAGACGTTTGAGATACAGACACAAAAATATTCTTGCACAAGGCCCATTGTTTCTGAAAAGTTGCTGGTTTTTAAATGTCATTTTTCACTGCTGTTAGCACCACAAATGAACTTCAATTCACCTCAGTTGTATATACTGTGTATATATACTGTATATATTATCTGGCAGATACATTAAAACCACCAAAATAAAATACCACAGGGGTTAAGTGGGAAAATATGTTCTTGAACAGACCTTAGCAAAAAACCTAATTCAATAAACTGTAACCATTGAATAACTCTTCAACTCAAGTAAACGTCGACTAACGTTGCTCCAACTGCTTCCTTCTCTGTGCCCTTTCTTCCTATCTCCTCCTCCTGTCTGTTTTGCTGTCGGATTGCTCTTTTCTCCGTTTGTCTTATGGCTGCAGTTCGCTGCAGGAGTGCCAGTGCTCCATCTTTAGGTACTGTATGCTCACACAGAAATTCAAATGTCAGCACTGGAAATACACTTTCGGTAAAAACTAAGTCATTTGGCTAATGTTGTTGCTGTGACTCTGAAGCCATACAAACAAGCTTTTATGACAAATAAAATCCTGTCAACTCTCATAAACCAAACTAGATTGACAGCCATACCTCAGAGGTGAGCGGAGATTATAAGGACTCCATCATGACTCAGAGAGCTGGCTCTCTCGCATCAGCATTCACTGAAACACACACACGCACGCACGCACACACACACACACACACACACACACACACACACACACACACACACACACACACACACACACACACACACACACACACACACACACACACAGACACACAGACACACACAGACACTTAAAGTTAATAGGCATATAAGCACACAACCACCCATGTATCAGCCTACACAAAGCCAGAGCTTGAAGCAGTAGGGAGAGGGCGAGGAGTGCAAGCTTTAGGATGTGTGCAGTTCTATATAAGATATTATGCGAGAAAAAATGAAAAACACAAAAAAAGGAAAAAGGAAAAGAATGTGTGCAGTTCAACTAGCTTAGACATCCAACGTAAACAAAGAAAAATGCAACCTGACATCCCCCCTTTGCTCTCACTGCCTCACACAACAAACACACGGGATGTCTTAAGCAGGATGTCACTGAGAAAAGCAAGTCGAGCAAGTGCAAAGTAAACAGGCAACATGTAATGAGGTGGTAACAATTGCGCAAGTTTGTTTCAGCACCACCTTGGTTAAACTTCTCAAGGAGGGAGTTCTCTTTTCAGCCTCTGGTCAGGCTTTTGATAGGGATGTTTTAGGTTAAGAATCAAGAAAGAAAATGGGTGTGGGATGACCTCATTCCTCTTTAGATCATCCTGTCGGCTCAGGTGGCCTCTCATATATGGCTTGGACACTGATGTACATGTATATATTATTTTTGGAGAAAAAGAGGGTGTGGCTAATCCTCGCTTCTGCTTTATTTCTGTTTGCTTTCGTCTCATTTCACTAATCTTCTCTGCCTCAGGATCCCCTGGAAAACATGACCTCTATAATGTTGGTGGGTATTGCATCTCAAGCCATGAACCCATCCACCTTCTGTTACCATCCTGTTAAAATCAGTGATCTTGACATCAGATTAGTGAATAATATACCCTGGGTCAAATGTCCCTCTTTGTAGTGCAAGTGTATACAGCATAGAAGATAAATCATATCAGCTTCATGGAAAACATTAAGTAAAGCCGTGGATACATTATTGTATTAATTCAGAATGAACAGCTTCTGTTTGATTTCCATCAAGTGAAGGACACTAAATGACCAGAAAAAAAAATGTTTTGAAGCATTATTATTGTAGTGGAGTTTATATATATATAAACGTAACATAGCACACATACATAAATGCATAGGAACATACATGCAATAAATCATATTTTTATACAAAGAAAAGTCAGCTAATCTTTACTCTGAAAATAAAGAAATTCACAACTCAGTATCCCATGCCTTTGTTGTATAGTCTTAGTAATAGCTAAAAAAAAATAGATACAAATGAGAGACAGGGGAAAACTTAGGTAACATCAGGTCACTCCTATGTCACAGGTCAGGGGTCGAGAAGATCTATTTGACCCTACTCCATCACTAAACCGGTCCTGTGTTTAAGTATGAATTTGTGTGTGTCTCTAGAGATTGAGGGAGTCTAGGCCGCTGCTTTATAAGTAAATGTTGTGTTCCTGGTAGGGATGTCACGATACCAAAAATGTAGTAGTCGGTACAGATACCACCAAAAGTACACAATATGCAATACCAAAGTCGATACCACAATGTATAAAAAAAAAAAACGAACAATAATACTTAAACATTAACTAATTGGGACAGTCTTATGCCACTTTTTTTGTGCCAGTTGTTGTTTTAGTTTCAACTTTCTGTCACTGTTTTTTTGTTCTGTCAGGTCCGGAAGAATTGCATCCCCCGGTACCTACGGTACTGTAGAAAAACGAGTGCTGTCACATTTTCAGAATTTTGGTAATGACTTGGTACCGAAGTACCAGGTCTCGGAGACGGTCGGATGTCCCCTAGTTCCTAGGTCGATGGAAAGGGGCCCCCAAACACACCTTACTTAGCCTATTCCTCAGAGAGAGATATACTGAACTTGCAATACAACAAGATTTAGGTGTGTTTGAGGTGCCTATATTAGGATTCTAATAGCTTTACATAACTTAAATTTGTTTAGCATGAGATAAATGGAAATGCAGAGTACCTCAAGTTTTTTCATAACAATTTATGACACTATGAAGCTGGGACAGGTTAAACTAACATTATTGGTAGCAATTTTTATGTACAACTACTGATCTCATACTCCATAAGGCAACCATTAAAGCTGCATCAATTGGTTTAGATGTAAACAAGCTAACATTATAGTAAACTGTTTCCTATTTCTACATCCATTAGATATGGAGCAAAATTTGCATGTTGCATGAGCTATTCTCTAACTGTGTCTGTCTGCTGTTTGGTGCATGGCAGGTAGTGTACTGTGTTTATCAGAGCGCTCTTACCAGAAATCCTAAACGAATAAAAAGCTCCCTAAAGCTGAGGGAAACTGTCAAGTTATTGTTAATATCAACAATATTGATGTGCTGTTTTAAAGTACTAGTGCTTTCCAGGAAGCTGTAAACAGGCTACCAATGTAAGAAACAGGACAAATGTGTGCTTTACCTACTTAACCAATTTCATTTTGGATCCCAGATTTCTACTTTGTTGAATCGGAGTGTCAATTCTTCTGTGCTTGTGTTTTTGTCTGGCAGGGCATCCGGAGAAGCTAGAGGAGTGTGTTCTGTCAGACCAGTCCCCCCTGTCATCTGGAGTGGACTCTGGTCAGCAGTCCCCTGTCTCACCAGAGAACAGGAAGAGTCAAAGAGGCATTAAGAAACTCTGGGGGAAGTAAGTTTTGAAGAAATATGAGGGGCCATCAGGGACAATATTCACAATTACCTCACACACATACAAGTGAAATGCTCTCACACACTATTGAAAAGCTCTCATATACACTACTGAAACACTCATATACACTACTGAAACGCTAGGATTTCACTTTCAATAGTGTATATGAGAGCATTTCAATAGTGTGTGAGAACATTTCAGTAGTGTATATGAGAGTGTTTCAGTAGTGTGTATGAGAGTGCTACATTAACTCAGTCTCTGTCCCTTTTTCTATTTTTTCCTTCACACACTTATCAGTGTTTCCATTGTACCCAGGATCCGTCGCAGTCAGTCAGGCAGTCCTGCCCAGGTTCACTGCCCTGAGCTGGGAGAGTTCAAGAGGGGAGGTTTCAGAGCTACAGCTGGACCAAGATTGGCCCGTTTAGGGACCACACGGTATACAAACACAATTATACTTACACATACAGTTTTTTTTCCCATACATATGTGTGAAATATCTTGTGTGCGAGAGGGAGAAACACTGTATTGAAGATAATTGTCTGCTTCAGATCTCTGTTCAGCTCATATTTGAGCAACTACATAGCCTGCATAACCATTAACATTCACACCACAGGCTTTCCCTAATATCTTTGAGATAGTAATGGAGTAATGGCAGCCTCTACTGTTTCCTGTTTTGGGATGTTTGGCATAATGGTACATTCATGTGCTGTTACATTTGTACTACCTTCCTACTTGGACATAGCCTTTTAAGTCCAAAAGCAAAGTTTACATGATTGTTTTCACAACTTCCACTTTCGCTGTCTTCCATGTTTGATTTGGTTATATTTTAAATGCAGGAAAACTGCAGGTATTCAAGATACTCTTTCAACTGTATTAAAACAAATTCCCCATCTCACTGCAGTTTCACATCTCAGCGCAGTGATTTTCATTTTACTTATAATTATAAGCTGTAGCTACCTGGATGGTAGGAATAATGGATTGAAAAAAATCTACTACACATTTGTTAAATGGCCAGCAATAATTTGTTGTATATAAGCTGAAATATACAAAGACTCCATTATAGTCATCTTTGTTATATATCACACGCCTGTTATATATCACACTATAAAACTGTATGTGGTTACAGGTCCTTTAGTCTCATTTCAAACTTGTTTCTCTGTTCAATGTTAATATTTTGTCTTTTATTCTCCATGTCAGAGACCTGAAGATGCCTTTTTCTAAGTGGAGCACGGAGCAGGTGTGTGACTGGCTTGAGGAAATTGGACTTGGTCAGTACAGCATTCTCGCTTGCCAATGGGTCACCAGCAGTGATACGCTACTGTTGGCCACCCAGCAAGACCTAGAGAAGGTACATGCACACACGTGCGCATGCACACACACACACACACCCACAGATCATTGACTATATGGAGCATGTTTCATAAAATGGTACATCTGTCAGACTCAGTTGGTTTACCTGACAAAAAAATCTTCCATTGAGGCTGTCAAATATTTTTCAGTTCTACCTGTCTAATCATTGCTGCTGTCTGTCTGTCTATTTGGCATTTAGCAATGCCTGTCTCTGCTTTTCAACCTGGTTGTTAGTTTCGCTTTCAACACTGTCACATTGTCCACCTCAGACCCCCCCAAGCCTCTTTGTCTCTCTCATCAGGATCATTTTATTTAGATAATTCACTCTAATGGTGGTATATTCTTTCTTTCTCGGGTGAACATGTAAGGTCATCGGTTAGATTTAAGATTTAGCTGTGACAAGATGAAACAAGATAGTTCTCTCACTGTGTCTCCAGGAGCTGGCGATGAAGAATCCGCTCCACAGGAAGAAGCTCCTGTTAGCCATCAAGACGTTCAGCAGCAAGCAGTCTGAGAAGTCTGCAGCGCTGGATTACATCTGGGTCACTCGTACGCACTGAAAACCACACACTGAAATAAAATACTCACTGACAGAATTCATTCTGATATTCCCTTACATTAAAGATATTTTATGTTCCGAAGGTTGGCTTGATGACATTGGACTTCCTCAATACAAAGACCAATTTAATGAAGGAAGAGTGGATGGGCAGATGCTGCAATACCTCACTGTGGTGAGTTGGTAACTAATAATCATTAGGGTTGGGTACCGATTCCGATGCCTCATTTCAGTGGCACTTAAATGCCTGCGCTGCAGTCTGGTGCTCCGAAACAGACGTTACAGGCAACAGAAGCATCGCTGCATGTCACGCTTGTTATAAATTATTGTCATTACATTTTAAATAAATCAATTAAATTTGACCATACGGCCTTTGCAATAAACAAGCCATTCTTTAATGTCATTTTGTGCTCTTTTTTTTTCAAGTATCTGTTCAGGCACCGTTTAGGCACCGGCACCATTTAAAGTTTTAGCACTGGTATTGGAAACACCCTAAACAATTCCCAACCCTAATGATCATGGTGATCATGATGATTGGTCAAATATATTTGGTGGAATAACAGCTGATTGGTACACAGCTTTAAAGTTCTAGATAACAATTTGGGTTGCCCCATCCGTCCATCCCATTCTTATGAAGCTCAGGATCCCTTGGAGTGAATTTCTTCAAATTTGGCCCAAACATCCACTTGGACTCAAGGATGAACTGATTAGATTTTGAAAGTCAAAGGGCAAGGTCACTGTAACCTCACAAAATATTTTTTGGCCATAGCTGAAGAATTCCTATGCTGATTATTAGGGCTGCACGATATGAGGAAAATATCTAATTGCGATTATTTTGGCTGATTTTGCGATTGCGATACGATTCACAATATTGGAGGGAATGATCATTTTTCTAACATTATTCTTATTTTCATTGAAAAATATTAAAATAAAAATGATGATTATAGTGTGATTTCTGCAAGGATCTGTACCTGAAAAAAGTTTGTTTTAATTGGGCGTTGAGGGATATATCCTGATCAAAAATAACTCCTAGATTTCTGACAGTAGTGCTGGAGGCCATGGCAATACCATCCAGAGTAACTATTCTTTAGATAATAAGTTTCAAAGTTGTTTAGATCCCAGCACAATAACTTCAGTTTTGTTTGAGTTTAGCATCAAAAAATTGTAGGTCATCCTGGGATTAGGATGGCACCGAAATCATGGTTCCAGCTGTTGCCGTGGTTCTGCTGAAATTCCCTGCTATGCCGTGCTGCTCCCTGCGCTACTACAACCACTATTTCTAGCCACTGTTTATTAACTATATTGTGATGCACCCCAACGGCACGTCAGACACCACCTACCAAGAGCCTGGGTCTGTCCGAGGTTTCTTCCTAAAAGGGAGTTTTTCCTTGCCACTGTTGCACTAGTGCTTGCTCTTGGGGGATTTGTTGTTTGTTTTTTTGTAAATTATAGAGTGTGGTCTAGACCTACTCTATCTGTAAAGTGTCTTGAGATAACTCCTGTTATGATTTGATACTATAAATAAAATTTAATTGAATTGAATTGATTTTATATCTTTAATGCATGGTTGAAGTTTAGCTAACTGACTGGTTTCATTTGGCTTGAATGATAAGTATAATTGGGTGTCATCCGCATAACAGTGAAAGTTAATTGAGTTTCCTAATAATATTGCCTAGCGGAGGCATATATAAGGAGAATAGAATTGGTCCAAGCACTGAGCCTTGTTGAACGCCAACTTTAGCGTACTTGGAGGATTTGTCATTAACATTAACAAATTGAGATCGATCAGAGAAATAGGACTTAAACTAGCTTAGTGCGATTCCTTTAATGCCAACTAAATGTTCCAGTCTCTGTAACAGGATGGTATGGTCAATAGTGTCGAATGCAGCACTAAGATCTAGTAAGACAAGTATGGAGCAGTTTTGTTTGTCTGAAGCAGTTAGAAGGTCATTAGTAATTTTCACCAGTGCCGTCTCTGTGCTATGATGCATTCGAAATCCTGACTGAAAGTCCTCAAATAAACTATTGCTATGTAGAAAATCACATAACTGATTAGCAACTACCTTCTCAAGGATCTTGGAGAGAAAGGGGAGATTAGATATAGGTCTATAGTTGGCTAAGACCTCAGGATCGAGGGTGGGTTTTTTCAGAAGAGGTTTTATCACAGCTACTTTAAATGACTGCGGTACGTAACCTGTTAGTAAAGACATATTGATCATATCTAGTATAGAAGTGTTAACCATTGGTAACGCTTCTTTAAGTAGCCTCGTTGAATTGGTGAAACTAATCTTGAAACGGCGGTAATTGTGTAGATTTGTTGTGCTGCCAGGTTGAAAATGTGTGTGAAGCGTCCACGTTTTGCTAATAAAAAATACACTTAATACCTTTTTATTTAATTTTTTTTAAACTCTTCACTATATATATTATATGCGTCTGGACAGGAATGAATGTAAACTTCTACTTGACTGGTTGGCGGAAGCATACAACTGCAAGGCAGTGCAGCTTTGTTGTCCTTGTTTTTAGCCGTGTGTCTATTTCTGTGTGTGTACTTTGAGAGCAACAAAAAGCCAGAGTCAGACCTATGTATGTGTTCACACTTACCTGGCCATTAAAGCTGATTCTGATTCAAATTTTTTTCGGATAATACATGAATTTGAAGTACTTGTTTTCACTTGCTCAGGATTAAAATTTACATACCAAAAAACTTGAATGCAGGGACTAGATGCTCACTTTCTCTTCCCCTTGTCATAATTGCACTCCTCTCTGTCTTCTCTCCATCTCAGAATGACCTGTTATTTCTTAAAGTGAGCAGCCAGCTGCATCACCTCAGCATCAAGTGTGCCATTCATGTTCTCCATGTCAACAAGTTTAACTCCAACTGCCTCAAACGCAGGCCCGGCAATGAGGTAAGTAGATGTGATGTGTTTGTGTGACCATGTTGTTTAAAAGAAGAGCTGAAGTGTATGCTAGTTTTGGCTTGCTAAGCAGTGTTCAGTTTCTATGCACCGAGCAAAGTAGAAAACTTGAAGTCTGCTCCAAACTTAACCATAAATGTCTTTAAACGTTTCTGATTGCACTGTTTTTATTAAATGACATTTTGGATTATTAATTAATATATTTCACCCATATTCTCCTGGTTTTATTAAATGTTGGCTCTTTTCTTTCCCATGTTTTTTTGTTTTTACTTTTTAAAAAGTGTATCTACAGCACAGTGTGTTACTGTGTGTGTGTGTGTGTGTGTGTGTGTGTGTGTGTGTGTGTGTGTGTGTGTGTGTGTGTGTGTGTGTGTGTGTGTGTGTGTGTGTGTGTGTGTGTGTGTGTTCAGAACCACTTCAGTCCCAGTGAGGTGGTCCAGTGGTCCAACCACCGAGTCATGGAGTGGCTGAGATCTGTTGATCTGGCAGAGTATGCACCAAACCTGAGGGGCAGCGGAGTGCACGGAGGGCTGGTAGTGAGTACACACAATCCCACAGTTTATGGGACAACAAAAAACTAAATGCTACAGAAAGCATCTTAAATTTGTCTCTTCTCTCATAGATGCTGGAACCTCGGTTTAACTCAGACACGCTTGCCATGCTGCTGAACATCCCCACTCAAAAAACACTGCTGAGACGCCACCTAGCCACCAACTTCAACAGCCTGGTGGGAGCACAAGCTCATCAGGAGAAGAAGGAGTACACTGAAGCCGTGGGGTATACCCCACTCAGCATCACAGCTAAAGTCAAGGTAAGATAATACAAGTACAATAATAAAATGATAGTAACTTCATTTGTATTGCACCTTTTCATACAAGGAATGCAGTAAAAAGTAATAACGATAAGGATAAAAAGTAATAACGATAAGGAAAATGACATGACATAAACTGAGCATAAAATAAAGACAGGGATAGAATACCATAATTAATGGAAATAGGATAATAAGATAATAATAGAATACATAGGCTGCATAACATATAATGGTAAGTAAAACCCGCTGAATAATAATTATAAAAATACAGTTACAAATATTCATATCAGTGCCCATATTTGTGGCATCAGTAGTGTAGATTTGAATTTTTAACACGAAAACTGAGGAAGTATTTCCCCAAGCACCATTACATGACTTGGAGTGGAAGAGGAAGTACTTGGAGGCAATGCTGCATTAAGAGAATACACACCTCTCTTCCTGCGTGTGTGAGAGAAAGCACCTTAATCCGAGGTGAAACCTTGGTGTGTCAGCACAGTTTAAGCTCTGGGCCTTTCAGTGTGTTTAAGCCTGTGAGAGTAGAGTAAACCCCAGACTGCTCTGTTCCTCCTCGCAGCTTTAAAACCCAGCCATCAGCTGCAGCCTCAGCTTTAACTCCCTCTGTGCTCTGCTAAAGAAAAATGGAGGAATAATCCACCCTAAAATACATTGCTGTCAGCCCATTTGTGACCTTGGACACTTAGATCCTAAATTCCTTATGCAACTCTGTGAGCAACTCTGCGTGTTGCATAATCAATTTAAATATTTATGTGTTTGATTTTGTGGACAAATATAACCTGTGTGTGTGTGTGTGTGTGTGTGTGTGTGTGTGTGTGTGTGTGTGTGTGTGTGTGTGTGTGTGTGTGTGTGTGTGTGTGTGTGTGTGTGTGTGTGTGTGTGTGTGTGTATTATCCCAGCCATCCCAGGACCAGCAATCTACCAAGTGATATCCTATAGAGCTTTCTGATAAAATCACAGTGGCTTTAGTTAGTAAGAGCAAGCTTAGAGAGTTTAGAGTTTATAAAAGCTGCTGTTGCCTGGTATTACGTTTTATTCACATGCAGTGATTGATTTGGAAATGGATACAAGAAAACACTACATACAGATGTGATGTTTAGATGGAACGAAATACCTCCTTTCACCTTCCAATAACGTGTAACTTGTATCAAATCAGCTTGATTTCATGTACTCAACATATTGAAATTCCTCTTTTTTCTCAACATAGTGCAGGTTGTCTCTCATATCTCCCTCCAATTTAAATTGTAATTATTTATTACAATCCTATCTGACAACTATTTATATCTAATCTTCCATTGTGCCAGTTTGCTTGTGATTGTTTCAGTGCACTAGAAAGCGTGCCTGTTCGGAGCAGTTCGACTGCTTGGCCTGTGGTATTGCTGTTTGCAGTTTTCTCGAGAACTGCTCATCCAAACAACTTCACACTAGACACTGAGCTTCCTTGGGTCCTAAGCAATACACCTGCCATGACATAGTTGCGTCCCCCTAGCTAGCCCCTTGCTAACAGCTAGCTATTTGGAATTTCTGGGAACAAAAGTATTTATTCCAAAAGTTACATCTCTGATGCTTGAAATGTTAAAATGCCAGCGCATTAAGGTACGTGTCCATATACGCTTTGTTTTCACAGATGGGATCACCCCGCTTCCCAGCATTGCACGCTAATGGGCTTGCCACTAGTTTCTCTTCAATGACCACTGACAAGCAAAGAAAACAGTCTCTATCACATTAGTTATAGTTCAGGTGGAGAGTGCTACTGCAGCACAGGGGACAGCGAGAAGCTCTTCAACGAAAACCCCACAAGTGTAATGCGTTCACTTGAGAACAAATATTTGCCCTGTTTTTCTCTGAATGAATGATAGAATTACCTCAGAAATTTTGAGATAAGTTTAATTGAAAAAAATCTGCTGTTTTTTTCTGAGTTAACAAGATAATTACACACCATCAGTTAATTTAGTATTTTCTGACCTGCCACTCCTATGCAGCAAAGTTCAAACTGCTAAAGACAGAAAGGTGAAGACCTACTCTAGTCAGTCAGCTCCCACAGGGCCCTGAAGCTACGCCCCTGCTGTTATTCAAAGTTTATTAATGTGTCACGTGACCAAACTGCACCAAATTTGACACGGCACGTCATTGGGTACAGAGCAATACAGCTCCCAAGTGTAGATCGGATGAACAGTTCCTTTAATCCACCGTATTTGTTTTTACCGACATTTCCAGTGCACCCTCCCTGGGTTTTGCCATTATAAATGATCCGAAATCTTTTTTTGTAATAAACTAAAGTTTTCCTAAGACTTGTGATTTTTATCACACTGTGATTAAATAATTTTGTCGATCAGCTGTTTTCAGTCCAGACCGCTTTAATTCAGATTAGTCATACAATATTAGACAGTCATATCCCTTTTTTTAATTTTCATTGCAGCCGAAGAAGTTGGGCTTCTCTAACTTGACTCACCTCAGGAGGAGGCGGCCAGATGAATCCACAGACTACGTCTGTCCAATCGAGTCATCCTCACCTCAGTCAGGAGGACAGTCTGCAGTGAATGGGGTGCAGGTGCGGCCCTACGCCGGTTTCAGAGGCCTGAGCCCAATCCTGGACAGAGAGCCCGACCGCTCCAGGGACCAGGTGGGGCTCGATGACAGTAGAGCTGACCCATCTCCATGACAACGGCTGTGACAACAACATGGCAAAACTGTGTCAACATGCTTTCTATCAACCAATTTCTACTGCTACCACTCTGCTTACTTTGCTTGCGGCCCATAATACCTCAGCCCATCCCCTCCCTGCTCCTCTTAACCCCACCCATCAGCCTGACCCTGTGCCTTACGAGGGAAGAGATTCAGAGACGCCCAGATAAACCTGCCTGACTGTTTAACAGCCACAGCTGCTTGTCTTGAAGGGTGTACTGAGACGATGAATCTACACACTTGAAGTATTTTGATTTAATTTCCAGTCAGATGCTTTACTAACCCGACCTCCGCCTCAAACCTGTTCCATGATCTAACTCATCATGAGAGCACACAGCATCTCTATGGACTCCACTTCCTGTAATCCATACAGTATATATGGACATCTCTTGTTGTATATAGTATTAAGCCATTGCTCTAACATTTGTGCACCCCCCATAAGATGATTTTATATGTGTGTGTGAACCTGTCATTCATTCATTATTTACAATTTTGGTTTTACAGTTCTGTCACGTAGTTGAGATGAACTTGTGCAATATTTGCATAATATTATGGAGGGCTTCTATTTAATATTTATGTAATTGCAGAGCAAAATATAAAATAGCATGTTTAGTTTGAACCTGAGGTGGTGATTTTGTATTGTTATTTTTATATTTGCTGTAATAGTATTTTTATAGGAGAAAATCCTGCTATGCTAAAGGAAGCTTACATGTGGTCATGTAAATGTAAAAAGATTTATCAAATCATTTAATAAACAAAAGTATACGTGTGTAAACTTGATTCCTTCTTTCTACACAAAAGGCAAGAAAGTCAGAGTAGAAGTAGACATATAAAGCAGTGGATTTCATTTTTTATTCATTTATTTTGGGAGTACAACATTAGGGACATGCATTTTCTTCAGGAAGCATACACTATATCCTTTATTTTTCTTATTAAATAAATCCTAATCCAACGATAAAGAAAAACAGATGTGGACAGCATGCCTGAGTAACCAACTACTAACCTGCTTTTATCATAATCATCATCATCATCATCATCATGTTGGCTGGCATGGCTGTTTATGACGCCCACGTCCCCCTTGGCGAACCAGTCTGAGTCAAGATGGCTGCTGACCATTACATGGTAACCCTGTTAAAGATTACATGGGAAGTGCATGTTTGAGTATAGCTCAGCATACAGTTACAGTTACCTCATGCATTACTCCAGTCAGTAATGTATAGTACACTTCTGCATAGTTACATAAATGCAAATTTGATTAATTGCTACATGCATACAATACATACAATGCAGGGGTCTTCAATGTTTTTTAGGCCAAGGACCCCTAGCTGAAACAGAGACGGAGCAGGGACCCCCCTACTACATACAGTATATTGTATAAAATTTGAGTTGCATATTAAACTGGGCCTACAATAACGTGTGGGGCGGCCTAAAGCCTTTACATATACCTTTTTATGGTGCATAAAATACCAAGCTTTCAAAAATAAAAATTGTTGGCATGTTCATATATTTATACATCATGTTTTAATGTTGAAATGTTACTATTATTTACCTATATTACCTATAGGTAAGGTAGCCAAGGTACATAAAAAAACATTTATCTTTATTAACAATATGTTGGATTCAAGTTAATGTATATTTTCAGACATTTTCTTTTTAAACCATTGATCAGTAATTTGGTGGCACCCCCTGCAGAAACTCTGGAACCCCTAGGGGTCCCGGACCCCCTGTTGAAGATCTCTGCTATATAGTAAAGTCTTGAAGACTCATCATTGTTTCACTGAAAGTATGTCTGTAATCATTATAATGGGTTCATGAGACCCATGTGTGTGTGTGTGTGTGTGTGTGTGTGTGTGTGTGTGTGTGTGTGTGTGTGTGTGTGTGTTGCAGATGGTGATCACAGAGGGTACAATGTTGCAAATAGAAGCTCTGTCTGAAAGCATCAACAACCTCACAGTAAGCACCAACACACACAAGCTGCTGCTAATGACTTGTGTAGCTGATTAACACACCAAGTAACTGCTCCTCAGACGTTCGAGTCAGATGGAAAACTGGAGTTTATCTGAGGGAGAAACTCATTAAAACAAGTATTACGATGACTTCAAGAGTGAAACCTGCTCGCTTGTACATTACTTGCATATGTCAGTCTTGGTTCTTTTGCTCCTGTTGTGTTTGCTGAAGTCATCTAAGTAATTGAACCCTAAGGGGTTTGGATAACAAACATGTAAAACTACTTCTTGATAGCTGCCTAAGGCAACATCTCCAGTGAACCAGTTGAGCCTTTAGATCTTAGAGGAACAATTATTGTATTACTGCTAAAATATATTCATTTCAAAGTGAAATATATAGTCTAAACCTGTAAAGATGAAATCATTTTGACGTGTTATTTTTTAAATCTTTTTTTAAGAGCAAACATATGATGTGGATTAAACCTTTCATTTATTATTTCTAAAAACAATTACAATGTTTATGCTTCCTCTGGTACTAAAAAGGCCTGTGGCCTAAACTAATCCAGCTGACTGATAATGAAACTATAGACCTTTTTTTTCACAGCAGACATTTTGAGATGTCAAAGCATGAAAAGCATTAATGTGTAATTAATAACTTTAATAACAGCTGCATTCTGTGTAGGTTTGCCAATTCCACGGTCCTGTATTGTGCATGCTGGCTTACTGAAAGGCAGTAAGTGAAAGTAATTAATAAAGTAATAAAGGTACATAATACCACAATGTAAGAATACAGTAAAAAGCCTTCATTCAAATCGCTTAAGATTTTGGGAAAGAGTTAGATACAAAATTGTCATCTGTACTGTAAATATGTAGCTGCTGGAGCCAGCAGTCGCTCAGCATAAAGACTGGAAACAGGTGGAAACCTGGCTAGCCTGGCTCTGTCCGGCGCCACTAAAGCTCACTAATTACTAATTAATATGTTATATCTAGTTTGTTTAATCCGTACAAAAAACAAAGTATTAAAATGAAAATTTGCTGTTTAGTCATGTGCCGTGAGCAGTAACTCCCTAGAGTCTCCGCTGGAGGCCTGGGAATGGCTGGCAGTTTTTGTCATCTTTGGAAAGAGCCAGGTTAGCAGCATGTTTATATCTGTTTCCAGTCGTTATGCCAAGTGTGGCTGAAAGTTCCAGCTGCATATTTAGCACACAGATATGAGAGTGGCATTTGATCTTCTCATCTAACTTCTTGGCTAGAAAGCGTGTACACATATTTCTCAAAACGTAGAACTAGTTCTTTACATTAAAGTGCACACAAATATTTTAAAAGTAATTAAAGCTTAACATTTTTGATATTAATGAATGTCCGTTACATTCAAGCCATTGCCAAATGAGTTGCTACAAAGCTAATTAAGACTATCAGCTCCACACAACTCTCTCCGTATTTCTCAGTATGACTATGTTCAGAAGATTGTGGCGTCCGGTGACTTTCCCGTGCAGAAACTCGAGTGAAGATAATTACCTCTTCTGAAGAGTCCATCATGTTTTTTTAATCCTCCCTGTCCTCCTTGGCTACTAGCAACTACGGGGTGGGGGCACGTGCGCGATCACGGAAGGCTTGTATCATGTGGACATGATGACAGTTTTGTTGTCATCACTTATCATGGTGGCGACAGAAACCACACACTATAGCTTTGACATGTAAGCAGCATTTTATTGTTCTAATTAAGCTGGTCGAGGTGGAGCTAATTGTAACTACTTAATATAGCTAATGTATAATATCAAGATGATCTTGTGTTTTGTATTGAAAAATCTGAAATCTACAAAGTAACAATAGCTGTCAGAAGATTCTCTCTAAAATATAGTGGAGTCTTTAATTGTATTAGTTCCACCTGTCCTTTTCATGCTATGACAAGTCAACAAAATCTGCTGTGAAAATGCCTATTGTTGCTCACCTGTACTGTAAAGCTGGTTGTGCTCTGACTTGGGATACGTGTTCCTCATACATCCTGCAAGATGCTATTTGTTATGTGTAACATTTTAGACAAAACTGGTATCATTTCCATAACAAATGAGACCTATGGTGAAGTATTTCGTAATGGTACTGCCTTCCAAATCAGTTTACTCTTGAAATAATACATGTGCTGTTTGTTCTGTTTTGTACCATAAAGCCATTTCACATAAGTAAAGTCTCTGATGGTCTTGGTGGTTTAGAATATCGTCATATATACTGAAACTACTTATGTTAACTGATCCCAGCTCAGTGGCAAACACCAACTCCCAAGCTCTCTAACCCATTACCACTCCCATGATGCTTTGCTTCCAGTACCTGCTCATCCGAGACGAGCCGCGGAAGGAGCTGAGGCACTCTCAGACGGCGCTAGTTTGAAGGACAATGACCCGACACTGTTGGCGCACTATGTCAATCACCCACAGAGACTTGTAGCAACCAATCTGACACCTGTACTGTATCTCAAGCCCCAGCCTAACACTGCAGCGTGGAGCTACTTCTACTAGCTGCTGATACCTCATGTAACACCTACAGTCACCCTGAAGTCACAATGAAGTGGACTTACACAATGTGGAAAACAATCATCATATGTTGCTTCCAAAAATATATATATTTTTTTAATTTCTACAATAATTAACTGCTTTAGTCATAAGCCCTGTAGGGGATCTCTTTTTTTTTTTTTTACTGCTTTTGCTTTTTTTTGTTTCTCTTAAATGCTCATATTAACAACTGTGTACTGTGTATACTGTAATGGTACGCTATGTCAAAGGCGAGAACAGGGCCACATTAGTCATTTCTTGTTCTAATGGCCATCATATGATATGCAAAGTATAATATATTTTTGATGGTCTGTGATGTAACAGTGCCCAAGACTGTAAGCTCTAACAAAACAAATGGAGATTCAGCCATTTGGAAGATCTCACAAGAGACAAGACAGAAATAGAGCCAGAATGAAAATTCATTCAATCAATGGCAAGGAAACAAACACATACACAATGATAATTGTGTTGAGCTAAGTTCCTCTGCATGATCATTTTGAAGTTAAGAGACATTACCAGCACAATATGTGGATACAAATAGTTTATTTTGTTACACCTGTTAGATCTTCTCAGAGGAGAGGGTATGTGAAAAGGCTGAATAGGACAAGACTTAGAACTTACCTGTTAGGTGGCTGTGGCTCAGGAGGTAGAGCTGTCCTGTACCAATCGTCTTGTCAAATTATTCCTCGGACATGATGAAAACATGATGGAGCATTTTGAAGCTGAAAAGCCAGATACTATTTGCTCAGGAGTTTGGGCTAGAAGGAATCCTTATCAAATATATATTTCTATGCTATGTGTTTATGTTAAAGAATAAATACAAATATTGGCCGATGTGTCATTATTGTATTTTGTAAACTCTCAAATTGGCCACAAAAGAACTTGTGTTGGTTCAACAACGTAAAATGACGGTAATATTTTGTCTGGTATTGGCACAAATTATGGTTAATTTGACAGTGTTTTCTCCTATTGTACTGTATATGCAAGCAGGGTTCAACAATAAAAATTGCCCGATGCCCCAGGGCATGTAAATATAACAACTAACTTGCGCGTTCGGGGTAAAAAAAAAAAATGTAATATTTTTTTTCAGATCATCCTGGTATCATAGTAAGTTACGTTATCCTTCTCTTGCCCCTGTCCCCTTGCCCATGTTGGAGAATGCTTGTAAAATAATTTGATTTAAATGTGCCGTTGGCCAATCAAGAAATGAGTTGGCGCTAGTGACGCGTGACTGGTGGCTCTCTTGGTTGAAGAAGAAGATGATGGCTGAAAGAAGGAGTTTTCTTGGGTGGCAGTAGAGGATGTTGATGAAAACAACAACAAGGTTTTGCTAAGTTTTCCGCAAGCTTAAGTCCAAAGCAGATAAAAGTGGATCATTTTTATAAAGGTCGAAACATCTTCATGTAGAAAACAAGCTGGAGTGCCAGGATAAAAGCAACCAATTTGTATAGGGGCCAGTAAAAATTGGCAAGTAGAATTCTTTTCTTTTATTTAAAAAAAAAAAAATTAACATTAAATCCTAGCCAGTGTACAGCACTGTCTTTAAATTGTATAACTGGCCTTGTCCACTTAGGAAAGAAGTACATACTGTACATATGACTGCACAAAAAGTACAGTAGGAATTGTTGTTTGGTCGGCAAAATAAAAGCACTTTGACAGACAGGGTTTTGGAAAGTTACCTCAGGTTATACAGTATATGCACTAACCTGCATTAACACACTGCTACAGTATGTACACAAGTACACAATGAAATATCCTACAACTGGACTACTTTACAAAAAGATGAATTTCAACAAGAACAGTAAATGTCAGATGTGACCCTTAAGTCTCTCCTAACCATCCAGCCACCCTCCCACCCCCATTTATGAATTTGAAGTGAGACTCCCCTCCCATCCTCGGCCAAACTACATGTCCTCATTTGCACTTCTTTCTGAATAGAGAGTGTTAAGCATGTTTACTCATCAAACCCTTCAGGCTTACCGCATTTAACTGGTAAGATGAGTCTTTTGTTGGCTTACCTAAAATTTAACAAGTTACAAACACCACACCCATGTGAACACTGTTGGCAGGAACTCCCACACGAAACCTGGGATAGAAACTCTTTATTCCACTAAAAGTTCTGTACATGTTGGGAGACTAAAGACTGAGCTTCACATCCAGCACCATACACACACTGTGTATCTCAGCAGGAAAGGGGCCAGGAGTGGAGGGCAGGTAGTACACTTGGAACTACAGAAACTTCCAGACCCATCCTGGTGAGTATCTGTAATTATTTGTAAAGCCCTTTTTTGTAGATATCAGACCATGTTATTCCTGCTGTAGTGCATTGGTAATTGGACAGAAAGAATGGTATATCTGTAATGTGCAACATGGACAAATAACCATTTATTAGTTAAATGAAAGACTAGCAATGGTTCCATATGGAGGCACACCATTAGTACAGATAAAGGTTTTCTTATGTACCTCAAGAACACAACTATCAAAATAGACTCAACTTTTAACCAACCATATCTTAATTTCAGATTACACTCTATACTCTAATGTTACACATGTTCTTTCCAGTGTATCAGGGAGACCACCCTCTGATTTCCCGCCCTCCATCATCAGTCCACCATGGGCCAGACCACCAGCAAACCCAATTCTAACCTCTTCCAGAACTCCAATTTCTTCTCCTCTTATAAGCGTGGCTTCGCCAGCAGTCCCTCCGACGATCAGAACATGTCCCTTCGACCGAGCATCTTCTCCACACTGAGGAAGCCCCCAGTCTCCAAACCCAACGATTTCATACCTCTATTCAATGACTGCATCTCTGCCGCCTCATCCAGAACTCAAGAATACCTCCTCTTCAAAGACCCAGAGGACAAATTCTACCCAAGCCCTGAGGTGCTCACTCAGGTAAGTAACTTTATACTTCTAAAAATATGAAGACGGCAACCCTTTAGAATTGTAGAAAACGTATTTTAAGTGTTCTTTAAAACATCTTGTCGTCCAACAGGTCTTCCTGATGACCTACATCTCTCAGAGCGTCAGCCTCAATATGACAGATGCCTTCAACTGCACAGCCATGACGCCTGGGCAGCGAATCCTCCTGGGGGCTGATTGGGTCTGGGCCGTGCTGGAGAAGCCCACCAAGAACCCTCGGATCCAGATTGCTGTGCAGGTCCTACACCTGCCCGACAGGGAGGACACCGAGGAGAACGATATCCCCCCAGAGGCTTTCAGCGAGTCTGTCCAGATTGCCCAGAAGGAGTCCAGCAACAAGACAATGTACGAGAGGATGGTGGACTTCTGTACATCCATCGGCAAGGACTGCTATGCCCTCTTCTTGTTCTTGGGGAGGAAAAGCGACAAGGAGAATATCTATGGCGTACTCAGCAACAACTTTGAGGCTGCCATCGGGAAGTGCGACAAGATTGACAGAGCTTTTATTGAGAACTTCTTCAAAGGTTCAAGGTATCTCCATACACCTCAAGGAATGATGCAGGCTATTGTCACTAAGAAAGAGGGAGACCCTCTCACTCTCATGATTAAATTCAGCTAAACCAAAGGGACTCGTAATATATAATGGCTAATAACATCATACTGTAACACATTTTATGTGGTAGAAATGTGGGAGCTATTGATGTATCTCTTGAAAAAACAACCTCCAGACATACTAAGATGTTGAGTTTGATAAAGTACAAGGCCTTGTTGGCACTTCTTACAAGTTACATAGTGTTTAAGTTTACTGGATAACTGGTAACTGAAAAGCTAGGCAGATGCTAATGCAGTGTGAGACACTAACACAATGGCATTCTCAAATGATGAAGATATTAATAATGTGGAGAGTTTTAGAAAGCAAACATTTTTTTCCCCTTTGTTTTCTTATCTAATATAATATTGTTTAAATGCGGTTATCATGATACATTAGTATGCAGTGGGGTCAAAAAAAGGTACACAATTAAAATATTTATTTTCATCATGTATCAAACATTATACACAAGTGAAATCAAACTTTTTGATGTTTAACAAATTATTGGATGAATAAAAAAAAACACATTGTAAACCTCTTTTATTATTGTCACATAGTATATATCATTTAAAAAATACACATCTCAACATGTATCTGACTGTTCTTTTTTTAATTTTATAAAGAATTTGCAATGCTAAAAATGTTTTCCACATGCAAGACCAAAGGTTTCTAAGAGGGCTGTAAAATACACATTGGAAAGAAATAGCTGGTTAACCTGAAAATACGTGTGTATCAAGCTAACAACGTCATGAAACAAAAAGTAGTTGCATACAAGATACTAAACCAAATTAACAAAGAGCAGTTTGTCTATACATAATACTAATGCAGCAGAAAACATTAGAAATGATGCCAGAGTGAAGGCCATGATGTATGCAGTGCACCCACCTTTTTTCTTTTTTTTTACCATTAGTGGGTAAACATTACTGTGGAGACATGAAGTAAAAAAATGTGTCTTTAGCAAGCGGCAACCTAAGTCTTTTCTAGGCTAGACCTCAGAATTAAAATGTTTACCTGTGATGAGCTGCACCTCTTCAAAGTGCTCATTGAAGAGTAAAGTGCGAGGAGTAAATGCCAGAGGGATTACACCTCCAGAGGGGATTACACTTCGTATTGTTTTGTATTTTGCCTTCTAGTAGTGTGCTGTAGGTAATCATTTCAACCAACAAAGCACATCTTAAAAGGTGTGTCCCGACTGACATAGCAGCCCGAGTGGCTGAACTTGAATAGTGCTAAAACAAAACCCCTTTGGGCAGTGGCTTATTTTGTTCAGGAAAGTTAGGTTAATAAGGGATTTAAATGGTTGTGTGTTAGCCACAGAAATGATTCTGCCATCGCTGTTGTCCCTTACATTGTAAAGTAATGTTAGTGAGCAACCAGCAGTAAGGTAAACTTAGCTAGCTGTTATCAAGCTAAGTTTAACCAGGTCTAGCTAGCATTAGCTTGTAATGCCTCAGCATGTGGATGTAGAGAAACACAAAATGCAAAGGCCCTACTGTAATAAACTAGTGTGCTGTAGGTAATCATTTCAACCAACAAAGCAGCACATCTTAAGAAGGTGTATAAAAAGGTGTCCCGACTGACATAGCAGCCCCTGAGTGGCTGAACTTGAATGGTGCTAAGACGAACCCCTGTGGGCAGTGTCTTATTTTGTTCAGGAAAGTTAGGTTGATTAGGGATTGAAATGGTTGTGTTTTAGCCACAGACATTATTGTGCCATGGCTGTTGTCCCTAACGTTGTAAATTAATGTTAGTGAGCAACTAGTCTATATCCTTGACATTCCACTTGCGGAATTGCGCCGTTGCCAATGCAAATTCCGCCGGATTCTGTTGGCTTGGGCTTCCTTTGTGTTGGCATTTTAAACTCCGGTCGATTTCTGAGGACTATGGTTAACTGCTCCTCAGATCTCTGCAGGGTAAATCCAGACAGCTAGCTAGACTATCCGTCCAATGTGAGTTTTCTGTTGCACAACTAAAACAACTTTTGAACGTACACGTTCCACCAAAACAAGTTCCTTCCTGAGGCTATTTTGCAGCGGAACTGCGTATTTTCCCGGTGCCAAGCACCACCCATGATAATTGTGATTGGTTTAGAGAAATGCCATTAAACCAGATCACATTTTTCTCCCATCCTGGAATGCTGTGTGGACTTGCCAGACCCTCCTCTGTGGCACGGTGGAGGAAGGTCTGGCAAAGCGAGACTAATGAGCAACCAGCAGTAAGCTAAACTTGGGAAGCTGTTTACCCTGGTCTTGCTAGCATTAGCTTGTAATGCCTCAGCATGCGGATGTAGATAAACACAAAATGCCAACAAAGGCCTTCTGTAATAATCTCATGTCTGAACTCTAGGTTAAACATATGAACTTTATCTGAGGGAACTGACCGATCAAGAACAGGCACTGGGCTGCTGTTACCCAATCACTAAACGAGGAAGTGACGTCCTAACTTAAGACCCGCCTTGATGATACTGACAGATTCCATTTTCATTTCCACGTTGAGACTAAAAGATCATGGTGACATGATAATGTATATGCTGGGGCCGCTGTTTCATCTATTGCAGTGGTTCCTCAAACTTTTTACACCATGTACCACTTTAGAAAATATTAGGCTCTCTAAGTACCAACATTATGACCCACGTTAAAACAGAGTAGCATAGGCCAAACCTATTCACCTGTCCGGAAGGCTCTGACACACTTTCCGTACTCCGTCACCTGTAGGCTTGTACCGGTGTTGACGTTCTGTGCATTACACATGCAGCCACTGTCCTGAAACCACTTGTCCTGAGTGTCGTGCTTTCGGTTTCATATAGCATATCGTTACAGCCCTACTATCTTGCCATCACAGCTCGTAACTAATTACGGATGTATACACACTCCATTCATGAACATAACTACATATGTAGCAAGCCGATATCGAAACCAATAATATTACACTAAAACACTTTAACTGATCATAGTTTAAGTGTCATTATTGGAAATGTTGTAGTATTTCTATAGTAGGCTATTATCTTTTTTAATTCATTTATTTCAAATATTTCAGAGAGCTTGTGTACCACCAGTAGTACTTGTACCACAGTTTGAAAACCAGTGATCAACTGGATTTGAATATTGTCCACTGGAGAGCATGTTAAGTGTTTGAAAATGAAATGTCAAGTGGAGTTTTCATTTTCAGATGGTTAGAATTTGCATTTTAACGGGCCAGCTGGGCTGGTAGTTAGAGGGCTACTGAAAACCTAGATGAAATGGGGAACGCACCCTAGTCGCACCCCCACGCGGAGGTGACCGTAAGCCAAAAGGTGACATCACTCCGAGCTATGGCCGGGATCTCGAGCCTGCTGGGGAGCGCTCTTTATGTACTTAATAGCAAAAGCCAGCTGCCTGACCCATTAACTGACCAGAGCCGTGTGGGCCATGGATTCCTGTTGCGATGAGGCAAGAATGAATCATCTATGTAGGTCAGGATTCTCACACCCTTCTCCCTAAGAGGGATTAGTGCCATGTTCACACATTTGGAAAAGGTCCGAGGAACCAGTGAGTTTCCGAATGGCAAGCAGAGAATGGGCGCTGACAGCAGAAACAGGTGTTGTGGCCATTAGAGGCTGGCAGCGGCAAGGAGCAGACAGCACAAAGCTGTGGACATCTCGACAACACAGGTGACTGTGAAGTACCTTCTCTAGGGTGGGCTTGTGTTTTAGTGTGTGCTTGCAACCTCGAGATTGGGCGATGAGTGCAACGATCTGTCTCAGGGTGTACAAATAGAACTGAATGTTTATGATCTTTACTAAGGACTTTACAGAAAACTACAAACTACAATGTATCTAAGATGTATTTATTTTAAGATAATACTGTATACAAACATCCAATGCAAAGGTATAAAAAACAGTAATTTTATCGACAGTTTCTTGCATTACTAACCAGAGCTTTACAAAAGATACAAAAAAACAACACTTGAAAAAATTCAAAACTAAGAGTGGCATTGGCAATGTCCTGCAGTTTCGACTTGAAATGGCTGAGGAGGAGTTTTTATTTTAAATTATTCCTAAAACTGCCTTTACTATGCAACATAAAGGCAAAAATTCTAATTGTAATGTTTAATTTTAAACTGTGAAAATCAAATTTGTTTTGTGAGGATCATGAACATTCAATTACATTCTCTCTTTATATGGCAGGAATGTTACAGAGAGAAAAAATAAATAAAGACTAAACACCAATTGCATCATAGTTCATCTTTCATATTGGTTTCTTTGTGGATTTTACCCTCACATGTACACACAGCAGTGTGGTCGTCTGGCTTAGGTACCAGCTCCATGTCTGCATGCTGTGTTGGCTGTCCTGTCTGCCGCTCTGAGTACATTTGCATCACTCTGTAGTAGTAACAGTACAGTCTGCTGGGCTGCAGCAGCTCTCTGACCACTGTCTGACCTGCTCTGGCAATCTTATGTGCTTCAGCGTCATTCTCTTTGGCCCATTTGATTTTCTCCAAAAGGTCCGACAGGTTTCTCCTCACGGGAATGTAGTGAGTGCCTGCTTTAAGCTGGCTGTAGAAATATTCATAATATTGTGAGTCCTGCTTCAGGACCAGACTGTTCCCGAGCATCAAGTAAGGAAACCGATACGCTGCCACTGTTCCATCCACGTTCACCTGGTACTTGTACTAAAAGAGGAGAAAGCGTAAAACTTATATCAAGTGTTTCTTTAATTGAGTGTATTTATTTAAAGGGTAATTTCGTTTTCCAACCTCGACCCTTTTTTCCCATGCATTGGTGTCTAAGTGACTAATGTGAACAAAAAATCTTTGAAATTGGTTTAGTATTGAGCGAGAACGCTGAAACTGTCAGCAGCTCTGAAATCACCATTGCCAAACCCACCAGACTCCATATAAATACTTTTAGCGTGTATACAGACAGCATATTTCCAATAATATACTTATGTGTTCATTTTAACCAAACCAGAGTAGTGATTGTTAGAACAGTGGAAAGACGAACCTAGATAGCTTTTTATTTTGGTTTCTGTCAACTTTGAAGTGTATTTTATAATGATAAAATGACTGTTTATTTAAATGGAGTCTGGTAGGTACATGATTTTTTACAGTTTCATGTTAACAAAAAGTTCAACCTTTGTAGGGATCCTTTCCATAATGTTGTCAGACACTTGGAAGAATAATCTGAGCCTGTCAGTAATAAATCAAGCACTTTTTGTGGACGTATATTGAAGGTGCGCAATTGTCTAATAGAGAAACATTGTAGCTTGTTTCGCCGCTGTCAACTGTTGCTGTCTTGCTTAACACTGGACCAATTTCAAAGATTGCTGTTCCCATCAGTCCCTCAGACACAAACAATTAGGATAATAGGGTCCAAGGTTGTAAAAACCCTAAGTTACCCTAATTGTGTCAATGTGAGGCTACTTGAAATTACATAAAAAAAACAGACAAAAGTAATAAAATGAATACAATTACATAAAATGAAGGGCAAAGCACCTGCCTCAATGAGAATAGTTGCAAATTGCAACTTTAAGTTACAGGATAAAAGTGATTAGAATAAGATATTCATTTATTTATTTATTTTTCCTTACCTTAAAGAAGTCAAAGAATCCAACAAGCGGTGCTTTGCCAACATGTTTCTCCCTGTCTCTGAAGAAGAACCATCCTGTGATGCCTGCATCCAGCATCTCTGGGTTTTTCTTGGACAGAGAGACCAGGTGAAGACGCTCCTCTCGACTGTCCCGGCCACGGAAAAACGCTCGATCTGTTTTGTTAATCCATGGAGGCCCTGGAGAAAGCGATCCAAATGTTACCCCCAAAAGGCAGAAAATGTGAAGATATGAGAGCTCTAATTCATATAATTAACATAACATGAACATATAATTTAAAAGTATACCTTTTAATAAACAATTAGACATGTAATAGGGAATATTGAACTAACAACAGTGTATAAAAGGAGGACTTTAAGGGCACATTAAGCCTGGGGTAAGGGCGGCTACATCTCCTGACTCATTAGTTCAAATTCAAATAAATTTCCAGTTTTTTCTCACGCTATTCTGATTAAAATGCAAAAACAGTCAGAGGTTAGAATCCACATGGACAATTGATGTCTACAAATGCTATGAGAGAAACATAAATGAATGTGTGTACAATAATAAATTCATAAGTATTTAAACCACACAAAGAACATCATCAGAATTATTGATTTATTCATTTGACCTTAAAGTTAAATTTAGGGTGGATCTTTTTTGATTGAAATCCATGGTTACATCCATAGACTATCAGCCAAAATGATGGTGACAGGCAACAAATTGAGACGTTTAATGCCGAAAAATAGACAGATAACTGTTTAGTTTTTGATATATCATTTTGAATTAATCGTCCAAAGGTTGTGAAAAGACATTGCAGTTCCAGACTTGATTACAAAGCTTCTGAAAGGCCTACAATCTTATAGGAGCACTCTATGGAACAGGCAAAAAAATAATAATTAAGCCGCCACGGTGACGGTATATATCGTTTTGTGTAATATGATGTCATCATTGTGGATTTACTGTAAAAAAAAAAAAGAAAAAAAAAAAGTTGGATTACAAAGCATCTGGAAGGCCTACAATTGCAAGAGAGACCCCACCTCAGATCTCAGCTCCCTAATAAAAATAAAAGTGTGTTTGTGTTACCTGTGTTCCCCTGGACAGACAGCAGGTCATTGGTGACACCTCTCATGGTCTCCAGGGTGGAGTGTGTGACCTCGTAAGTGGGGAGGACAATGTCCCGGGTGTCTGTAGAGCCACACCATGACAAGACTGGAACAGCATCGGTCCTCCTCGTCTCTAATGGCCAGTCGCCAACATTTAAGTAAAACTCCACATCAGGCACCCTAACCTTCAACAGCAAATAAAAAAAACAGAGATTGAAATCACCAACCACACGATGCCACATGCAGTCTCTTGACAGTTACATTAAGAAATTACTAGAGTTGTTCCTATACCGATACCAGTATCGGAAATGCCTAAGATGCTGGTAGTCTTTGCTCCAATCCGATACTACTTAATTTAGCCCTGAACAATATCTACTTTAAAGTAATTTCCCCTGGATATAACAGTTGTTTGCAAACTTGTAAATTGAGCTGCACTTTAGTAGTATTTTCATGGAATTGCTATGTATTCTTAGATTTATTTATATTTCTTTTTCTGTTATGACGGACTGTCAAACTAGATGATAAAAGAAAGTTCTATGGCATTCATTCTCTGTATTTGTTCCTGTTTTACAAAGGGTTTAATCTAAGCTAGGCCATACAACAATGATAGCAATCATATTACATCTACACAGGGCGAGTAGTATACAGTTGATTAAAAAAAAAAAACATTTCATTTTTTTAACGCACTGGTATCAGATCTGTACTCGGTAACGGTTGATACACAAGTTTATATATCAGAATGGATATCTGGAAGGATAAAATAGAATCTGAACATCTCTAGAAACTATGTAGTAAATGTGCCAAAACATGCAAAAACACCAGTATGATCCTTGAACATCCCTAGAACTCACACACAACCTTACCTTTCTTGTTAGAGAGAGCAGCATTTCATCAGAGAACATCTTAAAGTCGGTGTATTTTCCCAGAGTGCGGCGGTACAACTTGTTGTTGATGATGGCGTAGTGAATGAGACCTCCTCTGTTGGCAAATCTGGGAGGTGCTTCCTGTCGGAGACGCTTCAGGTCGATTGTTGGAAAAGCTTTAAAGTCTGCCAGAATTTGAGGCTCCTCAGCGGGACACTGCATGACGCTCTGCCAAACGGAAGCATTGGGTTCTGGACAGTCGCAGTATTCATGATAGACTGGACCTGAGCGTTAAACATTGAGACACATAGGGTTAGACGAAGGAACCAGAGCAGGTCAAAGCAAGGTGGCAGCCATCTCTTCTGCATCACCCTCAGAATTAATGATGCATTTTATTGATCTATACATATAGTATTAAGGAACTGGTGTTAAACTCTTGTTGTAAAACAGTGATGATGTCTAGCCTTTTTGAGACAGGATGGACTCATGTTGCACAATTTCTCCACATTTCAAAGCATCTGGTGTGCTTTTTTGAGGGGACTGTGATGTGAAGTGAATCGCAAATTGGCCACAATATTACAATAAAAATTGAATTTGCATAAGAATTACAGTGACAAACTTAATGAGGCTTTGCTTTTTCTCATTGTGCATATATTTGTTATACTGGTGATAAAACATGGGTTTTCTTTTGCAACACAGCTCTTTAGTACGTGGTGCATGTCTGTCCGTCCTAGAAGACGGATCCTTTCTGAGGTTTGTAACTTTTTCCTCCTGTTAAAGAGCTTTTTGGGGGATTGAGGGACAAAGGACAGAGGGTGTTGTGTGCTGTACATATTAAAAAGACTTTCGTGATTATGGACAATACAAACAAAGATTACTTGACATGAACCCATGCCAGTGTTTATTAATGCATAACACAACACAAACCTTGGATGATGTAAGGCGACTTGGCAACAGCAGCATCTTGGTGGAGGACTTCAACCTCCAGTCCCTTCAGCACAGTGCCATAGAGCCGGTACCTTACCAGAAAAGACCCGTCTCCCCTGTCCAGAGGTGGAGGGACGTGGATACGAATGTGCTCCTGTTTGTCCAGCGGACTTATCTTCACTTTAAATGTGTCTTTACCTAAACAACACATATAGAGACAAATATATTTAATTTCATCTTTCTGCAAGTGTTAATTAATCCATAGCTTCCATAATTTTTGCACAAAGGCACCTGCCTAGCCCTGATACATGGCCATTTGTTGTTAGCTGACCAAAGTCACCTCTCGAAAATACTTTTTTCAGGGTTATGGGCACCGAGGATGATTCAAGAGCACTAGAACGGTGTGGTGCTTCGTAAAGGACACAACAAACGGGTATCAAGGCTAAGAAACATTAGTTATGATTATTAAACTATAATGCGTTTACTAATCACAACACGAACACACCATTGTTGAATGTAGGTAGTCTACATTTGTTGATTATGTACAAAACATATGTTGTTGCCAAATCAGTTTGGGGTTGTTAGCTAGCTTAGCTAGCTAGCCATTTGGCTGCAACCGTTCCAGTGATCCTATGTTTAAAATAATGACACTTTTAGCACATACAATGTTTGTGGTCGGTTTACCTGGAGACAAAGTCAGTTTCTCTCCGTTTGAATTGACCGCGTGAATAAAGAAGTAGCGGACTGGTAAAACTGTGTCGGGGTTCAGCCCTGGACCCCAGATGAGACATCTCTCTGAATTGATTCCTTCACAGTCAGAAACCGGAAAGTTTATGCTGATTAATACCACTAAAACTATAAACCTACACAATAAACCTGTATCAAAAGGCTTAACTAAGTCAACGCTACGCTCACACACCATATTCCTCCAATTGCTAACTGCTGGACGTCTAAATTGATTAAATATTGACTGTAAAGTTTTGATAAAAACTCCTATGCCGACATGTTGGTCAAGAGAAACACGCCCATTTTCCGGTGATGCCTTCATGGATATCGGACAAAATCGGTTGCGAATAGCAATATAGCCCTAGTTACGAATGAATTACTGTAGTCAGTCAGTGTTATAAGTATTAGTATGAATTATATACGTTTTTAATCCTTAACTATACTATTGTAGTCTTTTGCTGTAATTTGTTTGGATGTAAATGCATGACTTTTGCCGTTTTTGGGTTGTATCCATATGGAATTAAATACATTTGTTGTAAATCGCTGTGGATGACTGCCAGCTACATAAATGTAATGTCATGTAATGGCCTGATGAGAGATTTTTGAATAAATAACTTACAATAAATTAAATAATATGTTTATATTAAGGTAAGCCTCCACATCTGTCTCTATGCGTTACATTAACAGACATCTACACAGACGTCCTGTACAAAAAGGGCCAAAGCCGTCTCCATCTGCTGAGGTCCTTTGGTGTGTGCAGGACTCTGTTAAAAAACATTTTATGACTCTGTGGTTGCATCTGCAATCTTTTATGCAGTAGCCTGCTGTTTTTTCACCTATGTCTACTTAATGTGTATTTGTGTTATTCTGATGTGTGTACATTGCTTTTCTTTTGAGCTGCTGTAGCACATGAATTTCCCCAGTGCAGGATTAAAAAAGTCTATCTTATTTTATCTTATCTTATCTTTTGGACTATACTGCAAACTTTTGCATTACTTGGTCAATATTTCGCACATTCCTGCACAAACTTGTACAGCTTTTTTTAAATTTTAAAACATATATATTGTAGGCTAGATATTTCAATAGCATGTGTTCATATTTGTATTGTACATTTTACTATTCTATATTTAGGTTTCCTGACTTTTGCAGTAGGCTCCTTGCTTTTTATTTTACATTTTCTCTTACTATGTTTTTGTTATGCACACCAAGGAAAAATTCCTTGTATGTGAAAACTTGGCAATAAACCTGATTGTATGATTCTGATTTGGATGTTTCACATTAAAGGTGAAAGGCTTCTATATACTATCAAGTTCATGTTAGGAACAGTTGTTATATTTGGGTATACAATAGTTTATCTAGTAAAAACTGTAGAACTGCAATACATAAGTGCTTTGATTGTATGTAAGTATTAAAACCAACACTGTCATTTTTACATTTTTATTTCACATGAATTCACATTTTGGCCTAAAAAGAGGTTTATTTTGAGGGCTAAGGGCATTTTCACACATCTTCTTAAATTCACCTTTCATATAACTGATCCCCATGTGTTTCATATCAAAATGTTCAGAACAAACTCAGCTTTCCTTATAGTTATGCACACATTTTTTCTAGAGCAATGTGCAAAGAGATAATTTGGCGCTAAAGCTGAAACGTTGATGTTAGCTTTTTAAAATCGCTCAAATCTCTTCTTTTTTTTAAACCTTAAAAAATTAAATTTTGTAATACTGCTTTTTGAAGACGAGTGTTTTCAAACATCGCTTGGACTCGCCGGTGCATCTTTTCTCCCCAGAGGGTTAAAAGTGACTGTTGATTGTACAAAGGTAGTCACAGAACAGGAAGTTTGTTTTTTTTAAGATTATTTTTTTGCCATTTGTGACAGGACAGTTTAGACATGAAAGGCCAGCGAGAGGGGGAATGACATGCAGCAAAGGGCCACAGGTCAGAATGGAACCCTCAGCCTCTGCGTTGAGGACGGAGTCTCTGTATATGGGCGCGCTCTACCAGGTGAGCTACCCAGGCGCCCACAGATAGGAAGTTTGATGAAATACTGTATATAAAAGAAGCCACCTGAGTCCATAGAAATTTTCATAGTGGTGATAATAGTTAATTTGTATGCCAATTGTGTACCCACTTTATGGTACAGGTTTGCAGTTGTACTAGTATCACTGCCATAAAAACCACACATGCCTAAATGAAAAGCATGATAGTATTAGGCCATTAACAGTGTTCATACAGTGATTTTTGGTTTAGTGATTGGATGATTACAGGGAATAAAGACATTTTGTAGTCAATCAAAACACTAGTATGCAAAAATGTTTTCTGTTCTGTGTCCCAGCTTGTCCAGATTTGGCAGACAGGCTTTCTGGATCATCGGTGGAGGACCGCACAGGACAACAAGGACATCGGTAGATGGAGCAGGAAGGTGGTCCTTGATCATATCATCGGTCACAAACCCTGAGCTGTAGCTCCAATCTTGAGGAAAAGGCAAGAGAGAGAAAGCAAGATCAACCTTCAACTTTAGAGAAATGTTTAAAAGGAACACACCGACTTATTGGGACGTTAGCTTATTCACCGTAACCTCCAGAGTTAGACAAGTCGATATATACCCTTCTCATCTCCGTGCGTGTCGTAACTCTGTCTGACGACTCCGCCATTAGCTTAGCCTAGCACAGATCCTGGAGGTAACCGGCTCCAACTAGCCTACTGCTCCCAATAAGTGACAAAATAATGCCAACATGTTCCTATTTACATGTTGTGATTTGTATAGTCACAGCGTGTACAAATAACAACGGCACATGAGACACAGCCATCTTCTAACCGTATATAAACTGGGAACTATATTCTCAGAAAGGTGAAGCAGTGCTACTTCTACTACTTGGGCGGAGTGATATGCGTGCAGCACCTGAGAAGCCGAGAGCTGACGTTCCAATAAGTCCGCGTGTTCCTTTAACAACTTGCAGCTCAACATTTTTTTTTTTTAGCTGACAAAATTCAGAATGTAAACATATTTTTCCTAAAAAAGTTCACTTTTTGACACAGTTGTTGGGTCTTCATCCCTGATTTATTCAGATTCATATAGCCTGGCACTGCACTAATAAATGTACTGTATGTCCTTTATGGTAACATGATACAATTAGCCAGGGAAAATGTTTCCACCAGATCCCACATTATGGGTTAATTTTTATTAAGTTAAGTAGTGGACTGTATTTATATAGCACTTTTCTACTCTTAACAACTACTCGAAGCGCTTTAACATAGTACAGGAACCATCCACCATTCACACACTGTGGCCGAGGCTGCCATACAAGGTGCCACCTGCTCATCAGATAAACATTCACAAACAATTACACTCCGATGCGCAGCATCGGGGGCAACTAAGGATTCAGTGTCTTGCCCAAGGACACTTCGACACGGGACTGCAGGGCCGAATCCGGATCGAACCACCAACCTTCCGATTGGCAGGCAACCGCTCTACCACTGATCCACAGCCAAGTGTCTCACTATGTCATGTTTTGCTCCCTTTTAATATGATATTTCTATTAAAAGTCATGTTTTTGGCAACCTGATAAGTGTAAGTCCAATATTTACTCTCCTTTTAGCCATAGTTTTGTTTCCACTAACTCTTGAGAAACATATCTTGCTCTTTAGCTGCTAAATGCTCCACTATGTTTACCAGCTAGTTGCCAACTTTGTCTGTCTGTCGTTTGGTACTGGGCAGGCAGTGTGCAGTGGGTTTATTACATGCCTGCTGCTGGAAATGAGATGAATGAGAGCAGTGGGACTGAACTAAAACATTAAAGTTGTGGGCCGTAAACCAAAACAATTAACTATTGGTATTAAATATATGGTAAAAGTTCTTCACAGCTGAGGAGAACTGGGTGATCATTTTCTGTGCGACCCATGAAGTGACCCCTTTTACATTATACAATTGTCATTTGATCAGCTGTTAGTCTAGAAATATTGATGACTACAGCTTTTTAGTTTTTGGTTGTTAAAATGCTTCAGGGTGCACTTTTAAAACACAGGGCAGCTTATATTGAGTAGGGCCCCACCAGCAACCATGTTGTTAGGCCCATAGTTAAAGAAATGCTGCCTTACCCATCGGAGGTTTGTCCAGTGTGAACCACAGCTTCACTTTATCAGGGTGGTTCTTCTTTACCTCTTCCAGCTCCTCCCTCAGAAGGATGTCTTTCTCAGTCTGAGAGGGAGTAAGTAAAAGAGATTTTATTTTTGAGTATTTTCCATTTATGAACAGTAATACTTTTTAACAATGAGACAGAAGGAAAGATTTCCCAAAACAATATACCACACATAGCGGACCTGGTTGGCAAATATGAGGGAGCACTTGGTGCTATCAGTGGGGTCTGCTGTGATGCTGCGGATCAACTGCAGCATAGGAGTGATGCCTGTGATGGTAAAAGTCATTGAAATTAGTTTCAGAGGATGGTTTGTGTCTAACTGAGGGTATTATGGGAAGGTATAAAAGTAACTTCTAAATTGTCAATAAAATTATATTGTTGGGCGTCTGGTTAGCTCAGTTGGTAAAGCGGGCGCCCATATATAGAGGTTTACTCCTTGGCGCAGCGGCCGCGGGTTCGACTCCGACCTGCAGCCCTTTGCGGCATGTCATTCACCTCTGTCTCTCCCCTTTCAAAGCTAAGCTGTCCTATAGAAATAAAAGGCTTAAAATGCCCAAAAAAATCTTTAAAAAGAAATTATATTGTCAACAGTGGCAAAGGCGAAATGGTCAAACACTGGGTCAAATGTCTTGAAAGTAAAACTACATTCCTTGAGTGTCCATGTTCTGTTTATAGAACCACGGATTTACAAATCTACTCTAACTAAGTTCCCTATTGTGGATAAGTGATGTGTTAATTGCTGTGCCTTTAACTTAAGTCAATAAAGTGCAGTGAATGAATACTGAGGTCCTGTCAAATACATTCTGACCAATACACCGGGGCCAATGTCCACAAATCTGCCATTACAGTCAATTTAGGTGTAAATTCTATATAAAACTATGCGTGAATGTTCAACACACATATACAATCCAGTTTTTCAGCTAATACTGTATGATGCAAATTATTAATATTAGTGAGCACACTTAGGGAATCACTTTATGTCTCCTTCAAAAAGAAGAATATTTCATTCTGCAGAGATTTCAGCCTGCTGAGCCTGTGATGTTCAATGAAATATGTGAATTAATGTACATTAGAATGATTGAGAGTTTATAGAAATCTTAGTGCACCTGTTCCTCCAGCGATCATTCCAACTTGCTTAAACTTCCGAATTTTCGGCTCTGACTTCTTGTCTGATCGGATGGAAAACTGACCTGACCAGGAGAGAGTAAGATTCAACATTAGTAGGCCTATGAGTTTGGCAGCCCAAGTTGCTTTGACAGTTTTATATTGTACCACAGTGACATCTGCTGGTGGTAGCAGCTTAACAAACATTAAGTGTTTGCATTATTCTTTATCTTTCTTTCTTTTCTTTATGCACACACACCGTACCATTTCCCTGATACATGAGCAGTCCATTGGGTCCTCTGAAGTCAATGCTATCTCCAATAGCCATGTTGTCCAGGTACTGAGACATCTTCCCTCCCTCTGGGAAGGAAGGGTGGCAGTTCTTGTAGTACACCTTGAGTTACAAAAAAAAGGACACAACCATTTTAAACTGTTTAAGGCTCATCATTGCCTCTACGGGGCATTTCAAAAATCACCTCTTAGCATTGTTAGCATAGCCAATAGTTTGTACTGCTAACAACAAAATATTAAGGGTCCTGAGTGTGGGTAACTTTTGTTAAAACCATCCGCTTAAACCTGCATTTATTGATTCTTTTGTGAACATTAAGTGGGCTTATTATCAACTCATAAAGGTGATACTGCTAACATGTTAGCAAACAATTGCTTATTCACACATGCAGTTAAGGAGCAACATTCATTTGGAGTCATGTGTTCTAGCCAATGTAAGTCCATCCATTATTCACTTTCCTTTTAGCTCTGTTTTGGTCTCTTTAGCTTCTAAACGCTCCACTATGTTCACCAGCTATTCGCTAACTTTAAAACTCTAGCTGGTATTTATCCTCTTGTAGCATGACACTTGGTTTTGTCTTGGAATTCCTTAAATTCCTTCAATCTTTCAACCTAAATAACCCACACAAAAACCTCTGCAGTTATAGGCCAACCATGACGTCTGTGCCCTATATCAGTAATGTTAAAAACAGCACCTTGACCACAAGGTCGACACCTCCCTGGTACTCATCGCTGGATACTGGAGTGTAGGCTCTGACCACCAGACTGCCGTTTACCTTGGCTGACAGGTACACATGCTGACCTGGTGCAGAGGACAGAGAGGAGGACAAACAGGGAGTGAGGTGGTGGATTCGAGGGAATAAGAGGATGGGGAAAATGAAGCATGAGCAGTGGTGGAAAGAGTATTCCGATCCTTTACTTAAAGTAAAGTATTAATACCACACTGTGAAAATAATCCACTACGAGTAAATATCCTTCATTCAAAATCTTACTTAAGTAAACGTATTATCAACAGAATGTTCTTTAAGATAAGATAAACTTTATTGTCTTGTAGGAAATTCGTCTGTTGCATACAAACAAATGCATTAGTTATCAACAGACAGTACAGTACATGATATATGACAAGACAACAATGTACTTTAAGACAAGAAAAAAATAAAAATAAAGATCATCCACTATTGAGAGGATATTGAACAGGCCTTGATATAGTATTGCACGTGCCCCATTCTAAAATAAGTTACGCATAGTATGGGAATTGCCCAAATAAAGAATGCAAATTGCGAATATGAGAAATTGCACATGGTGAGTAAACATACACAGGTTTACACTGGTTAAGGCCAGCACAGTATTATAGTGATGAGGACTGGACTGGTTGTTTGTTCAGTAGTGCTATCGATGTGGGGACACATGAAAGCTTAAGGCGGTTGCTTTTGCGCCCACTGTCTCTATAGCATCTGCCAGATGGGAGGAGCTCATTTTCATTGAAGAGTATGTGTGAAAAATCTTTCAGGATCCTGTGTGCATGAGTGATTACTTTAGGTATTAAAAGCAAAAGTACTCATTCCTTGTTCAGTAAAATGTTCGTTAAATGTTTAGCTATTACATCTTTCTGAATTAAAGGGGAACTATGCAGTTTTTTTTAGTTTAATTTACCTTAACTGAACAGCTTTGGAGTCATTGGAATGGTTATATGACTTTTTTTCGGGTTGAATGGTGGTCGTCTCGCTCCCCCCTAGCGCCTGTGAGCGGAAAAACCAGCCTTGCAACTTTTGGCCGCCGAGCCGCCGGCCTCAGCGTTAGGAAGTATCGCGTGATATCAGGTACAATATAAGATACGATGTTAAGATAACAAACCCCCATAATCTCTCTTATTTTTCCCCTTGGTCTAACATTGGGCGAGTTAGCATTATCAGCCGAATGGCTTAGTGCAGGCGCTATTGGATCCAAGAGTGTATCTCATAAATTTCCCCGCTAATAATGCCCAGAATGGTACCAAACTTCTACAGTAGTACAAACAGGTTCTGTACTCATAAAATGAGGCATTAGAAAGTTTGTAAGTACACCAGGAGGTTATTTAAATAGCACTTGCCTGATGGCTTCTACTCTCTGCTGCTAGCGCTGCGAGCTAGTTAGCTAGCTAGCTCTCCCTTTCTCCTCCATTAGTTGTAGCTCAGGCTCGAATACTCATTGTCACGTTAAATGTTAACCTCAAACTCTGCCATTTCGTTGATCTCTTCTTCTGTTCTCTCGCTTCTTGCTCCTACTTCACTGGTAGGCTCTTCCGGCAATAGATGTGCGGGAGATCTACAACTAATGGAGGAGAATGGGAGAACTAGCTACTTAGCTAGCTAGCTCGCAGCGCTAGCAGCAGAGAGTAGAAGCCATCAGGCAAGTGCTATTTAAATAACCTCCTGGTGTACTTACAAACTTTCTAATGCCTCATTTTATGAGTACAGAACCTGTTTGTACTATTGTAGAAGTTTGGTACCATTCCGGACATTATTAGTGGGGTAATTTACGAGATACACTCTTGGATCCAATAGCGCCTGCACTAAGCCATTCGGCTAATAACGCTAACTCGCCCAATGTCAGACCAAGGGAAAACAAGCTTATGGGGGGTTGTTTGGCTCGAGGTAATGGTGCAAAGGACCCTAGGGTGAAATTACTCCAAACCATCACTTTAAGAAGGAGGATAATTTTTTCAACACATAAAGGAACACTTCATTATACAGTAAATCACAAACATTCAACATCAACACATCTTGAGATACATGGTTTTCACTGGACAGGAAGAGGATGAAAACTTTAATCTGAAAAGCAACTAAAGCTGTCAGACAAATGTAGTTGAGTTAAAAGTACAGTATTTGCCTCTAACTTGTAGTGGAGTGGAAGTATAAAGTTGCAGAAGATAGACATACTCAAGCAAAGTACAAGTACCTCTAATTACTTAATACTTAAGTAGTACTTAATTATATTCCACCCCTGAGCATGAGAGAAGTATTTGGACTGTGATGGAAATAAGATGTATGTAAGCTCTTTTAACTACTTCTCTCACCCCCACAGTGACTGTTTCAAGTGCTTATTCCGCTATTTTATTTCAATTTGTGACTGTAATTAATCACTAATACACCAGCATATATGCTATATTTAGAAATTGCTACTTTGTATTGCTCCATATCTCACCTTTTACCCAATTTCACCTAGTATTCTTTGATGTGTTGCAGTTCAATCATCTGCATCTGAATCATGTAGAGGTATTACAAACATATCTCTCTTATTGAGAAATCTTTTATTGAGACACTGATCCTACTGATCTTGTGTTCTCATTTATGGCCATATTTCAAGAAACTTAGAATCAAAGATCAAGATGAGTCAACACTCGTGTAAGGCCTGAAATGCTGGAGAGTCATAAGAAGAGGTACAAAGAATGCAACTGCTGCTCATATATGAGTGTGTAAAACATCTTAAATCATTGGCAGAAAACCTTTATAGTTGTGAAGAATCGTATCTGAAGAGCGAACAGAAGAGAAAACAAGAAAAGCAGTTTCAGTACCGACTGGCAGTCCAAGGATATGAGTTGCAGATGGAAGGCCAAACCGAAATTTCTTTGTGTCATGGCTGATTTCCTGTACGAGGACACACACAGGTTAGAAACAAAGATATTGTACAATATCCTCACAGCTTGCAAAATAAATGTCCTGAGACTTCAATTTGAGACTAAGTGGGCTTTATACAGTATATTTAACCAAGGGTGTAACTTTGGTTTGAGAAGTAAGGGGGACACAAAACAGGGGCTCTGGGGGCCCTCCGCCAGAAAAATGTTTTCGATTTTAACATTTCTACATACATTTATAGGGACTATGGTGATACACAATTCAGGAACTTATGAAATTGAAAATAATGAAATTATGCCAGAAAGAATAGTAGGCTACTAAAATATGTTTAAGAAAAATGTGTCTTACTTTCTTTATTGCTTAAAATAGGGGCCAATCACTGAGACATATAAATAAAATAATATCAAACTAACTTGAAAGTGGGGAGGACACAAACAGGATTTGAAAAAGTGGGGGGGACATGTCCCCTTGTCCCCAGTGGAAATTATACCCTAGTATTTAACGTATATTTACCTAATCTACTGTAAATGGAGAGGGTTTCTAGCTAGAGATAGATATTACATTTGAAATATTAATGACCCCTGTAGGGAATTACTGCAGTTGTAAGTATTAGGCTAACAGACAACATGCTGAGGAAATTAGAAGGGAATTAGGAACAGAACATTAGTTTCATTTAACCAACTTGTAACATTATGTAAACTTAAAGGGTCATTTCACAAACACTAGAAAAAAAACATATTTTCTCACTTGCCTTACTGTTTCTAGTTTTCAAAGGGACAGAAAGAAGTTACAATGAAAATGTATGACAATGTGTTCTGTGGATCAATGCTGTGAGCTTCACAATCAAACTCAATTCACCTCCACCAGCCAGAAGTCAAAATCCAAAACGTTTTGCATGGATACCACTGGAGGTAAGTAAGAAAATGTGTGATGGTGAACCAACCCTTTAAACTACATGAACATGAGTGCGTTTTTCGTTAGTATTTCTTAGTTCATGATGGTTAGTACACCGGTAACAAACAAAATCAAGGTTGTATGAAATGATAAACATTGTTCTAACAGGTGTATAGCAGTTGAATATAAAGTTACTGTATACTCAGGTTTGAAAGTGCCTGCAAGAAGTACTGATTCTTGATTAAATGTTTGTGTCTGTATGCAGTCTACCTGTTTGTCTATAAGGGGAAGGGAATATTTGACCATGGTATCCTGTAGAGTGACAGGTAGCTTTTTCTGTCCTGCAGAGCCTCCCAGAAGGAAGTACAGCACAGTCAGTACCACCACAGAAACAGCGGCCACCACCGGGATTGTCTGCAAGACAAAGATCACATATTGTGGAGACATGCAGTGCACAAAACAAACAGTCATGTTCTAGTTTTGTATTAAAGTTTCCAATCCTTGTTCATTTGAATGTTGCCATATTAACATGGTTTATCAATGAGTTACATGTTAGTCAACATAAAATATGGAAATATAAATGTTAAGCAGAAAAAAATAGATTCAGCAGTTATTCAAAGATGATAGTAACTTTCAGGCACCTAAAAGATTTAAACCAGTGGAATAATTAAAAAGGTAAATTAAGGAAAAGTTCATTCTCACCAAGCTCGGATCCATAGTTTGAACATGTGCTAAAGTTTATTCTCCTGACACAGCCTGACAGACCAGAGTCCACACACAGTCAAGTCTCAATTCTCTCTCTGTCTGTGTGTGTGTGTGTGAGAGAGAGAGAGAGAGAGAGAGAGAGAGAGGGGGAGACACATACACACAGACGCACACACACACACACACACACATCTACACTGGGGGAAGGGTGACACAAGGTCCATAGCACCAATAGGAAGACAGATCTCACCATGACACATAGTACAGTGGTGGTGCTCAGGCAACGAGGAGCAAAGCCTTAAAATCACACCACTGAGAGAGGGGAGGAGAGACACACACACACACACACACACACACACACACACACGCACACACACACACACACACACACACACACACACACACACACACACACACACACACACACACACACTACATTAAAAAACACAGATAAGTTTACAGAGAAGAATTAAAAAGTAAAATTGTCAACAGTTCTCTTCGATCTGGTCTTTTCCCTAGGGCCTTAAAGACAGCAATTATTAAACTTCTTTTAAACAAGCCTAACGTGGATGCCTCAGTGATCAACAATTACAGACCAGTATAAAACCCTTTTTAGGATATATTTATATATGAAGCTGAATTTGTAGACTCTCAACTAGTTTTCACTTTACTTATGCAAGTGATAATCAACTTCATGTTCACATATATGTGGTTGAAATTCTGGGCTAAAAGCTAAGGTGTATAGGCAATTCAATTCAATTTATAGTATCAAATCATAACAGGATCTCAGGACACTTTACAGATAGAGTAGGTCTAGACCACACTCTATAATTTACAAAGACCCAACAATTCCAGTAATTACCCCAAGAGCAAGCATTTAGTGCGACAGTGGCGAGGAAAAACTCCCTTTTAGGAAGAAACCTCGGACAGACCCAGGCTCTTGGTAGGTGGTGTCTGACGGTGCCGGTTGGGGGTGTGATGGCAATAACAGTCACAGTAAAGATAATGAAACAGTGACTAGAAATAGAGGTTGTAGTAATTCATGGCATAGCGGGGCACTGCGGGGCGTTACAGGATGTAGCATGGCACACCAGAGCATAGCCAGATTACAGCAGGGCACTACAGGGCACTGCGGGGCACCGCAGAGCGTAGCAGGGAGCAGCACGGCATAGCAGGGAATTGCAGCAGAACCACAGCGACAGCTGGAACCATGATTTTGGTGCCACCCTAATCCCGGGACTTCATCCTGGGTGAAAAGAAACATAAAGACTCCGGGGAGCAAGCTCCCCAGAGCTAGGTTAGTAACAAGCATTTCTGGGACAGAAAAGCAGGTGGGCCGGGCTGCTTCCAACGTTACATGATTGCTGGAAATAGGCTACCAAGCACACTTTTCTTCACTCTCCTGGAGCACGAGCAGATAGCTGACAGGAAAATAGCAACTGTTGTGTTGAAAATGTTAGGGTTGTATGTTGTGTTTCCTGTTTTATTTTGTAGTAGACTGTTGTCTCCCTTGTCCTGTCTAGTTTTACTTCCTGTCTGTTGTTTTTTCCTGCCTGTTTGATTGTCTGATGTCCATAGACCAGGGGTCTTCACCGCTTTTTAAACCAAGGACCCCTTAACTGAAAGAGAGACGGAGCAGGGACCCCCTACTACATATATCATATAAAATGTAGCTGCATATTAAACTAGACCTACAATAACATGTAGGGCAGCCTAAAGCCTTTATACATACCTTTTTATGGTGTATACAATACTAATATAAGCTTTTAAAATAAAACAAATGTTGGCATATTCATATATGTACCGTATACATGTTTTAATGTTAAAATGTGGCACAGTAAATCCTTAAGTTTGACTGTATCTGCGGAAGGCTACCTTACCTGCAGGGCACATAAACAGTGATCTTTACTAATAATATGTCAGATTCATGTGTATGTAGATAGTCAGACATATTTCATATTTTACTTCTTTTTTTTTAAACCATTGAACAATAATTTGGCGGCCGCCAGCTACTCTGAGGACCCCCTGTTGAAGATCTCTGCCATAGACTGTATATCCAGTCTACTGATGTCTTTCACCTGTTCCCCAGCCCTACGTGTCACCTGTTCCGTTACCTCATTACCTTGTGCATTCAGTCTCTGTGTGTCCCTTGTCTGTTGTCAGATCATTGTTTTCTGTTGTTGCATTCGTTTTGTGGAGTCTTCTTCTGTCTCTGTGTTCCAGTTGTTATCTTGATCTTTTGTTCTTGGATTAGTTTTGCCTGCTGCATTCTGGACTTCCTTGTTTGGTATGAACTTTGCGTTGTTTAATTAATCCTCTGCTCAATTTACCTTTGCCTGCACTCTCTGCATTTGGGTCCACACTTCCCCGTATTCTCGCATGACAGAAAAAGGTTGAGGAAACAAAAGGTTTAACCATAACGCTGGCTTTTTCATGTACCCTTCACAATAAAAGCCCAGCTAGAATTTACTTAGAGCATTATGCTAAGAGGAAACTCAATAAAAGGCCATTTGGCGACACTAAATATCAAACAAAAGACAGACACTGTATTGTATTAAGTTGCTGTGAGCTGTTAATTCACCACTTCTAAACAGAGGCAGAACATAATGTAGCCTAATCTCAGATATTCCTGCGCAGCACTGTGCGGAACGGTCGGGGATTGCAAGACTATCTTGAGCTGATCGGGCTGAAGAGTTTTCATCAGAATCACCCTGGGTCCGGTTAATGAAGTGTGCTACTAAATAATAACATTACCGTCAGCAAAAAACATTAATGTATAATGTAGTTGAACAAAAACTCTCTTTATTTACATTGCCTTCCACCTCTCTCTCTCTCTCTCTCTCTCTCTCTCTCTCTGCGCGAGCACACACACAGCCACACACAGTCCGCTGCTGACTGCGTCTCTGTGAGTCGAATGAGTCCATCTCTGTACTCGGTCTGGTTCTGGTGGTTGATTAAGGCAGCTTTTTGCTGATTGGCTCTCATAACGGATGGGTAGCGTACCGCCATGACTGCATGATGCAAATGTCTAATTACTCCACATTTTAATTGTGATATTTTGTGATTAAATTCTGAATCTGCAACATTCTCTATCAGGTAAATGTAGTAGTACCATGTCTTCCTCTGATGTAGAAGTACACTGTATGTCAGTAGGCTATACAGTGGAGTTGTATATTAAGTGGTTTGGGGTCCTTCTGTGAGTAATTTTGGGGTACAATTTGGTTCTGGAGAATGCTACAAACAGCAATAGCCTACCACAGGCCAAGCACTCGGCACATTTTGAACGGGCACTGTACTAGTCTGTTGAATGAGAAGATTAACTTGTAACTTCACTGTTAGGCTTACAACATTAGAATGTTCAACAAAGCTTGATTTAATGGTTTACTTATTGTTTGCTTAATTTTTATGTATTTTGTTTATTTATTTATTTAACAGGGACAGACATTGAAGACAGAGACAGACAGACGGGGGAGCTCTGTAAACACAGGGAAGGTGGAAACACAAGGAAACACTGGGAAATCTGATGAGACACGCCACAGCTATAACACATTGTTCAACATTAGTTAAACATTAGAATTTTCAACAAAGATTAAGAAAATGGCATACTATTGTTTGTTAAAGATTTCTATATATACTGTTTAACATTTAACATAGGTGAGTAGTAGCTGAGATTATTCTGAGAATATGTTCATGAATTGTCAGATATACTCTATAATTTGTTAAACATGTACAGACAAAGCAAAACTGTTAAATTGTTGAATCTCAAATACCAACAAATACTCCTCCAACCTACTTATGAGTTTGGGTGCCCACATAAGCAGTTATAATTGTTGACAAATACATTAATAAACACATATCAGCTTATAACTATATTGTAGTGTGTTATCTCATTTTATAAATGCTAAACAGTGGGAAAAAATTTAAAATAAATAACATAACAGCATGTTTTTGAAGTGTTTTGAGAGATACCTGTTTTGTAAAAGTGCCCATATTATGAAGAAAATCACTTTTTCTGGGATTTGGGGTGTTATTTTGTGTATCTGGTGCCTCCACACACATACAAACTTGGGGAAAAAAACATCCATGCTGTTTTGAGTGAGATACGGGTTTCTGAATGATTCCTGCCTACAATCTCCGGGTGAGCTGTTAAAAATTGGCAGGGCTTTTTACGTCAGTAGCTGAGACGATGTGGCATAACACTGCTACAACACACACTAGTTTACCATAATCTACAAAAGAACTACTTACATGTCCCTGTCCTGCAGGTATTCCACACAAAGTTGGAAGTGCGCCCTGTTTAGAAGAAGTCTCCCTGCTAATCCTGTCTTGAAGTTAGAGAAAAATCTAGCTAGCTGATGTGCCTTACCTAGCTACTGCGCATGTGCGAATCCCTACAAAGATGGTACAGACATGAGATGTCTCACTATGTAGCTAAAACAAAGACCTGAACAGAGCTGAAAAAAGGAGCTGCAGCAATGTGCAGTACAACAAAAATATAGTGTTTTTTTGAGAATGAAACCATGTAAACCTATTCTGGTACAACCTCAGAATACAATTATGAACCTGAAAATGAGCATAATATGGCCACTTTAAATAACATTTTAAAAACCTGTATAAACTGAACACCAAAGAACAATATTAACTATGCAAATTATTAACAATATACCTAAGTAAATTAAAGCCACCTCGTCTCGGCTACTGATGTAAAAAGCCCTGCCAATTTTGAACAGCTCACCCGGAGACTGAAGACAGGAATCATTCAGAAACCCGTATCTTTTTTTCCAAGGTTGTATGTGTGTGGAAGCACCAGAGACACAAAATAACACCCCAAATCCCAGAAAAGGTGATTTTTTCAAAATATCTTTTTTTCCTTCTCAAAATCTGTCTTTTTTCTCTCGCATCTCTCTTATTTTTTCTCTCGCATCTCTCTTCGCATGTTCATCAAAGAATCGAAGAGCATGAAAGAAACCAAATCCATAGGGATAGTGCAGAGGCATATTTTGTGAAGGCCAGCCAAGCAGACAGAGCAAGCCTACTTGGTGGAAAACAAATCTCAGAAACTTCTTGGAAATGATCATTCTGCTAAGCTAATTTGATGTGTGTGTGTGTGTATGTGTGTGTGTGTGTGTGTGTGTGTGTGTGTGAGGTAAAAGGGGATTGTGTGCATGCATTCTTGATTTATGGCCTAAACTACCTCTCATACAACACTTGAATTAATGTCTGTACAAACATTTCATGGCAATCCATCCAAAAGTTGTAGAGAATGTTTCAGCCGAGACTGAAGTGGTGGACATACCATCCGAGAGCCAAGCCACTAGCGTGGCTAATAATAGCATGACAAATTGATATTAGGCAAATCTTTGGTATATTTATTGTCACAATAACCAATAAACTACCTGCTACAAAAAGGTGACTGCATAGTACACACATTCTACCAACCCGAGTCAGTTGTAACACCTTAATACCATGTGTTACAAATGAGAGTGTGTGAAAACTAGTTAGCAAATGAGCAGAGAAGTGGAAATAAGTAAAAACTGACAAATAAATGGTTGAAACGTCCAGCTTCTGCCATTTTCAAGTGGTAGTAGAATGAATGCCAACTTTACTGAAACTGCTGAAAGGGATTAAAGAAGAGACCAAGATCACATGATTATGAACTAATTCCATTGTCATTTAAGGGCCAAATCTGAGGCTCTCCTCCAACTTGCATGGGATTTAAAAGTCTGTGTTGCATTCTGGCACCAAATCCTGCTTAGCCTTTACAGAAAACAAACATCATTCTGTCATTGAATTTTTGTCTAGAGGCATTCTTCTAGTTGGTTACTTCCCATTCCTTGAGTAGGCTACTCTCCGCTGTAGTCTTCATCATCTGAGCCTTTGTCCATATGCAGTCTGGGACCCTTTGAGATCTTATGGTCCACATCACCCTGGTAGGACAGGGCTCTGCTGCTGAACCGCTGCACAACTGGGTCTTCTGCATCCAAGTTAACTAAACAACAGAATTATGTAGAATTATGAAAACAATACTGTAAAAAGAGCCAGTTATTACATTAAAATCAGTAAGTCCTTAAAATCATACGATATTAGTCACTTATTACTACCCTCTAATACGACTGATACGAGCATTTTATAAATTAGCACTTATTATTATTAATTAGCACACACACCATTGTTCTCTGGTTTAGATATAACGTATTTCCATTACATCTAAACCAGAGAACCTAACGGTCACAGTTTTAAACACGTCGTTAACGGTGTGAAATGGTCGCAGTTTGGTTAGGTTCAGGTACAAAAACTAGTTGGTTATGTTTAGGCACCAACACTAGTTAGTTAAGTTTAGAAAAAGATTGTGGTTTGGGTTCAAATCAGATGCTACTTCAATTCCGGCAATGCATGTGACATATAACAGGACATAGCTCCATTTGTTCCATAATGAAAAAAAAAACAAAAAACTTACTGTTTACCTCAATTTTTAAACAGGACTCGAACCCTGGTCTCCTGGCTGAATATAATACAAGCCACTTCATCACATCTAATATCAAACGTTGCTTGTCCCTGAACAAGACATCCATAGAGGCTGCAATGGAGCTGCTTAGTGGTCAGTAGCAGTCGGATGTAATCACACTAACTTTCATTATGCTGATGACACCCAACTATACCTATCAATTAAGCCAGACGAAACCAGTCAGTTAACTAAACTCCAAGCATGCATCAAAGATATAAAAGCATGGATGACCTACAATTTTCTGATGTTAAACTCAAACAAAACTGAGATGATTGTGCTGGGTCCTAAACACCTCCGAACCTCATTATCCAAAGATATAGTTACTCTGGATGGTATTGCCCTGGCCTCCAGCACTACTGTCAGAAATCTAGGAGTTATCTTTGATCAGGATATATCCTTTAACGTCCACTTAATTAAAACAAACCTCAAGAACAGTCTTTTTTCACCTTTGTAACATTGCCAAAATTAGGAACATCCTATCTCAAAACGATGCTGAAAAACTAGTCCATGCATTTGTTACTTCCAGGCTGGACTATTGTAATTCCTTATTATCAGGATGCTCAAATAAAACTCTTAAGACTCTCCAGCTGATCCAGGATTGAATTTAAAATCCTTCTACTGACCTACAAAGCTCTAAACGGTCAAGCACCATCATATCTTGAAGAGCTCATAGTACCTTATTGTCAGACACCACCTACCAAGAGCCTGGGTCTGTCCGAGGTTTCTTCCTAATAGGGAGCTTTTCCTCGCCACTGTTGCACTTGGTTGTTGGGGGAATTCCTGGAATTGTTGGGTCTTTGTAAATTATAGAGTGTGGTCTAGACCTACTCTATCTGTAAAGTGTCCTGAGATAACTCCTGTTATGATTTGACACTATAAATAAAATTGAAATGAATTGAAATTGCCCGTATAAATGAGGTGCAAGCGTTAGCTTTTTCTCAGATTGTCCTGCAGAAATTGAAGTTGAAGAAGTGGAATTAATTACGTTTACTATGGCTGCATCCCATTAGGTGTGCCCAGTTTCAGGGTCCTGCTTTGGACATTTTGACTTGTCAAAGTAGCAAAAGCACAGGTGTAAATGATAACATTAACAATGGCTCCATTCCATTAAGTGCCAGTAAACAATGCCAGTGAGTGTAAAAAAACAGAACCCTGGAACTGGCACACCTAAATGGAATGCTGCCACCATTTGTATTATAATTTGTTAATGTTATTAATAACAGGTGTGCTTTAACTACTGTGAGAAGACAAACTGTCTGCTATGAAAAAAGGTCTACATAGCATGCCTATCGTGTAGGCCTACACAAAGTCATCTCTTCCAGTTGTTCCTGTTTCCAGTTCCTGAGTGCTGCTACCAGGGCTTAATTTGAGCCGGAACACACCGGAACATGTTCCGGCACCTCCGACGTTGGATCCGGAACCTTTTTTATTGGATCCGGCACCTCCTGAAAAATTAATTGCCTAAATGCAAAAATTACTGTTTGTGTAGTGTTCAATGTGGTTATCTGTCTTGTTAGTCTTTATTCCCCATTGAAGTTCCAGTTTGCATTTTCGATGCATTTTGAGGTGAATTTTCAGGGTAAGACAGAGGGGTGAGAGGGATGGAGGGAGGGCAGGCACTTCAACAGCGCGGCGCTGCACTTCAAATGACACAAGCGCTTGTGCTGGTTGAGATTGCTGTTATAGCCTCATTTCACTCAGGGGAAAAATGTCAAAAAGACAACAAAGTTTGCTTAACTCTTTCAAATACGCTGGCCAGTCGGATCCCAAACAAGCAAAAATCTTTTCTGCCGATCAAGAATGTGGAGACCACGGTGGGTTTTTGCTGCTTGTGAAAACGATTGGTGCAGTGTACTTTTCTTTTACATTTTGCACCGATGCAGTGCATGTTCTGAAATTAAAATAAACATTGCCCTGATGTACACACAGCATTGTTTAGGTTTTTTTAGTCAGAGAAGCTGTAGGCAGTGTCATTTTGTTTTTTTTATGCCGTTACCTCCAAACCCCGTTTTGAGTCGCCGGATCCACCCCCCCTCTGTGCTCCGGGACCTCCCACTTTACAAATTAAGCACTGGCTGCTACCAAAGTGAACACTGACAACCACTCATCTATAAAATAAATGTGTTAAATCTATAAAATATTCAACCCTAAAGAGCACCGTTCTCACATAAAATTATATTATAAAGTGTATTCACTTCAATTACTATAAACTGCCACTAGAGGTTGCCCTGTACCTACAAACATGTATGGTCTTATACTGTATGTCAATCCATCAGTTTTCTACTAAAAGATGGAAGGTCACCTCCTGTGGCATATGAAAATAATGTTTATATCATAAATAACCTAGAAGGCCCGTTGTTGCTCTGTGTTGTGGATGGTGGTGATGAGGGTGGATGTTAGGAAGACCAGTGTGTCCTCAACAATCACAACTGACTAACTGTCTTAGTGGAAAAGCAGTCTCAGACAATTAGTTACAAGCATGTACTGTAATTAATGACTACTTTTATCATTGTTGTAAATATGTTACATCACAACCTATGGTCAGTGGGGATTTATATGTGCTAATAATATGTTGGATTCATTATCTAGGGGTCCCGGAAACCGTGCTTTAGAACATTGTGAACTGCACCCTGCTTCGTGTCATTTTCTTCTCCGAGCTTGCCACTACTTATAGAATCAACTCACAGAGGTCAAGCCAGTAGATGATAGGATACGACCAACATACAATCGTGATCGGATTGTTTCATTACAACCATGATTAAGTATAAAGTATGGTTACCACATACATATTTATAAGGGTAGTGGTTCTCAACCTGTTGGGACCCCTTTACGGTGTTGCAAGATAAATGTGTGGGGTAGTTAATTTAGATTAGATTAGAATAAAACAACATATAGTTTTGTAGACATACCAGTATGTAACTTATGAAGCTAGATCATAAGTAGACATAGCTTCTTTCACAGGCCAAATAGTTTGGGAACTACAATAACTTGAGAAAAATTATCATTTGGCATTGCAAGTAAATATTTCTAGAGTTGAATATCTTGATATAGTGGAATTAGAGTGAAATCATCCATTGTTTGAAGGAACAACATGTGCTTTGTGGCCATAACACTGGGCATGTTGCTGTATCATGTGATATTCATCTCCACTTGGTGGATGTCCAGTGTGTGGTGTGTTCACTGGCACTCTGACAGGCTGGTAAAACACAGAATGATTGTGTTTCTCTGGCCTGGGCCCCATTTTTATAACCCTTGTAGCACATAATTATGTAATAATTGCTTGAAGTTTCGAGCTGATTGAAAATGTCATAAAACCCAATAGTGTAAAAAGTTGACCAATAATGTAATAAAATGTCCAGACTGATATTGTTGGTAGAAATGTTATTACAATATCAGTCAGTACATTTTATTATTGGTCAAGTTATTGAGATATTGGGTTTTATTAAATTCTCAGATGTTATTATGTTTATTACAAACTGATTACATTATTGAGTGCTGCAACCCTTGTTCTTGTTGAAGTAAATGACAAAATGAATTCAGACAAACCAAAACCAAACGTTAGCATTGTATATGCTTATTGCATAATATAAAATGTGCTATTATCTTTTCTGACTGCAGCTGTTGAGCAATCTACTTCCACTGTGGACCTCTACGGCTCCAATGCAGCAGCAGTGTGTTCGGTGCCTTAAAGGTCCTACAATATGCTCATTTTCAGGTTCATACTTGTATTTCGGGTTTCTACTAGAACATGTGTACATTCTTTAATGTTCTAAAAGACATTATTTTTCTCATACTGTCTTTCTGCATATATATATATATATATATATATATATATATATATATATATATATATATATATTTATATATTTATATTTATATTACATGAATTCAGTCTGTTACGCTCTGTTTTTAGCAGTGTTAAAGCTTTGCGCAACTTTTTTATGTTAAAGAAACACGGCAACTTATTGGGACATTAGCTTATTCACCGTAACCCCGAGAGTTAGACAAGTCGATACATACCCTTCTCATCTCCGTGCGTGTCGTAACTCTGTTTGACGGCTCCACCGGTAGCTTAGCCTAGCACAGATCCTGGAGGTAACCATTTCCAACTAGCCTACTGCTCCGAATAAGTGACACCAACATGTTCCTGTTTACATGTTGTGATTTGTATAGTCACAGCGTGATGCTTGCAGCTCTGCTCTCCTCTGCATATCACTCCGCTTCGCCTTTCTGAGAATATAGTTCCCAGTTTATATATGGTTAGAAGATGGCTGTGTCTTAAGTGACGTTGTTATTTGTACACGCTGTAACTATACAAATTACAACATGTAAATAGGAACATGTTGGTGTTATTTTGTCACTTATTCGGAGCAGTAGCCTAGTTGGAGCCGGTTACCTCCAGGATATGTGCTAGGCTAAGCTACCGGTGGAGCCGTCAGACAGAGTTACGACACGCATGGAGATAAGAAGGGTATGTATCGACTTGTCTAACTCTCAGGGTTACGGTGAATAAGCTAAAGTCCCAATATGTTGGCGTGTTCCTTTAATGAACGTCCGTTACATTCAAGCCATTGCCAAATGAGTTGCTACAAAGCTAATTAAGACTATCAGCTCCACACAACTCTCTCTGTATTTCTCAGTATGACTATGTTCAGAAGATTGTGGCGTCCGGTGACTTTCCAGCGCAGAAACTCGAGTGAAGATAATTACCTCTTCTGAAGAGTCCATCATGTTTTTTTAATCCTCTGTGTCCTCCTTGGCTACTAGCAACTGCGTGGAGGAGGGGTGGGGGGGTGCGCGATCATGGAAGGCTTGTATCATGGGGACATGCCGACAGTTTTGTTGTCATTACTTAGAATTCAGAATTCCTCATGGGGGCGACAGAAACTACGCACTATAGCTTTAATAGTTTGATCTGATGATTGGTCAAACACACACAGCACGGCTGCTTCAACTCGCCAACCTCTTCGTTTATAAAAACAAAACAAGAAAGTACTCTCATAGTGATTTATATACATTTTTGGACGAAAGGAGAACATTTCTCTACCAATCAAAATTTGTTGGCCTTCCTACTTGTCTCGGGCGAGCGAGCGAGAGAGAGAGAGAGAGAGAGAGAGAGAGAGAGAGAGCATGAAGGTGCTTTGAATAAGATAAATAAAACCTTATTTTTTATGGTTTCTCAGCGGTTAAGTACAGTGAGACAAAATCGTATATGTTGTTTTAAAGTGTTTATGAATGACGATGAAACGTGGGGGCACACTGAACTGTAGGCTGCAGAGTGTGATTATACCCTGCGACCACCAGCAGCCCTCAGATACCTACGGCGTCGTATACGACTACGCAATGGCACCTTTTAATCATATTTTCATCATTTAATAACCATAAGATCGATCGTCTTACCGTTTTCGGCTCCTAACAGCTAACAAGCTAACGCTAACGAGCGTCTCTTTGCTGTCCTTCTAGCCTTCACGGGAGGTTTTGTATCCAGCCTGGAACTTGTGCCTTTTTTCGGGGTGGTTGAGCAATAAATCCAAACTCTTACATCCAAGATCGATAAACTTTATGTCCATAATTTATGATTTTTCGTCCGTATTTCTCCGCTGATCGGCGTTTGCTTCCGTGGTCTGGTTTCCCAGAATGCATTGGGGCTTTGTTATTGTCTGCAAACCAATGTAAACCGGTCTTTCGAGAGCAGAGATCTTCTACGATAGGGAATGGCTGTGATGGCTCACTACAAGCCAGCAACGATGCAACAAAGTGAACAAAAGGTGTTCTTTGACTACAAAGATCGTCTATTCGCTTTGTAACCCGTTCTACACAGAAGGGAGCCTCACTGTTTTGATTTTTTGGATACATTTGGGCCTTTTATGGAGAAATGTAAATAGCTTGTCGCTTATATGTCTTATAATGTTAATTATGTTTATTTTTTCACTGGGTGACTCCAAATATATATATGTAGCAGAACTGTGAGTGTTATATAAATAAATATGACATTATTATTTTGATTATTGGCATAAGTGCATGTCATGAGGGCAAAAGCGTCTGGACTTTTATTGAAAAAATGTAGATATTTTGTCAACTGTATAAGTTATAATGTTAATTTCTTCACAGTTTGACTCATAATACATATGAGAAGTGATTTAGACAGGAGATTGGCTTAGGTTTTATTGATCTGTGTGTCATATCAATACATATCTGTGAGATTCCTGTTTCCGTTTTATTTATTTATTTATCTTTAAGGTCCTACAAAATGGTTTAATATTCAAGTGACCTCACTGCAGCCCACACATTCTAATAGCCCAGATTTTCCTGAAAAGAATGATGTCCATAGATTGACTGTGGACAACATGGTTGATGTTTTACAAGCTTTTTTAGAAAATAAAACCAGACGGACCAGAGGTTGTCAAACATCCTTTAGGAATCTGAGTGTGTTAAATCTTAATCATAATCGTATGTCAAAACGTGCCTTTATACAGTTAGGTAAAGCTGTGGATATTGCTGCTTCTAATGCATCAGTTGTAACTCTGGTGTTAAATTCCACATTGACATTTTAAATGCCAGTAAATCTTGCTGCTTTGTTGAGCCAATGACACAGCTGGTGGACAAATAAAAAGACTACAAGGCACAAGGAGCATTTTCTGCTTCACATTTCATCATTGGTATGCTGTGGGAGCAGGAGAAAAAGGTGAAGAAGAAATTCTTTTTTAAACCTAAAAACACATGCTTTTTCTTATACTGCCTGTCTAAACATATTGGTATTCAGCCTCTGAAACGCTCTGTTTTGTCTCTTGAAGGCCTCCTCCCGTAAAAGCCCTGTCTGCTCTGATTGGTCAGAAATTCTCTGTGGATTGAGCATTTTGATTAGCCTGGGAAAACCCTGATGAACTTCTGGCAAATTTGAGCTTTGCTCTGCAAGTCAATCTGGCCAAGAGCCCATTCAAGCCCATTTCCAATTTTTCCAAATCGAGGCACCAATCACAACCGTTGAGGCGAGCTTTACACGATGACGATAGCGCAGCAACAGCAAGCAGCTTTTTGTTTACATTGTGTTTGACGGCCCCCAAAGCACAGCAACCCGTTGATGCCGCTGTCGCTGCTACGTCACCCGGATCGTTGGTCTGATTGGTTGAGGGACCATCACAGAGACATTTGACGTTGGTGACGCCCCTTTGGAAATGCGCTGTGAATGAAGCTGTAACTGAGAGTGGGTCTACATTTAGATACTTTCACAATATTTATATAGCACCTCAACCTACTTTAAAATGAAATCTTTTTTTTTCTTTCTTTTTTTTTTTACAATATGGGACCTTTAATATGATTACTTATTCTCTTTCTTCACTTACATAACATTCTCCTGGGACCCAGGATTCTTGTCAGTGCCCTCTTTCCAAATCCACAAACATTAAGTCAACACATTTAAACACAAAAAAGGCCAAAGAGAAAGCAAAGATTAAACAAACCACCAACCATATGATGTTACATGTCGCTGGTTAGCTGCCAAAACATCTTGGTGATCTCTCAGACCCTCTCTTTGACTCTCCACACCTGTGTCCTGATCATGAAGGTCTGCAGAAAAATAGAGAGGCAGTTTATGTAGAGGGGAATTTCTTCATTTCTATACAGATTTTTAGTTTTATCTTAGTATATGTTTGAAGTTAGTTTTCAGTCTGGGTTTAGTAGTTTTAGTTTGGATTTCACTTAGTGTTGCTTGTATTTTAAATATGGTTTGGTAAGGATTATATTTTTAAGGTGTGTTAGTAAATATGGAAGTCCTGAAAGGCAAGGTAAAAATAAAATGATTTGCATGCATTGTTGGCCCAAACCTTTTATCTGTTTATCTCCTTCTTACAAGATGTTATCTTCTTACCTTGCACAGCAGATGGATTCTCGCAATATCACGAGATCATGCAAGAATCACATAATCTTATATCACACAAACTATCAACTCACCGAACCAATCAATGTGTGATGTAAATGGTAGCCTACTACTTTTTTGCTGCTTGATACAAAAGGAAAACATGGTTCTCATTTTCCATGACTAATGTTACAGGCCGACCCTTCCCCTTTAAGACAGGTGGCCCCTTTGGCAATGTGTCTATGTGACGTCGTCCACAGGGTTTGTTATGGGAAGTGAGGCTCTCCCGTGTGTGTGTGTGTGTGTGTGTGTGTGTGTGTGTGTGTGTGTGTGTGTGTGTGTGTGTGTACAGTAAGCAGCAGGTGCTGCAGACACAGTGAAGCGCATGTTTCCATAGGTAGTGAAGCTACAGTAGTCATTGTTTTGTGTTTGCCGCAAAGATGAAATAAAGCACCTGATTAATGCATGCAACGGAAATTTCTACAAGAGAAGTCTGTGTCTGTGTCTGATTTACACCTATTAAAGGGTTCTTGGAAACACAGTTTGATGCAAGTGCGTGACATGCAGGCTCTGCATTCACAGCGAACCACTAATCACAATCAATATTGATCAATTAATCAACAACGAAAGCAGGCCCCACTAGTCAACCACAACTTGAAAATCAGCGAGAAACAGGAGGGGAGCAACATCAGGGAGCCCCCTTATTTTAGGGGAAGCCACATGCAAGCATTATTAATATTTGATCAACTTCCAATCAAATCATAATTACTTTACAACAGCATGAGTACCCTCTGGGGAATCACTGATCTACACACATAGACTGGTTTACTTTGTAGCTCACACATATTAAACACACATACCATGGACATACCTGTACGGCTGATGAATGTCAGTGTAGCACTGAAGCCTCTATGTGTGATGCTGCTGTCTGACGAGAACTGAAGCACCATGACACTGTGGTAGGACAGGACAGAAGGAGGAATACTGCCACCACACAGCACCACTACACAAAAGACAACAAAATAAACCTGTTAGTGCACGTAATGTTAGATTATTTGTATTAATTTCATAATTAATAAAACATACTCATAATTACATTTTTTTAAAGACGGAGAGAGAAGATTTACAGAGATACAGACATAAACAAAGGAGGGGGAAAAGAATGAGAGGTAAAGATGAGATGAAACTTGCTAAACTGACATCCAGAGATTCTTCCATCCTACCAATCTCCTCTGTTCCTTCCACATCTCCCAGGATAGTGAGGGAATCATACAAGCATCCGTCTGACTCTTCCAGGTAAAAATCAGCAAAGTCTAGCTGAAACACAACACAACAATTAACAATTCGATGACTTGTGATTTTGTGACAAAATGCTGCATTTGAAAAACTTTCAGTCATTCACTTTGATTCAGTGGAAGAAGTTGTGCATCACCTTAACAACATGCCCCTGTGGAGCATAGACAACCCAGCGGACAACACAGTCATTATTGTAGAATTGTGGGTAATTTGGACTATGTACGGCAGTCTGATCCTCAACTAGAACAACTGTCCTGCATCCTGATTGCACACATAAACACACGCACGCATGCACACACACACACACACACACACACACACACACACACACACACACACACAGGGGAAACACAGACACACCACTTAGAGGAGACAGACCAGCTTAATACAAATTACATGCAGAGATGTGTATTGTGTTTCCCACCAGGATTAGAGTGTCCCTGGACAGCTCTATGCCTAATGACAAAGCCACTTCCTGCTCTGTTAATGTCAGAGGAGAAGAGAAGTGTTGCATACTGGGAATTATTCAGGAGCACTGGGCCAGGAAGGACACTTCCACAGAAGATCCCTGTCAAAAGACAAGAATGTAAAAGAATGGCAAAAGCAGATAAAATATGTTGTAGTTCAGTGTAAGCACATTGTTGTTGTCTGTGATTTTAGGGTGTGATAAGCTATTTCTTTACAAACAACAGTTTATCCTTCCAGTCAGTCAATACAGTAAGCACACAGTGTTGGTCTATGCACACCATTTTGAACTATTCCTGTAACCTAACTAATTGACACATTTTCAGAGGTCCCGGGTGACTGTGCTGCCTCTGATAAATGTTTATGCGTTAAAAAGGCCAGTATCTATCTTGCTGTGTGTGTCTGAAACTCACCAACAGGCCTATGGGTCCCTACTGAGACAGTGAGTCGATCGTAGCGACACTGAAAGTCATTTTCCAGATCAAAATAATCAAACTCCAAAAGAATACTATAACCTGGAGGAACACTGATGCTCCACACACACAACCTGAAGAGACACAGAGATAGAATTTATCCATTGCACTGTATTAATACATATTATGCTATTTTGATTTATGTATTTTCCTTAAATACATTCATACAATTCTGAGCTAAAAAGCTAATATTTGTATTTTACAGACTTCAAAAACTGAACATTAGATAAGTGAGTGCATCTTGATCTATTTTTGTGCTGATTGTGCTCATTGGAACAGTATAAGTGAGGACCAAAGAGAATTTATCATATATGGCAGGTAGGTTACAGTTATAACTATCTGTTATCAAAGCTCCTTTCTGCATCTCATGAGTGTCACTCACTGGTTGTTGTCATAGTGATCCCCAGGGAGAGCGGGGTTTCTGAATACCCCCCTACTGGCAGTTATATGCCCATCTCTCACGCTGCAGAGTTCTGAGACACACACACACAAACACACACACACACACACACACACACACACACACACACACACACACACACACACACACACACACACACACACACACACACACACAGTACTGCGTCACAGAAGCATTATGAAATATGGAAAATAAGACTTGCTGTGATGAGAGGAAGAACAACTCACTCGATAAAGTTGTTGCTTGCTGCTGCTCATCAGCTAAAGCAAACACACAAACATAAAAAAGAGAATATGTGTATGAAAAAGTCAATTTTTATCCAATATTATACCAATACATTAACATCTTCTGGTAGAACGGTGTAGACACCTACAGTATATCACCTATATATTTATATCATAGACTGTAAAAAATAATGGAAGTAGCATCATTGACATCACCCATTGGTTTGTGAGAGCTGGGGTTGATGACACGTCTAAACCAGTGTTGTGTATGGTTTCATGGCGCTGTGCTAAGCGCTAAAGAGGCAAAACTGCCGATTTTCAACCCTTCTGGTGCAAGTCATCCAGCAGAGTTTTGCCAGCTGGTAAACGTGGTCCTCTGGGCACAGGTGCCGATTTGCATGTATGGCAGTACACAGATCTAGTTGAAAATCTGCAGACATTCTATTAAGTTACCAGCTAGCGCCAGCTTGGTTGGCAAAACACTGAACAAAACCAAAATGTTCCAATTGATTCATAAACTGTGATAAGGTGAAAACATACAGTGAGGTGATTAAAGTTTAGAATGAAACATAGGCAACCCAAAAACAAGTTCACGGCTATTGAAATGTGTCATGGTTGTAATACATTTAATCATTTTATACTGCACTGTAGTCATTGTTATAATGCATTATAGTGTAATTATAAGTTACTCTAATTGGTAGGGCATTAACGAATACTGTATTTTTGTAGTCATCAACTACATATATGCAATCTTGCTAATAAATACAGATATCCACAGATTTTTATTGAAGCTATTATGAAGTATTATAATACTTAACCTAATGAGTAATTATAAAAGACTTGTAAAAACATTAATATTTATGAGTACTATAATTATACAATGCTATAAGCAACTTAACGCATTATAAGAATGTTTATAATGCATTATAGACATGGCCTGGAAAGTGTCACTGAATTATCACCTGACACTGCCATTCCCCTCAGTCCCATGGAGTTTTTTTTAGCTCATTGTTTTGGTGTTACGGTCAATTGCACAAACCTTGTTTTCAGTCACAGCAGGAAGCTGTTTTCAGCAAAACATCTCTGATGCCTACCACCATATGACATACAGACTAGCTGGGGAACACAGTAGGACATTTTGTAGCTAAAGAGACAGATATTTTTCTCAGGAGTTGTGGAGACCAGAACAGAACTAACAATAAAGTGAATATTGGACTTTTGCATTTGTCAGGTGGGAAGAAACATATTGCTCCGTATCTGCTGACTGTGTAAATTAGCAACTGTAAATTTGCTTTACTTCATAATGTCAATATGTAAATTTTGTGTTTGAACAACTTGTTTCCCCTGCCCCATAGTGGTCAAAATCAATTAATGCAGGTTTAAAATGTATAAATGAAGTACAATGCTTAATTTAGCTTGGTCAAATCAGCTGTCAAATAGAAGTTCAGCAAAGTGTCACTTGTCTACTTGTTGCATGTCAACAGACTGTGTAACACTTACTCCAACACGGGTCACAATACAGACATTTAATACCTTTTTAAGGGTCATGTGAAAGCCATTTGACACACTATTGTCACTTGATAGTAATTTGAACATTGACTTTTCCTAACAAATGGTGATCATGTGATCCAGTGTTTCATAAACTATATAGACATCTGATAAATAATGTTTAAAAATAAATAGAAACAGTCAGCGTGATTTATTTTATGATAACCTTATCCCAACCTACCCTCTCTCAGTATACGCTTTATCCAGGGCAGCAGCAGCCTGACATCAGTAAAAACCCCAGGAGATCCTCTCCTGGAAGGGGCGCGGCGGCTGTTGTTTCCCCAGCTCCGACCACATCCCTTCCCCCAGGAAGTTACACCCAGTGCTACCCAATGACCGCCACCTGAACCTGCCGGACATACAAGCGGACCCCCTGAGTCCCCCTGGAGGATAAAGGGAGGAATAAAGGGAGGAGTTAAAACACTGCAAAAAAACTTTTTAAAGCTACTAAATAATGGGATTTCTTTAAGTGAATAACTAATTTATAGTTCCCAGGTATTAGTGATGCGTCACTGCTCTTGAACTTAATGAATGACTGTTGAATAATGGGAAAAAAACAGGCAGATGTATATTTCTTTTTCTACCTGGCATGCATCTTTCCCTCCTTTCTCTGGCCCGGCACACAGGACTGTCATGGCTGGCTGAGTTTGTCTCTGGTTAAGAATTGAACTTTTGACAGTCTGGAGGACATATTTACATTTGGCTGGGTCCACCAAGTCTAACTGGACCTCGCTCAGCACCGCAGGAAGACGACCCTCTGGGAAACAGCAAAATAAATACAAGCTCAATTATGCTTTAAAGTGGAATTTATTTATTTTTCAACTTGGACCCTATTTTCCTATGCATTGGTGTCTAAGTAGTCTATATCCACGAATTTCCTTTCCCGGTATTGCTCCGTTGCAGCCGGAAATTCCGCTGGATTTCACTCTTTTCAGCCGGATGTCCGTTACCTTCCGCTTTCTTTGTGTTGGAATTTTAAACTCCGGTGGATTTCTGAGGACTATGGTTAACTGCTCCTCAGATCTCTGCAGGGTAAATCCAGACAGCTAGCTAGACTATCTGTCCAATCTGAGTTTTCTGTTGCACGACTAAAACTACTTTTGAACGTACACGTTCCACCAAAACAAGTTCCTTCTTGAGGCTATTTTGCATTTTACCGCAACTTTTCCCGGTGCCTGGCATCGCCTAAGACGATTGTGATTGGTTTAAAGAATTGCCAATAAACCAGAGCATGTTTTTCTCCCATCCTGGACTAGTCAGACCCTCCTCCTCAGCGCCACAGTGGAGGAAGGTCTGGCAAAGCGAGACTAATTTCAACTAAACAAGAGTGGTGATTGTTGGAACAACGAAAAGACAAACCAAGACGGCTTTTAATAGTTTTATTTTGTTTCTGTCAACTTTGAATGAAGTGTATTTTACAATGATAAAATTACTATTTATTCAAATAGAGTCGGGTGGGTTTGGCGATTAGGGATACTGGGGATGTTTCTTGTTCCTAGTTCTTGATCCTTTCCATACACATGTTGTCAGACACTTAGAACAATAATCTGAGCATGTCAGTGGTAAAACAAGCACATTTTGTGAACGCACATTGAAGGTGTGCAATTGCCCAATAATGTAACATTGTAGCTTGACTTGCTGGACCAATTTCAAAGATTGTTGTTCCCATCAGTCACTTAGACACAGAAACATAGTAACATAGGGTCCAGGTAGAAAAACATCGAAGTTACCATTTAATGGTATTGGAAAGAATTAAGAGAACCTACTTTCCTTCATCCTGCCCCATCCAGCCACACTGCATCTGGTTTCAGGTTGAATTCTGTCATCAGGCAGAGGCAGACATATTGGCTGGACTCGGGCTCCTGTTGAAAAAAATCACATAGCAGTGATCTAACAAAACGTGATCAGTGCTACAGCAACTATACAAATTGTCAAAATGGAAACTTGCCCAGGCGAATGTGCTGTTCCAACTCCATCAGAGCTATGTCATAGCTCATAGGCAATGCATGATGGTACCTTTCGTGGACTGAGACAGACTTGATGAGAAAGACCTGCTCCTCTTCATCTTCTATTCTCTGGTCAAACTCTCCAACCACCACTCTCACACCACTGAGAAACTCTCTTTACAAAGGAAAAAAGTATTAGATTCATGACAATCAATTGTAATATTTATACAATGATCAGTATGCAGATCAGGAACAAGCATATGTGCTTTAAATTGTCGCATAAAAGAGGTAATGGGGCTACACAAGTAAGTAACAACAGTACTTTGAGAGCGATGCAAAGCAGTGTGCAGCGGTCATTATCCAGCGATCATTCAGGATTGCCCCTCCACAGAAATGAGAGTCCCTGTTCTGCAAGGAAACCTGAGCAAAGATAACACACAAGCTTAGTCTTGCATTGCCAGACCTATCACCACAGCGCTGTGGAGTAAGGTCTGGCTACACTACACATACATTCTGGTATATGAGAGAAAATAACACTCTGGGTTGTTTGCATTTCTTTAAACCAATCCCAATGGTCTTGGGTGGCGCTAAGCTTCAGATGCTGGCTCTGCAAAATAGTTTTGGGAAGCGATTTGTTTTAGTAAAACATTTGCCACATATAATATTAAATGAAGTTAACTGTTCACACAATACAATAATGTGGGCTATTTACATTAGCTGATACATGGTTAAACGTATTTGCTCTTACCAGTATATCCCTGTGTGTACTTTGTCCACAGCAATCCCACCAATCGGTCCCAAAACGTCCCAGTTAGAGAGTAAATACCGTAAACATGTTTTTTGTAAATCTTTACAATCGTTCCCTGAAAGAACTAAGCAGGCTGACTTGTTGCACGGTCCAAATTATCTTCAAAACTTGCCATCTTCAGTGTGCAGCTTGAAGTTTGTTGTTATTTCCCAACGCGAACAGAGTTTGAGAACGGCAACACACAGAGAGCAGAAGGTAAGGGACATCCACAATGTCATCCAATAATCCTGGAAATGTACTTCCTTTGATCCAGACTAACACAAGCGTGAGGGTATAATGACGCTTTACTCCTTAAAACCTCTTTGACAACTGGTTGTTTAGCTCCAAAAGCAGAGTGAACCCTCACTCAAGAAGAAACCCACACTCAACCCTGCTGATATAAAGAATTACAGACCTGTCTCTCTTCTTCCATTTCTTTCTTTTTTCTAACGCTTGAGCATGCTGTCCTCATTCAACTATCTGCTTATCTCCAACATGACCCCCATTAGCCTGGTTCAAAGGCAGGACAGACCAACAGAACAATTAAAGGGATACTTCACCGCTGGAAAGCCTAATATATCTTTAAATTGGGTCACCTATGTAGCAGAAATGTGAAAAAAAAAATTTAATTGGTGCCTTCTAGGCCGAGAAAAGCCAGAAAATGTGTTTTTGGCTCATATGGATGAAAGACACCAAATCCCAGAATGCACTTCGCTTCGCTGCTTTGAGTCCACTCCCAAGCCACGCCTACCGCTTGACAGACAGACAGTGAGGCATTCGACTCAACTCAATGTGTTTTATTGTTATTTCAACCATATACACAAAACAACGTTTCATCGTGGCTCGAGTCAATTTAAAATATATAAATACACATTTAAAATATATAAAAACTACATTATATAATAACGACATACGAAACAGGCTACATTTACCGTGCACACACACATTATAGGCTCCGTAAAGTTCAGCTAAGCATACCAGCATTAGGCTTGGTGGGCTGTAAACACCGAGTATAAACACAGCCGTGAATTAGCGTGGGATGTCGAATGGTCGCCATGTAACAGTCACAAACTCCAGCGGTTAGCAGTTAGTTGGATACAAATCACCCCATTTCTGCACCAGTCCGTGTAAACACAGCTCACCTTCATACAGAGCATCTCTAGCTCGGATTGTCGGAAGGCTAGCAGGCCTGGTAGCTGGACAGTCCGGTTCACTGTTGTTCGGCTGGACAGTCCGGTTCACTGTTGCTTTCCCACGAAAGCACAAAACACAGCAGTTTCTGAACTCGCGTTGGGAGCATCGTTGAAGTTGGATGTAGTCCAGTTTGTTGTTTAATGAACGGACACTTGCAAGCAGGATTGATGGGACAGGTGGCCGGCTAGCGTTAGCTCGCTCTGGATGTGCCTTTCCCCCGGCTAGCGCTAGCTTCCCACCTAGCCGACGAAGATGTCCCCTACCCGGCTACGAGCGAGTCCGCCGGTCCCCGTGCTGGTCTCGGTGCAGGCGAAGCTCTCATAGTGGGCCGATTATTCCGTCTGTAATAACGTTTCCTGCATATTCTCTGCCGTGTAGCGATGTATCCCGGTGGTACACGTGCGGTAGTTTGAATGCACATAATTGTTGTAAAAGTTTGCTGCTGAGAAGATAGAGCAGAGCCCTGTTTAGCGAGGATTAAAGATGGCTGACATTTCGTTTTTTTCCGGCCGAGATCGGCTAGCTTCGGGCGATGGGCGGGTTTAAAACATGCGGAAGTAGGTCCTACTACTGGTTGTAGTCTTTTGCTCTGGCCAAAAAATCTTCTGATGACGCAAAAATCGTCATTTTGCGTCATCGGAAGATTTTTTCCGGACCCCCCAATGCAGATATCTCCTGTCTCAGGGGGATATGAGGGAGGGACGCACGGTCATTCAGAAATACTACCGGGTTTCTACTGATACAAAGCTGAATGCTAAATCGGTGAAGTATCCCTTTAACATTTCCATTGAATAAAGCTGCTAGCATGGCTAAAGATGTTGAGGTTATTTTGGTTTAGCTTCTCCATGCTAGTTTTACAAAAATGACTATTTACCAAAAAACATAACATAACATAAACACAAATTATCAAGGGTAAAATTATCTAAATTTGTATCCTACAACAACAGAGACATTTTATTTATTTTAAGACCAGTGTAAACATGTAAGATGATGAGGTGAGATGCCAATAAAATAAAATAAAAATAATTGTATCCAAATCACCAATGATGAAATATATTTATCATGTTTTTATATTATTGATATTATCTGTGTAGCCTTAGTGTCAAAATGGAGCAACTAAGTAATAAACTGCAACATTTTCATGCAACTAAACGTGTCTATTTTGAGTACTTCATGTGACTGTTGAGTATGTCATTTGATCAAACTAGAGCGGTCTATAGCAGCAGTCACTGTGGTGCATACAGCAATAAATAAGTGGAATACATACGAATTACAGAGCTTCCTTTTTTGTAGCTATATGTACGAATGGTTCATGAGAACAGCCTGAAATAACAGATACCAGCAAGGTGGTGAATAGAAGAAGTGCATGACTAGTGATATAGCCATCAGGGGTGAACAGAAAAAGAAACCAAAACTTCAACAGAAAAGGCAAAGAAAAAGATGTCACCGTACATACATTTTTACAGATGAGCAAAACCACTGCAGCAAATGACCACTCAGCTAAATAACAACAACAAAATGTTCAAAGAGGAAGGGTAGACCACTGACTAGCCATGGATGTGATCCGTATGTGGCCTCGGCCCCACCAACAATCCTCATAGAGTGAACCATCGGGCTCCACACCTGAGGAATCCCACATTTTGAACCTGAAATGCAGGATGAAATATTCTCAGGCTTCCCACATTCATTCTGTTCAGTGTCTTCTTGACTCTATAAAAGTATTAAAGACAAGTAAGGTCGTATCTGCCTTCCCTTGTTTGGTATCCATTATATCACTCACCTGTTTGAGCAGGATTGATGCCAGTATTAACCAAAAACCAGAGTGAGAGCAGAGTGGCAATGGTCCTCATCGCTAACACACACACACACACACATCAAGAATGGGTCCTACTGTGGAAACAAGCTGGTTTATAGACCCGGATGTGTGTGAGGGGAGGCTCTATAACAAGCCATTAAAGTCTTGCAGTGTGTGGTTGGTGCGTTCAAATGTCGCAACAAAATAAACTTCAGTAATTTGGTGAGTGAAAGCGTTGGCACTCTCAAGGTCAACTTTGTGGTGTATGGAGTTTTGTTCCTACGGAAACACAAACAGCACAGCTGCTGTAAAAGATTCAAAGAGGAGAAACAGTCATAAAATGGACAATGATCCAAAGGAGGTGGCTGTGGCTTAGGAGGTAGAGCGATCGCCCCTGCAGTCTACATGTCGAAGTGTCCTTGGCAAAGATACTGAACCCCAAATTGCTCCCGCCATCAGGGTGTCAATGTTTATCTGATGGGCAGGTGGCATCTCGTATATCAGCCTCGGCCACTAGTGTGTTAATTGGATAAGTAGTGCTTTACGTAGTGCACTTTGAGTAGTTGTTAAGACTAAAACAGCGCTATATAAATGCAGGCCATTTAGCTGTTACTGTTGCATGTGAACACATGCTTATGTAGATGCATGAAGAAAAAAAGGAGAACATTGAAATTGAAAAACTTCTAAAATATGGATTAAACATTGTTTGCCTTATGCATTTGTATGACAGAATACTAGGGGCGTTGTAGGAAAAAAAATATTACAGAGCCAGGAGAGGGGGGAAATATTCTGAGAAAAAAACTTAAATCCTAAAATTACGAAAAAGAACTCTGATACGCTCTGAGATTAAAGTGGTAAATCTACGAGAAAAAAATCACAACATCTAATATTCTCTGAGATTGTTTCTTGACAAAAAACCCAATTTCTCAGATTTCTCACAGGAACCATTCATCATTCACACACATTCATACACTGTGGCTGAGGCTGCTAGACTGGGTAAACCCTGCACGATCTGCCGGGGATTTGATTCCGCCCTGCAGCTCAGGCTGAAAACCTGTAGGCCTATGTTAATCTATCCTGCTTCCGTTACAAATCACAACCTAGCTTATCCACTTGGCGCTCTATTGGCTCTGTGCACAGCGTCATGACGACCGTTCGTTATGACGCTATGCACAGAGCCTATTGGCAGGTTTAACACGATGATGATGATAGAGAAGCGACCAAGCAGCTTTTTGTTTACATTCAACAAGCCGGCGACCGAAGTGCAGCACTCCATGGCAGCAACCCGTTGATACCGCTGTCGCTGCTACGTCACCCGGATCGTTGGTCTGATTGGTTGAAGGACTATCCAACTGCGTACAGAGTCATTTGAACTATACCCGTTGATCACGCCTCTTGTGCAGAGAAAATACAGAGCAGACTCCCCAGGCTAATGTTCAATCTTAAAAGATTGAGCTTGGTCTGGTGATAGCCAGACTACAAGGCTGCTGTACAACGTGCCAACTGCTCATCAGTTTAACATTTACACACCACTGGCACAGCATCAGGAGCAATTCGGGGTTCAGTGTCTTGCCCAAGGACACTCCGACATGGAAATGCAGGGCCAGGGACAGAAACACAAACCTTCCAATTGGTGAGCGACAGCCTCTTACCACCTGAGCCACAGCCGCCCCTGTCAAAAGGAAAGTTAGTGTCTGGGAATTGGGACAGAAATTATTTCTAAACTTTAGTTCTGAACCTGAACAATCTCTATAACATATTGTTGCTCATCACAGCCACACATATTATGGTTGAAATGTGGAGCTCCAGGCCACCAGTGGCATGGTTCCTTGAAAGAAAAACACCAAAAATTTTCGACTTTTTTCTTGTAAATTTGTGATCTCGGAATATAACCCCCCTCCCCCGGATCGGTTATTATTATTGTTTTTACAATAGCCCTAATACGCCGTGGCTTCCTTGACATCTAAGCTTTAGAAAGGTGGGATTTAAAAAAAAAAAAAGTATTGCAGAGAACAATTTCATTGTTGACGCTTTTTGTTAGGTTTACAGCAGTTACTGTTTCATTTAAAGAGCTCATTGTGAAAGCCTGACCTTTGAGGCAAAGCTTTACAAGGTTGGATACAGGAAATGGAGCCCTCACAACATTCTGATTAGCATGATTCAGACATGTGGCTGAAGCAGTTAAAAAAGTTAAAGAAAAGCTTGAGCTTCAATCCTTGGTTTTCAGTCGCTCACAACTATAGTTTTTATCAATGCATGCAACTTTCTTGAAACAAATCTGACCTGATATGATTAAAAGCAGCAGTGGTGGTGATAAAATGTCACTTTTATGTACCCACTTTACTAATAATGCCTCAGTAAGCATGCTGCATCTACAAATGTCCGAGAAGTGGCAGGATAGATATGAGGTGCAGAGGAGTACACAGAGTTCATTCTGCTCTTTCAAAACCAAAAATAGATAAGGTCATGCAACTGTGAATCTTGAGGGAGCAGTTATGTATACTGGTAATTTACCCTTGTGTCTTTAAAAGGAGCAAACTATTATATTCTCACTTGCCTGTGTTTCCGCACTGCATTGCAGAGGTCACTTGTCGAGTGGGGCTGGTATTGTGGTGCATTTTTTTCTTTTCATCTATTCAGATCTGTCTAATGAATAATTTACAGTGGGTGATGTACTTCTGGGTTTAATGGTGGCAGTTTAAAGGGTCAATTTACCAAAATCACCAAAACAAAACATGTTTATTTAAAATATTTATTTGGTAGGCAGTAGCTCCAATGAAAGTTGTTGACCATGTAATATCTGTGGATTATTATTATTATGTTGCTGTTCTTTTTAATGTAATTGTTAATGCTTTGGGCACAATAAACACCTTTATTCCCCTTTTGTATTGTGGTGGCAGCAGAAATCTCACTATTTAACTATCCCAAAACCTGGGCAAATAACACCAGAATTATCTGCATGGCTAGATACCACTAGTACTGTAAGTAACACCCGTTTTCAACTGAACCTTTTCAACTGAATATTTTCTTAAATGCCTGTCCAGTTGAATATTTCCTATTTTAAAACTGATGCATTCAAACAGCTTGGGCATCATTTAATGTAAATGGAATAATGTTTCTTAGATTTGTGTCTTTCCAGTACAGTATTTGGTATGAATCCCTTAACAAAGCTGCTGAAATAACATATTTCATCATGGTTTAAAATGATGATTCTGGGGTTTATACAATCAGATAAAAATGGTGCCGGCCAAGAACTAGTGGTGGTTTGTCTTGGCCAAAAAATTTGCAATTGAACACAACGCAAACACTACAGTCGACGGCCAGCTACCATGTACATTCTACACCTGCATGAAAGGAAATAACTCTCCATGTTAGCAGGCACCGGTAATCTATCTGTCATTGAATAACGGAAACCAAATCCTAATGTTGCTATCATACCCACAACTAAACAGCATTTGCCTGAATCAGCCAGCAACAGCACAGCCAATGGTCCCTCTGCTTCAGTCCTTAACAAAAAACAGCTGACATCGGGAGATGGCTAACCAGATTGTCCATCTCCCTGGCTGTCAACCATTCTCTCGGCAAAGAAGTCTCCCTGCGGCGGGAAGTGGAGGGACCAACGGCCTGCTGCAGCAATGTTAGCTTGCTAATTCTACCCAACATGCCTTCATGTTAACGTTGCACTGGTTACAGAAAATTAAGCGAATACACAGGTGCACAAAGGCGCTCCCCATGTACCGGTAACTGACTGTCAAAGAAAGTTGTCACCCATCTGGTGATAACAATATGCTTTCCTACAATGTGACAAGAGCGAGTGACTATCTAAGTTGTAGTGATGGCCAAATGAAGCTTCGTGAAGCATTTTTCTTATTTTCTGAGCCCACTAGATGGCGTTCTCTGTTCAACAAAGGGTTGAGAATACACTGATTTGCAATGCCTTAGGCATTTCTCTTAAAACCAAGAGCGCCATCTAGAATAAAGAAAATGGTTTACAAAGCTTCATTTGGCCATCACTACTAAGTTGTTACATTTTACCAATTTAGAGCGAGAGTGCAACGGTGGTTCTAGAAGACCAATTCAAATGGAGGTGCCCAGCTGGGGCCACATGCGATTTTGGAGGAACCAAATAACAGCACACATTACATATCACAAACCCTCCATAGGTTTGGTTCTACAAAAGACTAACGATACACATATAACAAAAAACACAAGAATACTCATTCAGTGTTAACCTACATTTTATTTATCACTGCACATGAATAATATCCCCTCTTTGGTGGGTTGGGTAAAAAATGTATTAATATATTTGCCAAAATTAGGGGGGTTCTGGCTTAATATTAAGGGGGCATAGGCCACCCTTGGCCCGGCCTAGAACCGCCACTGAGAGAGGTCTGATGTTATGGCCTTTTTATTAAATTTCACTGTTTAGGATATACGTTTTTTTAACGTTTATTTTGTAATGTGTAGGTATGTAGATCTTTTAAAAGACATGTTTATGTTGAAGTAAACATACCTACACAAGAAGTTATGTATCTCGTCTTATGGACATTTTTAATAAATGATTTGTTTGGCCAGCACGTTGGGGGCAGTACATACACCTGTAAACAAACTTGTTAGCAAACAGTTGCTTGGTTTTACATCTAGCAGAAATGGAGAAACATTTATTTGGACTCAAGTTTCTAACGACCTGATAAATATAAATCAAATGTTCACTCCACTTGTAGATCGGTTTTGGTCTCTACCAGCTCCTGAGGGAAATACGTGGCTCTTTTGCTAGATGTTTGATTTGGCTAGCTGCTTTCTTTTTGGGGCTGGTCAGGTAGTGTACATTGTTTATCAGAGCTCTTTCACTGAAATCAGTTGCCTGCTGCGTCTGGAACAGAGGTTGATGAGAGTGGTGAGACTCCACTCCGCACAGCTAAGTGGAACTGCAGAGTCAGTGATAATTCTCTGTGGGTTTGTCACTACGAGTGACTGGGCTGGATTGTTTTTATATGGCACTGGGTGAGTGCCTGGGGGCATCAGCTAATTTGCAGGGGCTCCAAATGATTGAAGGGTAACTAATGTTTTTCTCAACCCTATTTTTCTATGTTTTTTGTGTCTAAGTGTCTGATGGGAACAACAATCTTTGACATCCATCCATCCATCTTTGTCCGCTTATCCGGTGTCGGGTCGCGGGAGCAGCAGCTCCAGCAGAGGACCCCAAACTTCCCTTTCCCGAGCCACATTAACCAACTCCGACTGGGGGATTCCGAGGTGTTCCCAGGCCAGGTTGGAGATATAATCCCTCCACCTAGTCCTGGGTCTTCCCCGAGGGCTCGATGGTGTTTTAAGCCCCCCACGTCGACTTCAAGGCAGCGCTGCGACCGTCGACTTCAAGGCATCTAACCCTAACCATTGCCTAATCAAAGCCGGTCTACGGAAAGCCGTTCCACTCCCCATTCAGCCCCATTGTACCTATTTTGGTTGCAGTTCCACCAGAGTTCCACTCGGGGTGATCACGGTCCAGTGCAAAATGAATGGGACCCTATGGAGCTAGACAGCAAAATTTGTCTCTTTCGCCTGATTGTCATTGAGAAATCTCAGATTTGATTGTAGTTTTTGCAAGTTCAACATGGATTATAGGTCGAAAGTTGAATGAACGAGTACTTATGCCCTTTCGATTTCTTACAGGTTGATTCGTTGTTGCCCATACCACGCTAGCATTCTGCTAATGAATGCTGATTGGTCAGTGAAGGACTGATTACGATCAGAGATCCCGCTTGACGGCATCCGAAGCGGAGCCAGAATGTCAGAGTGAATATTTCGGCGTGGTCGTTAAAATATTAGCAAACCTCTTTCTAGCATGTGTATTGACAGGGAGAGCCTAACCTGTTAGCTGTGTTGTCGATGCCTTGAGAGAGAAAAGGAAGCGACTCAGAGCTTGCCGTAAACCAGTATCTCTGGCCGTATATGTGTATGACGTCATTGACATTTTAAAAGGCTTTTTCAAATGCAAAGGAGCAGCGGTTCTACTCCGAGCTCCTCACAGATGACTGAGCATTTCACCCTACCTCTAAGGGAGCCTAACCTGACTCCGCCAGATGGATTGCTTCGCATTTGCTAGGCATATCCATCTGGGAACTTTCCGTTGGAGAACGTTTGGGAAGGGGCGAAAATACTGGTTAGCTGATTGGATAAACCATCAGTCAATCACCACCTATGTTGGTGATAGACGGACCAAATCAACCAATCAGATCAACGAAGTGTATGACGTACCAACAGAGCAACGACGAAGCCAGGCTACCCCTGCTGCTGCAGGCAAAGCATAACTCGTTAGCTCAGCAAGCAAGCAACATGTCGGTAAAGGATATTTGCCGTTTGTGTAACGAGAATTTAGGAATAAAAGGCCCCATTTCAGGTTCCCGGTCCATATTCCAAAAGAAGGATCCAAGAGAAAAAAGCATTAGCGAGCGGCTAACAGAATTAGGGCTAAATGTGTCTAGATCAGGTCGGATTTGCATGCGTTGCTTCCGCTTGCTGAGCCTCGTGAGACAATCCTGATCTCTTTGCAGACAAGGACTGCTGCAACAGGTAAAGGCATGGCTGAAAACCTGAAGAAGCGGCCAGAAAATGTTTTAGTGATTGAACTGCTAAGAAAAGACCTACACGTTCAGCAGAAGGACAAGAATAAAAACAAAAGTGACTGAGGGATTAACTGAATTTTTGTTGCATAAAAATTACAAGATACCTCTTCTGAAGAGTGCATCATGTTTTGTTTTTCTATTCTCTGTGTCTTTCTTGATTTGACAGGATAAATGTAGTCTTGCATGGCCAGACCTTCCTCCACAGCACTGCAAAGGAGGGTCTGGATAGTCCACATAGCATTCCGGGATGGGAGAAAAAAACGTGCTCTGGTTTATTGGCATTTCTTTAAACCAATCACAATCGTCTTGGGCGGCTTTAAGCTCCACACGTAGCCGCTGCAAAATAGCCTCGGCAAGGAACTTGTTTTGGTGGAACGTGTACGTTCAAAAGTTGTTTTAGTTTTCTGAGACTGGACAGATAGTCTAGCTAGCTGTCTGGATTTACCCTGCAGAGATCTGAGGAGCAGTTATCCAAAGTCCTCATAAATCGACCTGAGTTTAAAAAACACAAAGAAAGCAGAAGGAAACGGACATCGCCGAATTGACATGCATCTGGCGGAATTTCCTGCGGCACCGGAGCAATCCCAGAAATGGAACATCGTGGATATAGACTAGGATAAACGTCCAGGCACTTTTTGGACCTTGGGGAGCCAACTGATCAGTTCAACTGTCTTTTCTGCCAATGGTCGGCCGTCTGGTTGGTGTGTAACCGGCATGCATTGGGTGGCGATCGTCGGTGATTGATTCTGGCAAGACCTGGCTCATCTCGAACGAGCCTATTGCCGCTCCTGTCACACATGCGGTCACAGCGCAGAGAAGACACACTTTGCTCCTCCTACCCCCTCTTGTGATTTGATGTTGTACCGTCACGTGACTCAGCGGCGCCAGGCAAACAAGCAAGCAAGCAGCCAGGCCCCGGCAGCGGCAAGCAGCACACGCGCACACACACACACACACACACACACACACACACACACACACACAAGCAGGACACAGACGGAGCAGAAGAATGGCAGAGACGAAGAGGAAAAAATGGCCAAAAATTAAACAACGGCAAGCTGTACAATTTGTAAAAAGGCTGTAAGATACACTGTTAACACAACAAATGTATATAAGCATATGAAAATGCTGTCCTGGGTTTTAACTTATTAATAATCCAAAGGAAAAATCACAAAACCACTTACAGGTCAGGAAAATTCATTCAGATTTAGCAATTTGATGATGCAGCCACCTTAATTATTAAAAAGTATCGGTATCGTATTGGAATCATACTGGCCCTATATTTACCTGGTATCGGATCGATACCAAAGTTTGCAGTATCGCACACCACTAGTGGATGCACCGACAGTGTTGTTGTCATTACTTGCTGTCTGGGACTTCCAGGTGAAGTCATGGTTTACATTACTATATGCTAGCTGTGTGGTACTCGAGCACTGACAGTGCTGTGGAGGTCTGACAGGAGGCCTCACAGCCAGAATAAATACAGTTAGCAAAACACACACATTGAAACAACACATGAAATCAAAGGTAAAATCAGTCATATGTAACTTTAGACCTATACGCTTACCGTTACTGGTCAAGAAGGCACATTTATCCTAATAAGATTTACTCAAGACTAGCTAGAATAGCTAGCTTAATTCAAAAGCTTAAACCTGCAAAAGGGTCTTATTGCTCCTATAATGTAGTTAGTAATTTAAAAATAACATAAATAACATTACACTACACTGGACATGAATGTTACAAAGTAAATTATGCATGTTAGTCCATAGTTTATTTTCTGTCCATGTAGGTCTTTGACTAAGATGTGCTTTTCATTTATGTTGCTGATAGTTATCTCTCAGGTGAACTAGGAAGAAACGAGAGGTGAGCACCTTCTAAAACTGTGCAGTGAGGGATAGTTGCATATTAATGACCAGGATGTATATGTAAATTGCACTCTGAAACTGCATGGGCGACAAATCACAAAACATTCCAACTTTAGACAATGGTACTTTAGGTACTTACTTTCTTCATCTACCCAGCAATGTATTGGATTGCATCACTTCAGCTTCCATGGATATAGATTGAATCACTATTGTGTTGGCAATAAAGTATCAAAATGGACAGCTATGTATACAAAAATGACCCAAAATATTGGGCTATTTCCTACTGCTAAAAAGCCTTCTCATTAACATTCATTATCAGATTTAGTACAAAAGTACAGCGAGAGCATGTGGGAGTGTGTGTGTGTGTGTTTTCTGCCTCTGGGTTCCCATTCTAAGCCCAGTAAGCCCCTGTGTATGCAGCAGCCCAGTGGCAAAGGCCCTACTGTGTGTGCAGGGCCAGTTGTGACTCAGAGCTTGGCATGGTTGCTGGGCCGCAGTTGCCATGCGGCTGTTGCCAGGTGTTGCAGAGGAGATCATAAAATACTGAGGGCTCCTATCACTGTAGGCCTGTTTTCAGCATCTCATGACCCACATATTGAATAGCAACATGAAGCTGTCAGTCATGAGTAACTGCCTATTGTCTTCTTGTTTTTTCTGTCACTGTAAAGCTTCACAAGAGAACTATACATTGTATTCAGATAGTTCCTCCCTCACACATAAACTCATATCTTAGATCAGTCTCAGAGCATTTGTCTCTAGCTTCACTTCAAAGGATTAGAGAGTTTTGAAGGCATTTCATGTCTGTGAATTCTTTATGTACAGCCAGAAGCAGCAAAAGCAATTGATCAGTGCACTCCATTGTAAGGTAATTTATTTGAGCTGGAAAGATGGTGTAAAAGTGTGAGTTTGAGACTTACACGGACAATGTTGTGTGCGTCATAAAAAAGCCAAGAGTGAGATAAAAAAATTCAAACTAAGACTAAGACTAAGACACATGGACAAAATCAGACGTTTCTTCCTGTTGGTTGACATTAAGGGTTTAGTCTATTACATGGAGTTAGTTCCCCCATGTATTATTGTTTTTGTACTAGTAGAAGTTTGCTCTGTGTGGCAAGGAGGAGTTAATTTCAGATTGTCAAAAGCAACTCATCCTGGAACACCCAGGATGTGTTGCTTTTTAAAATAAAGCCAGGTGGGCTTACTGGTCCTGAGAGTATGGAAGCCTATTTTTGCCAAGTAGAGAGAAAAATAAAAAAATACTTGGTACCTAAGGCATTTGACTTGGAAAGTCATACCAAGTCAATATTATACTGAAGACTTCAGTGCACGTGAGATTTGACTTTACAGCGAAGTAGAAAACTTGTTCAGGGGGGTCTCTATCATTTTTCCTTTTACTTTAAAGGTCCCATGACATGGTGCCAGAGATGGGAAGTAACGAAGTACAAATACTTCGTTACTGTACTTAAGTAGATTTTTCAGGTATTTTTACTTTACTTTACTATTTATTTTTGTGCCGACTTTTTACTTTTACTCCTTACATTTTTAACACAAATACTGGTACTTTCTACTCCTTACGTTTTACAAAAGTGGCTCGTTACTTACCCACTTACAAAAGCGCGATGATACGTAACAACATTGTTTGTGACAGAACGTTCTCATTTTCATTCATAAATTCACCCCGTCTGTGTTGGGAAGCTCTGAGATTTGGACCTTCAGGGCTTCCGTGGCCCTGGATCTGACGTGAGGTCACTTAACGTTACTAAGCAACAATAAGTTGCATTCTTTGCGCGGTCTTTCCTTTCTCGCAACTAGTTAGTTACCTAGAGTTTGAACTAAGTTTTATAAGTAACGAGATATGAAACGTTACTAAACAGACCTAAATAACACTACGTCAGTGTTTTCTGAAGTCTGTCCCTGAAGCTGCTGCCACGTCGGGTGATACTGCAGCTGCCACCAACGTTAGCCGGCTACTGTTACCTGGTAAGTGAGAGTAGCCTAGCTTATATGATACCGCGTGCGTGCGTGCGTGCGTGCGTGCGTGCGTGCGTGCGTGTGTGCGTGTGTGTGCGCGTGCGCGCGCGTGTGTGTGTACGTGCGTGTGTGTGTGCGCGCCTGTGTGTGTGCTGTGTGTCTATGTGTGTGTGTGTACAGCAGTAAACAGAATACAATGTTTATATGTCCTTGTTTCAGATGATGAGAGAGACAGTGAGAACTCCTTCATAAGGTCAATGACTATGCAACATTAGAGTACATTCTTAAATCTTAAATATGCATTGCTTTACACAATTAAATGACTATATGGTAATGTTAGTTAGCAATGGTCAGATAATTAACTAAAATAGAAAGAGTGGACCTTTTTTCTCCTTTCGTCTGCTTTTTATGCATTTGTTAGCCATGGTGTTGAAGATTGTAAACAGTTTATTAAATACTTTTGAGTAAATGTAGGCCCTTTTAATTATTAGTCATGGTTTTGTGTGGCAGTGGGGGGGTGTCGGTTAAACGGCTTATTTGTGTGATGTGATGTCCTGTTGCGTTCAGGTTCGGTTGCGTTTCTCAAAAAGTGTTGTTTTTCCAGGACTTTAAATAAACGCCATCAATACTTAAACGTCTGTTGCCCGTGTACAGTTCGTATTCAGAAACGTCACAGTACCGACTGTATGGGGTGTCGCTCTGGGACAGGCGAGTATGAGGCTGGGAGGCTGCAGAACTTACATGTAGATTCCTTTAAATGTTGATTAAAAATGGAACTGGATCTGTGAATTATTACAGAATCACAACTGAATTCATATCTTGCTACTCAGAATCTTATTAACCTGGAGTCCCAGTCTCTGTCACAATAATCATATATGTGATGTTTTAGGCCTTTTGGCAGACATCCATTTAAAATGTAGACAATGGCATATATACATAAAGAGCCTTTGCTTCATGGCTACTGAAGTTTCTCAGCTTGCTCTCTAGTAACATTTGTGGTCCAGGTAGCTTTGCATAAAAAATGGTTGTCATTCGCAAGGCTACTTTTACTTTTATACTTTAAGTACATTTCCAAGCCTGTACTTTGTTACTTTTACTTGAGTAAATAAGTTAAATCAGTACTTCTACTTTTACCAGAGTATTTTTTAACACAAGTATCTGTACTTCTACTTAAGTATGAGAAGTGAGTACTTTTCCCATCTCTGCATGGTGCTCTTTGGATGCTTTTATATAGGCCTTAGTGGTCCCATAATACTATATCTGATGTCTCTTTCCCGAAATTCCGCCTTGGTGCAGAATTACAGCAACTACAGCCAGTCCCACAATGAGCTTTCCTTAGGACGTGCCATTTCTGTGTCTGTAGCTATTAAGGAGGAGAGAGGGGGGGTGTGGCCTTGACCAACTGCCACTTTGCTCGTTTGAAAGCCATGATGTCTCTCTCTCATGAGTTGGCCAAATTCTCTGGGCGGGCAAAGCAGAGAAAGTGGAGGTAACCTTGCTTGTTATGACCTCATAACAAGCAAGGTTCCAGAACGGCTCATCTGAGCTTACTTTTTCTCAAAGGCAGAACAGGATACCCAGGGCTCGGTTTACACCTATCACCATTTCAAGACAATTGGGGACCATAGGCAGGCTGGGGGAACTCATATTAATGTTAAAAAACCTCATAAAGTGACATTTTCATGCCATGGGACCTTTAAATGTAGTCTCGCTTTGCCAGACCTTCCTCTACAGCGCTGTGGAGGAGGGTTCTGGCTAGTCCACACAGCATTACGGGATGGGAGAAAAACGTGCTCTGGTTTATTGGCATGTCTTTAAACCAATCACAATCGTCAAGGGCGACGCTAAGCGCCGGATGGAGCAACAGTGCCTTTGCAAAATAGCCTCGGGAAGGAACTTAAGTTGTTTTAGTCGTGCAACAAAAAACTCAGATTTGACGGTTGCGTTTCCATGGAAACCGTGCTCACATCGAAACATTGCTTGGAAAATATTTATAAAGTACAATATTTACCTTTAAAAATAGTAAGTTGTAGTGGAGAAGTATAAAGAATATAGAAATACTCAAGTAGGCCCAACTACAAGTACCTAAAAATTACAGTACAGTACTTCAGTACTTTAGTAAATGTACTTAGTTTCTTTCCAACACTGGTAACTAAGTTGAGAAACTCCCTAAAGATAGCTAATAGTAGCTACTTTAGCAAACATTTGTTTTGTTAGTTAAAATTACATATCAGGAAAGTGGCTTTAAACCGTGTGCAATGCTATTTAAGTTACGTTGTTCTGTAAGGCAGCGGCTCTGTGCCGTTACCAGCACTTTATTATCCCAGGCTGCAGGGAAGGAGCATCTCTCACACACACACACCATCCATCCATCCATCCATCGTCGTCCGCTTATCCGTGGTCGGGTCGCGGGGGGAGCAGCTCCAGCAGGGAACCCCAAACCTCCCTTTCCCGAGCCACATTAACCAGCTCTGACTGGGGGATCCCGAGGCGTTCCCATGCCAGGTTGGAGATGTAATCCCTCCACCTAGTCCTGGGTCTTCCCCGAGGCCTCCTCCCAGCTGGACGTGCCTGGAACACCTCCCTAGGGAGGCGCCCAGGGGGCATCCTTACCAGATGCCCGAACCACCTCAACTGGCTCCTTTCGACGTGAAGGAGCAGCGACTCTACTCCGAGCTCCTCACGGATGACTGAGCTTCTCACCCTATCTCTAAGGGAGACGCCAGCCACCCTCCTGAGGAAACCCATTTCGGCCGCTTGTACCCTGGATCTCGTTCTTTCGGTCATGACCCAACCTTCATGACCATAGGTGAGGGTAGGAACGAAAACTGACCGGTAGATCGAGAGCTTTGCCTTCTGGCTCAGCTCTCTTTTCGTCACAACGGTGCGATAAACAGAATGTAATACCGCCCACGCTGCGCCGATTCTCCGACCAATCTCCAGCTCCATTGTCCCCTCACTCGCGAACAAGACCCCAAGGTACTTAAACTCCTTCACTTGGGGTAAGGACTCATTCCCTACCTGGAGAAGGCACTCCATCGGTTTCCTGCTGAGAACCATGGCCTCAGATTTAGAGGTGCTGATCCTCATCCCAGCCGCTTCACACTCGGCTGCAAACCGATCCAGTGAGTGCTGAAGGTCACAGGCCGATGATGCCATCAGGACCACATCATCTGCAAAGAGCAGCGATGAGATCCCCAGCCCACCGAACTGCAACCCCTCCATACCACGACTACGCCTTGATATCCTATCCATAAATACTACGAACAGGATTGGTGACAAAGCGCAGCCCTGGCGGAGGCCAACCCTCACCTGGAACGTGTCTGACTTACTGCCGAGAACCCGGACACAGCTCTCGCTTTGGTCATACAGAGATTGGATGGCCCTGAGAAGGGACCCCCTCACCCCATACTCCCGCAGCACCTCCCACAAAGTCTCCCGGGGGACCCGGTCATATGCCTTCTCCAGATCCACAAAACACATGTAGACTGGATGGGCATACTCCCAGGCTCCCTCCAGGATCCTTGCTAGAGTAAAGAGCTGATCCGTTGTTCCACGCCCAGGACGGAATCCGCATTGTTCCTCTTCAACCTGAGGTTCGACTATCGGCCGAACCCTCCTTTCCAGCACCTTGGAGTAGACTTTACCAGGGAGGCTGAGAAGTGTGATACCCCTGTAATTGGTACACACCCTCTGGTCCCCCTTTTTGAAGAGGGGAACCACCACCCCGGTCTGCCACTCCTTAGGCACTGTCCCAGACTTCCACGCAATGTTGAGTAGGCGTGTCAACCAAGACAGCCCCTCCACACCCAGAGCTTTCAGCATTTCTGGACGGATCTCATCAATCCCTGGGGCTTTGCCACTGTGGAGTTGTTTGACTACCTCAGTGACCTCCACCAGGGAAATTGACGACAATCCCCCGTCATCCTCCAGCTCTGCCTCTAACAAAGAGGGCGCATCAGCTGGATTTAGGAGTTCCTCAAAGTGCTCCTTCCACCGCCCTATTACCTCCTCAGTTGAGGTCAACAACGTCCCATCCTTACTGTACACAGCTTGGATGGTTCCCCGCTTCCCCCTTCTGAGGTGGCGGACGGTTTTCCAGAAGCGCCTTGGTGCCGACCGAAAGTCCTTCTCCATGTCTTCTCCGAACTTCTCCCACACCCGCTGCTTTGCCTCTTTCACGGCAGAGGCTGCAGTCCTTCGGGCCCTTCGGTACCTTGCAACTGCCTCCGGAGTCCTCTGGGATAACATATCCCGGAAAGACTCCTTCTTCAGTCGGACGGCTTCCCTGACCACCGGTGTCCACCACGGTGTTCGAGGGTTACCGCCCCTTGAGGCACCTAAGACCCTAAGACCACAGCTCCCTGCCACAGCTTCAGCAATGGAAACTTTGAACATTGTCCACTCAGGTTCAATGCCCCCAGCCTCCACAGGGATGCACGAAAAGCTCCGCCGGAGGTGTGAGTTGAAGGTCTGTCGGACAGGAGCTTCCTCCAGACGTTCCCAATTTACCCGCACCACCCGTTTGGGTTTACCAGGTCTGTCCAGAGTCTTCCCCCACCCCCTGACCCAACTCACAACCAGATGGTGATCAGTTGACAGCTCCGCCGCTCTCTTCACCCGAGTGTCCAAAACATACGGCCTCAGATCAGATGAAACGATTATAAAATCGATCATTGACCTTCGGCCTAGGGTGCTCTGGTACCAAGTACACTTATGAGCATCCCTATGTTCGAACATGGTGTTTGTTATAGACAATCCATGACTAGCACAGAAGTCCAATAACAGACAACCACTCTGGTTTAGATCAGGGAGGCCGTTCCTCCCAATCACGCCTCTCCATGTATCTCCGTCATTGCCCACATGTGCGTTGAAGTCCCCCAGCAGAACTATGGAGTCCCCCTCCGGAGCCCCATACAGGACTCCATTCAAGGTCTCCAAAAAGGCCGAATACTCTGAACTCTTGTTTGGTGCATATGCACAAACAACAGTCAGAGTTTTCCCCCCAACAACCCGCAGGCGTAGGGAGGCGACCCTCTGGTCCACCGGGGTAAACTCCAACGTTGCGGCGCTCAGCCGGGGACTTGTGAGTATCCCCACACCCGCCTGGCGCCTCACACCCTGGGCAACTCCGGAGAAGAAAAGAGTCCAACCCCTCTCCAGGAGTACGGTTCCAGAACCGAGACTATGCGTAGAGGTAAGCCCCACCAGATCCAACTGGTAGCGCTCCACCTCACGCACAAGTTCCGGCTCCTTCCCCCACAGCGAGGTGACATTCCATGTCCCCAGAGCAAGCCTCTGCTGCCCGGGTCTGGTCCGTCGAGGCCCCTGACCTTGACCGCCACCCGTGTGGCAGCGCACCCGACCCCAGCGGTTCCTCCCACAGGTGGTGGGCCCATGGGCTGGAGAGATAGGTGCCACGTAGCTTTTTCGGGCTGTGCCCGGCCGGGCTCCGTGGCAAACCCGGCCACCAGACGCTCGCTGACGAGCCCTCCCTCTGGGCCTGGCTCCAGACGGGGGCCCCGGGCTTCCTCCGGGCAGGGTCTCTCTATCCCTTCCTCGTTTTTTCATAGGGTTTGTTTGAACCATTCTTCGTCTGGCCCCTCACCTGAGACCACTTTGCCATGGGAGACCCTACCAGGAGCACAAAGCTCCAGACAACACAGCCCTCAGGTTCATAGGGACACCCAAACCTCTCCACCACGATAAGGTGATGGTTCCCGGAGAGGAACACACACACTTAATGTGAAAAAGCTTAACGTGGTTTAATGTACCTAAACAATGACGGAGTTAACATTAAACCATGTTAAGCTTTTTGCCTCACCATAGGCGCCAATGAAGAAGAAACGTTAATGTGAGATAACTTCTATAATCGTTGGATTTCGGTTTAGTTTTTTTGACAGGCTCAAGTGTTCATGACAAGATGTGGCCATGATAAATTTGGTGATCATTGATCGTTGTTTAGGTACGTTAAACCACATTAAGCTTTTCACATTAAGCGTTTTAGAATGTCCCGTTCACGGGAGTGATGGCTGGTGTCAGAAGTTTTTGCAGCGCAAATAGTAGCCGTGTAACAAATAAAGCCTGATAATGTAAAAACCGAAGTAGTACAAATGTTTCTTTTAACGGCACAAATCAGCACAAACAATCAAGACCATTTTGGGGAGATTTGGGGGGCTGGGTGACGTCACTGGGCAGAAAATGTAAAGTTTAATTACAATGCTTGTTACTAACCTAGCTCTGGGGAGTCCTTATGTTTCTTTTCACCCAGGATGAAGTCCCGGGATTAGGGTGGCACCAAAATCTTGGTTCCAGCCATCGCTGTGGTTCTGCTGCAATTCCCTGCTCTGCCGTGCTTCTCCCTGCTACGCTCTGCGGTGCCCCGCAGTGCCCTGCTGCTACGTCCTGCTATGCTCTGCTGTGCCATGCTACATCCTGTAACGCCCCGCAGTGCCCCGCTATGCTATGAATTACTACAACCTCTATTTCTAGTCACCGTTTCATTATCTTTACTGTGACTGTTATTGCCACTGTTCATCACACCCCCAACCGGCACCGTCAGACACCGCCTACCAAGAGCCTGGGTCTGTCCGAGGTTTCTTCCTAAAAGGGAATTTTTCCTCGCCACTGAATGCTTGCTCTTGGGGTAATTACTGGAATTGTTGGGTCTTTGTAAATTATAGAGTGTGGTCTAGACCTACTCTATCTGTAAAGTGTCCTGAGATCCTGTTATGATTTGATACTATAAATTGAATTGAATTGCCTATACACCTTAGCTTTTAGCCCAGAATTTCAACCACATATATGTGAACATGAAGTTGATTATCACTTGCATAAGTAAAGTGAAAACTAGTTGGAAGCTGGAATTGTTGGGTCTTTGTAAATTATAGAGTGTGGTCTAGACCTACTCTATATGTGTCCTGAGATAACGCTTGTTATGATTTAATACTATAAATAAAACTGAATTAAAACCATTAACAGCACAAACAATTTTTACGGCACAAACGAATAGCAGTGTTTTTAATCATTTTTTGATGACATGGGGGGGCCAGCTTCACACAGGTAAGTTACACACCTGCCATGTGCAAAGATCCACACAGTGAAGCCTTGGACAGTTTTGCTCAGCTATGTTTACATTTTAGAGATTGTAATATTTGTCTCTGATTTATTTGAACACGTTTTGAACAGACACTGCACTAGTTGAATGAATGCTACTGGTTTTCGTTTGTTAAATTTAGTTTATTTTTCTTCTGAACTTGATTCTACAATTTATTTTCCAAGAGCTGAGATTTTAATGAGTTTATAAAAAACAGATGCAATGATAAATGATAAAGCAGGAATCTCTTGTTCTCTAAAATGAGGTTTGATTGCTGCTGTCTTTAATCTCACTTGCAGTAAGAAAAACCTAGTGTGAAACAATACCCAGACACAATCTCCAGTGTCAAGTTTGCTTAGCAACCAGAGTCAAGTGAGGGCAACGGATCAGACAACAGCATTTACGTGAACCAGTAGTCATGCTACCGGCCCCTGTATATACAGTTACACACCAACTGATCTTTCATAGCTTTTATGTGATAAGGATCTACAGCCAACCCCACTCAAAGTTTCAGACTTGAAACCAAATACAAAAATTTGCAGAGGTAAAAAGGTCAGCACGTCTGATAATTGTTCTGGGGAAATGGCAGTAATGCTGCCTAGAAAATTAAAATTGATCTATATAAAAAAATAAAATAAAAAAAGGACATCAATTCATCAATGTATACACATTAAAGGCAGCATTTAATCTTGGGGAGCTGTTCAATAGCTTTTATTTTGGCCTGGCTTCCAGGTAGTGTGAGAAGTATAGGACATCTGTCACGCTAGGAATCCGGTCAGCTCGACAGATTCAGACTACTAATGAATCATTTGTTTTACTGTCTTAGATAGTGACTGTTCTACTCAAACTAGTCGAGAGAAATCAAATGTCAGAGGCAAGAGAAAATCAATTAATCAGGATTAAACAGTTTATTCATTATTTTTTGGTTTACAAACCAAGGCACCCATTGAATTTTTTTTTGGAGTTTCACATTGACAATGCCTGTGGCTAAAACTCCTTTTCCTCCTGAAAGAACACAGTAACCTATGCTCATTATGCTTAAAGCAGAAGCAATGAAAAAACTGTTACCTCGAGAACCACATGAACACATTGAAAAAATAAACATTACACTGTAACAGGTCTTAATGCAATCAACCTCAGAAGAAAAAAAACAAAAAAAAAAACAAAAAAACAAAAAAACTTATTTTGTATACTAGTAGCATATGGACCCATGTTGTGTTGGCCATGTAAAATAGGAGCAACAATCTTTGAGCCATGAAAACAAGAAGCCAGAAAAACTACTTTGATGCAGGTGATCAATACACACACCATTGAAGCTTAAACATTTGTAATCCAGGACATTCACTATAGACGTACACGTAGGCGTTTAAAGCTGCTATGGCCTAAGACACATGCAAGCACAACCAAAGATGAGCACATGGTCAAACGCTGCTTTCAAACATTGTAGTGTGCTCGAGAAATAGGTAACAGACAAGACAAATGCGCACAGGTAAACCTCATGTATGTTAATTAAAGACGCATATGGCAAGGAGGAGTAATTGCTGTGAAAACCCAGAGAAACTGATGCAAAAAAAAAAGGTTTTAGCTCATGCTGCCAATTCTGTAACAAGCCAACATTTGCATAAAAGACACATCTTATGTAACAAGACAGAATGATGAAGGCAGCCGCCGGTTGTAAACAGCATGAGCACATGAAAAATCCTACATATTTACAGAAGCAACTAAGATGGTAAATGAACCAGTAAGATGACAAACCCATGACCCATAAGAATTACTAAAAAGAAAAATACTAAAGTAACATAAACCTTTGAAAAAGATGGTGGGCTACAGTTGGAGCTACCTGAAAAGTAGTGTACTAGCAGACCAATGAATAAAAGTCATGACATTGTATATCAACTAAATATGTCAACCAGAACTAAAAGTTTAAATATGCAAGCATAATGGAGAAAAAGAAACCAAAGGTGACACAATTTTTCCTCTCAACTCCACCTGTATCCTCTACTGATCTTTGAGGCTGTTAGCCAAGAGTTCTTTTTGGCAAAAACAGCTAGAGACCAAATGACACAAATGACTTTCAGATGTGACAAAAAAAAAAAAAAAAAAAAAAGGAACCTGTAGAAGAAGCTTGATTTGCAAGATTTGCTGATGCAATATCAATCAGTTTGTAGGCACTGGATAAAGCCATCATATTACAATCTACATTGTGCTTGGTTGTAATTAGGGAACTAGCCACTACAGTTCACTGGGGACACACAGGAGTGCATTGCTGTTGAGTGTTCAAGCAGGAAGAGTAAATGACAGCCAATGACAACTCTTGGTGGGGCACAGGTCAGTACGAGTGAGCTCCCCTCAGCCCCTGCAACGTCAACTTTCTCTTTACAACCAGCTGCCAGTGCGACTGTCTAATTGGTTGAAATGGTTTTGGTCTTGGGGGTGGGGTTTGAAGGGTAAGACAGTTTGAACAGGATTTCTAGGCTAGCCTGTCCCTGAACAAGACTCAACAGTCAGTAGAGAATCATTCTTCAACTGCTGCCAACTAAATGTGCAAAACCGGCTCAGGTGGGAGTATCTGCTGTAAAACTGCTGTCATATGAAAACCCTAATCCTGTGTATAATACATTTTGTAACAGGCTTTTAAAACATTTCAATAGTTTTCAGGTGAAAAATAACTTACGCAGCAGTTGGAGTAGTTATTCTTCAATGAAAGATCACATAGGAGGAAGCCTGGACTGACTCAAAACCAGCTAGAGATTTGTGCAGCAGAGCATCAGCCAATGCATAGCTTTGTTTTGCAGGCAGGCAGTCAGGCAAGCAAGCAAGCAGAAAGACAAGATGGAGCAGGTTTGGGTGCCCTGGAGCTTAAAGAAAGCAGCAGTAAAACTGGCACAGGACCAGATTGACTGGAAATAAACATAATAAGGGTGTGAGGTCCTGCTTCTCTAACTAGTCCAAGTGCTGTGAGTCTAAACATTGTTCATTGTGAGATGAATCCATGCCCTCAGTTTTGTGAAATGCTAGAGATCAGGTTAGATGGATCCGAGATATGCGACATTTAGACTGCTGTGGACTCTCCAGGCTTGTCCAGTAGCTCTGTCTGTGTTCATGGGTTTAACGGTTCCATTAAATCCTTAAGAAGAAACACGGGGCCAGACAGACAGCATGGTAACATTTTAAGGGCTTTGAGCTCAGGAACATCTAAACGTCCACAGCCAGGGTTTCTTCATTTCTTTGCCCCTTTGCTTCTCCACCCGTCACCCTGTCCAACGCTTATTATCTCATGGTGGAGGAAGCTCTGAAGTAGGAGAGGAATTTGAAGCAGAGGCTCACCACAAAATACCAGATGTTTCTGGCCATCAGGGATCGGGCGATGAAGACACGCCAGATGAACACCACCAGGATGGTGTTGAAGGTATAGCGGATGTTCCTCAGCCTGGGAAGAAACAATTAAGACTAAGTAAATGAAATAAAAATACTAGGGCTGTCAAATGATTAAAATTTTTAATCAAATTAATCAGAATTTTCAGTGGATTAATCATGATTAATCACTATTTGCAATTACACCTGAATTCTAACCATTTTTTTCTGAAATGCATACCAAAAGATACTAGTGCTGTCAAGCAATTAAAATATTTAATCGCATTAATGTCATAGTTAGCTCGCGATTAATCGCACATTTTTATTTTTATGTCCCTTGATCTCTTTTTGTCCCATTATATTTTCTCATTTTAATTCTCTTAGCATGGAAAAGTAGATTGGCTTGCTTTGTGACTGTTTTTTTATTGAAAACAACATTGTCATATACGTTATGTTCAATTTCACACTAACATTCACACTTGGAGCTAATAATCTGTCACATAATGTAACGCTGTTACCTCGATTTTCCATTGCAGGTAGTACTGCAGATAGTACTGCAGATAGTACTGCCTCATGCCTGAGGCGAGCGTGGCTCGTCCTACTGTCTATGGGCTCATAGCGTCGTCAGCGGCATAGCCGTCGTCATAGCAACTGGTTTCCCGTGACTCATTTCCTGGTTCTCGTTCATAACCACCGTAAAATCAAGGAGAGGGTTTTCCTGCTCCAGGTTTCCCACCGTGGTCAGAAACAAGAGAAGAGAGACTTTGTTTCTCTCACTGACTGTAGAGTCACTACTCGCTCGCTCCGAAGCTAATCGCCGTGACGAGCCTACTAGCTACGCGGCTAGCAAGCTCAAACCATACTGTCTTCGGCTCAAACCAGCCGCAGCCGCGGATTGTGTCCGTTTTGTTTCCGGTCTGCAAAATTACAAGACCCGCCCTTCAATCACTACTATTGGCCAGGCGTCCAAGGTAACGTAACTTCATTTGTTCAGGTCCTATCCCCTGACCAATCCACTATCCTAACTACTCGCGGTGAAATGCCTAAACCAAACCAATCAGCTGCTTCGTGGGCGGGACATGGCGTGGCCATAGACAGTTAAAGAAGTGGACTAACAGATCCCGTTGCTCTCTCTATGCGTTAAATGTGCGTTAAAAAAAAATTATCGGCATTAAAATGGGTTTGCGTTAACGCCCTTAATAACGCGTTAAACTGACAGCCCTAAAAAATACTTTATTAAAGGGCTAAAAATTTTTGATCCGCTAGTGTTAAGACCGTTCATTCTGAACACAATACGTAATACTCAAGGCCAGTTTTCTTTACACAGACGCATCATTTTTAATTTATGCCCTCTTTAATTCCTTGCAAGTTTCTGCATGCTGAATTATTCACATGAGCTTTGTTTAAACTGGGATTACTGCCACTCCGACTGTACTATCCACTCAGAATGATAATCTGAAGAAAAAACTCATATTCCTGACAAATGTAAAATACATCAGTAGTTAATGGAGGGATGAACTACAGTAATCTCAAGGAAATTTCCCCAGGGCACTGTATGTGTACGGGCCCACTGCTCCTAATGCTTAGGATGGATTAAATGCAGAGATTGAATTTCATTACACTGTATGTATGTGACAAATAGTTTCTTTTGGGTACAGTAGAGATTTATCCACAGTATGGTGACATAGATAACTACTCTCTACAGAGAATGGCAGCAGTCTGTAAGAGCTCATCTCTCATTTGTTACTGTGTATGTAGTGTTGGCAGAATTGCTGATTTGATTCCACTCTTACTTGTTAAGGTGTTTGCGTGCAGCAGGCAGGCCCGACAGCTCTTCATTGAGGACGTATTTCTTTGTGCCCATACAGTAGCTTTCCATGTACTCTGCCCAGTGCAGCTGACGCACATCAAAATTAAACACCTACAGAAATAAAATCGAAGCATTTTCAATTAATTTAAAAATGCCAACATTCCAGCAATTGACAAGTAAAGTCTTCAACAATGACATGCATTACGTGAGATGTAACTTGATATTGATTTGGTGACTTTTATGGCTGGTATCAATAGGCATCGACAATGTAAACAATTCTTGTTTTTTTATTTTGTAGTTTAAATATATCTTGTTTTGTCTGTGAAAAGCACTCTATAAATACATTTCACTTACAAAAATATTCAAGTTGAAAGTAACAGTAAATAGAACACTACAAATCAATATTAATCTAAATATACAAACTATTTAAACTTAAAATAAGAAAATACAGGTTAACAAGTGTCCACACACACACACACACACACACTTTAACTCCCAGTGGTGCCTTCCACTATGACGGGAGAATAAAACATGATCATTGGCTGAGAGATGAAGGCAGAGTGGCCCATGGCTTGTTGGATCAGTGAGGTGGATCAGGGAACAGTGAGGTTGGTAGCCTTTCAGTTAGCACTCTGGGAAATAAAGGTTCTGAATCCCTGAGCAGCCTGTAGCTTTTTTGATGGGAGAAAGGCACTACTGAGTTAACCAATTCCATGACCCATTTTTAAAATGAGAAACTTGAAAGCACTAGTCTATACTTACCAATATGGTATTTGATTATTTTGTCATCAGATATGCTTTGGGCAAGAGAACTGACAATGTCTCATAATACCAGAACAAAAGCTCTAATGTGTCAAGAGGACAAAGTAAAAGTCTATCACTTTCTGTCCACCAACATGCCCTTCACAAATGCAGATTCCTTCAGGCAGTTATGAAAAACATCTCTGTTCACTTCAAATTGACGTCACTGTAAATGAATGACTCACTATTGTAGCCAGCCTACTATCAGACAGCAGCAGAGTGGTAAATCTGTCTGCCATCTCCTCAGTGTATACATGTCTGTTGTGTGGTGGACATAGGCAACAAAAAGACAAAGCGTGAATGATGGGAGGAATACCAAATTTCTTTTTTCCATACAACAAGTTCACTGTTAATTGTGTCCTCCATACCTTCTTATCCTCTGGACTCATCTGGGCAATCAGCATGCCTACGTTGTCATTGTTCCACACCCAGGAGTGACTGGTGAAATACTCCAGGACCATCATGGCTTTGTGGAGGCGTGTGATTGTCTTCATCATCCTATGATGAGTGGTGAAAGAAAAATTGGGGAAAAAAAAAAAAAAAAAAAAAAAAAAGCAATAAGGTGGACAAAGAAGAAAATTGGAATGGATAAAAGGTGATGGTAGCGTAGGGCCAGAGGAAGGTTGGCAAAACATAAGAGTGACAATGCAGAAGAGTTGCAAAACAGAGGAATGACACAGGAATAGTATGAGAAGAGTGTGGCAAGGTAAATAGAGATGAGGTGGTGGGATAAAGTGAGGTTGGTTGGACAGAGAGGGAGGGGTTGGCACAGTATATGGGAGGAATTGAGTGTGATAAAGTTCGAGGAGTAAGAGGATCAATGGATGAAGAGCAGGACAGGGTTCCATTTTGTTGTGAGGAGAGAGCAGAGACATAAGTTAAATACTTGAACTAGGATAAACAAAGAGTAACACAAAAATGCTTTTTTTTTTAGCAAAGCTTTCAGGGCAAGTTATAATTTAGCCTCAACATTGATCATTTAACACTGTAAGAGATGTGCATAAATAGTTCCAAAAGAATTTCACTACAGGTTTTGCATTATATGCTATGACTTTCAAATTACAAAGATTAAGCAGATTTTAATTAAACCCTTCAATCAATGGAATAGATTATCTGGAGATAAACAAAATTAACGTTGAAAGAGTTTTCATTGAATATGAAATTTCAGTAGCATGACATTAGAGGGTGCTCACATTTTTATTGTATCATTAAAAATGAACTGAAGTGCACACCACATGTTTTACAGAAGTGGTTCAGATTTTTTTTATTTTTTATTATACGATTAACTTTTGCAAATTGTCACAGCACTGCAATTAGTTAGGTCTCTGATTCTTCCCCTGAGGACAGTGACTGATAAAACTCAGTTGAAGACTACCGGTAACTGGATTTAGCCTGTGTGCAGGCCAGAAGGACATACGTGCACTGTCATATGGACCTAAAATTTAGATGAGACAGATTCAATATTCTACCCAAAATGATTCAAACACAATTAATTTGCTTTGTCCCAGGGACACAGACGGCATATGTGTACAATACTGCCCTACTGTTCACACAAGTGAATCCAGTTAACATACTTCATTTCTGTGTTAGTTCAGATTTAGGGGACCATATGATCATTCACAACTAGTAACCGGTGTTGTGGTGAGTGCTGGGGTGAGAAATGGTGGTGGGAAATGTAAAAACAGCAGTGCCCATTATTGTGAGGGTTATAGGAGGGTTTCAGAGTCTTCAAACTGCACTTTTTGTAATTTAGTGAATTTTAAAATGAATAGTTAAAGTCAAGATTTAAATTGCATAGTTGCAACAATTTCAATTTGTTATGAATAAAAAAAGGCCTAAATCCATTGATAGGCCTGTTCTATTTAGCAGGTCATTTTAAAAATGTACACTAATTGAGGCAGATTGAGATGACTCCGGTTCCTCCTGTGAATGATTCAAAGGAAATGACATGCATGTTGATCAGCACATAGAGGCAGAGATAGTTACTTACATTACAGCTGGTGACATACCCAATCAAATCAATCACACCACTAGAATGTGAATTAGCTACTAAGCCAAATTATTTCAGACAGCCAAACACTGCGTGAAATTCAATAGATAAAGATGTATCGTTGGGGAATGTTTGGCATGGCATTGGGTTTAAAGTCTGAAATATCTATAGCTTGTAGTAAAGAGAACACAAATGTGGATATCAACTAACATGCCTAGGGGTTGTATTCAGTGTGACAGGAACTTTTGTCCCATGGTGCTTCGGGATTTTCCATGATTGGGTGAGCACGGGGGGGGGGGGCAACAATGGATGTCATGTTAACAGCATTGCTTGTTCACAAAAAGGAAGTCTTCTCAAAAACAGAGCAAAGCTGAAAACATGCAAAATATTGTTGTCATGACACTCCTCACTAACAAAGTCCAGTTAAAGTACAGACACAGCAAACTTTGTTTCTTCTGTCCAAGACCCTTCCCTGTTCCCACCTTCCCACATAACCTGTGGCTAGTGAGAAGAAAAAAGAAAAAAAAAACACCGTATGGGGAGGGTGCGTTTGTGGGAAAGGTGGAGGCTGACTGGCAAGGGTGGGGGGGAAGAACATTGGGCAGTTGCAACCTTACCGGGGCTTGGAGCCTGTCAGCCTGAGATAGCCGTCATAGATCAGGGCTGGCAGCGTGTGGCTGACAGTGGTCCAGTACTGATTAGTAAAGGAATTGGAGCGCAGATTGACATTGGGCCTTCTGAAGGCCTGCTCTAAGGGATTGGTCTTGAAGGTCATGTTTATACAGTACTCTGTAGGAGAGAGATACACATATGACAGGACATGGAGGACACAAGAGGATGAGATGAAGGAGGATGTGCGTTTCCTCCTCCAACTGATACTAGGCAAGATGCAGACCCTCTCTAATGGATTGACCACTGCTAGTCATAACAGTATGACATCATAAGGGCTGCAGATTAAGTATCTGGATTTAAAAAAAAGGCAACAGACACGGTTTATTTCACTGACAATTCAGCAGCTAGCAGGTTTTTCAATAGGCCAACACTTGGGTTGGGTTTCCAAATGAATCTTCAGACCAAGACCATCTTAGTCCATTTATCAGCTGGACTGAGATGACCTTAGTGCTGACATTTTGGGAACTCAACTGAGAATACGAACATTGCAAAGAGCAAGATGTAAAGAGTGCAGAACCCATCAGTAATCCCCTGTATGTGAAGGAGAGCAGTTGGGTTATACATTCTTCAACAACAAAACTGCACACAAGCATCATGTAACACCTTAGCATAGCAGCTACAACATTAGGCTACTACGAGAAAAGGGACAGGATTAAAGCAGCAGAGATGTGTGTTTGCATGTGTGAGAGGGGGTTTGGGCGTTGAAACAGCACAAGTGCGGCACGTCCGGGTCGGCGATGATAAGGTTACCTGGGCTCTCGTCCAATCAGCCTGAGGTACAGATCATAGAGGAAGGCCGGAGCCTTGTGGCTCACGGCGATCCAGTACTGATTGATTAGGTGATTGGATGTGAGATTAACATTGGGCCGACGAAAGGCCTGCTCAAGGGGGTTCCTCTTGAACGTGGATATTACATGGTACTCTAAGAAACAGAAGGTTGTTCAACACAAGTCATCAATCAGCAGTTATACCTTTTGTTTTTAATGCCTGACTGCTGGCAAAATAAATCTTGTCACAACTTTTCATTTAAATGAAAATAAATCTCATAGGCTGTAGCTTATAATATCATTGTGTACCTCACAAGATAAACAAAATAAATAGCAAAGCAATAGGATGCTAATCCAATACAAAACTAACCGTTTAAAGTACTGCATGTTAAATGCCTATTAAGGGCAACTGATGCTTCTCTGATCCAGTTTCCATTAAATACTTGAGCTTTCCAAAGGCATCAATTATTTGGCAAAGCAATTTCACCAACATTGTCTAATAGTAGCTATTCTGGAGCTTTTAATCATAATCGTCACATTTATTTCCTTCAGCAGATGGAGCCTAGTTTTCATGGAATTGTAGATGTTCAAGTCAACAACTGAGGCCATTGTCAAGAATTAACTTTGAACCTTTATTGGGCATACTATCTGCCGTAGAAGATTGATAGGGTAGATATCTCCAGAATGACAACAAAAAACAGACCTTGTGTTGAGTGTTTTGTCAGTTTCTGTCTAACCCCTGAAGATAATATAAAACAGGAGCTGCACAAAACAAGTTTGGAGGATGTAAACCTTAAAATAGTTTTTTCAGATACATCTTGGGCCTATCTGTGACTCAATTTCATTCATGGCATCCACATTGCAACAAGATGACTTATGGGTGCACCACAGTGCTTACAAATTCAACTGGTAAACCTAGTAAAAACCCCATGTTTTACTCCAAACCATAACATTTACATAAAACAAACCTGTTTTAAAGTTCTGTATTACCATTTCTTTATGCAAGTTCAGGACTGACTATCAATCATCTGTATGTAATTTTTTAAAGTACAATAAGTTCGATTGGTTAAATGTCTGTGGGAAATGTTCATAATCACCTTCAATGTGTGCAAACAAAAACAAAGGGTGGGATTCACTCTAAGAAAAGTCCGTAGCGATCCAGTTACAAACCAGAATTCAAGAGCTCAAGGTTTGGGTGTGGTAGGCAGTGGATCAGATTGCAATCAGAGTATGTCATTAGACAACGTTTAAACATACAAGCTACTATTGTCAGGGGATTTTACAGAGACTGTGTTCAGGTAACAAAACGCCTCTTACCAACTTCCCCCCAGTGAAATGGGTTGATCCCACCGGTTGTGCAGTTGTAAACGAGGATGTTTTTGGATCTGTAATAGAAGGAATAATCCAGAGAAAAATCAACAGAATTCTGCTTTCAAAGTACAGTCAACATTTTAATACAACTTGACCAGAAGATGCATGTGAGAAGGCATGATCAAACCTGTTGAGTGCTTGTGATCCAGAGTACCAAGCTGCAGCCAGCGTGGCATTGATGACCACATCCACAGGCACCAGGTCAGCCACCGCATCATTAGACGCTCTCATTGTACGCAGGATCCCCTTACCAGCCTAGAGAAGGTGAAATAAAGACCTCTAGTGCATGGTGTTGCTATATGCCAACTATTACGTACATTCTCAATTTTACTAAAAAGGCAGTAATAGCGGTAATATGAAATCCACATTTTGCCGTTTAGTTGTGCTCTTTGATCTGACAAGCGAGACTATAAAGTAAATTTAGCTTTAAACTATAACAGCGCTGTTCACTCACGGGGCGCTTATCCACCTGTTTATAGACAAGAGTTGTACATGCTGTACTGAGCCATAGTCCGTGTGTGTGGCGCAAAGACAGAAAAGTTTAACACTGCCATTAATTGCTCAATAATCTTGTTTTCCGCCATTAAAAACAAAAAACTCACCAACTTCTGTTGTGTCATAATATAGACCCAACTAATTGATGAAATAGTTGGCAACTAATCAATTTAATCGATTAGTCGTTGCAGCAGAAATGAGATTCCCATGTATTTCTATGTAAAATGGAAAAAGAAGCCTTTGCTTTTCTTTTTTTGATAAAAAGCTGTACAATCTGAAAGTTTGTGAACTGTCAGAACCATACCAACATTTCCTGTCCTGACTTTTGCCAGTACATTTCTCCAGGCGGATTAAGGTCAGAGGCTCAGAGTCTAGTCCTTATTATCTACCAATTGTGTCAATGGAGCATCTCAAATTCAAGCTCCAGGAGATTACACATCTCAGAATTGGGCCAATAAAACCACTGCATTTGTACATAAACTTTCCAGATGCAGCCTTGTGTCAAATGTATGACAAAAAAAATATTGGTCAAAAAGAACAGACATGCTCTCATTACTGAATGTAGACCACCTAAACAGTTTGTCAATACTTACTGCAATGAATATTCCACTAGGTCCATTGTAGTTGTCAATCCAACCCTGAAAGAGCAGTCCGATGAAAAGGAGCATAAAATTAGTACTGAAATGATAGGGTCCATTAATCGACATTTGTTTCCCCTTGTCCATAACTCTTGCCCATCCCCTGTGAAGCATTTGAACATCATAACTTGAAAGATGTTGAAGTTTCATCAGACCAGTAACTAATAGAATAAATGTCCAATTACTTTGATAAACAATTGCTCATAGTTTGCTGCTCATAGTTACTCAAATGAAAGGAACTGCTGGCTTTTCTTTAGCAAGCAATTTCTATATGCTTCAACCTGTTGTTACCATCAGTGCATCTGTAGTGTAATATTGATGCAACCCTAAACGCTATATTTCACTTTTTTCCTTCAACAGGGTTAACGATGGCACAATAAGAGCCATGAGATGGCAGAAGGGTCTTGAATTTCTCAAAATTTATGAAGTGCGGGCGCCTGGGTAGCTCAACTGGTAGAGAGCGCACCCATATACAGAGGCTTAGACCTTGACGCAGTGGCCGTGGGTTTTGTTTCCGACCTGCGGCCTTTTGTTGCACGTCATTCTCCTTCTCTCTCCCATTTCTAAGCTGTCCTGTCACAAATAAAGGCTTAAAATGCCCAAAAAGTGAAGTGCAATTGAATGCACCATTAGTGACAAGGTCACATGCTTTTTCTTGGTCGTATGTTTACATAACTCATCCGCAGGGTATGCAAAATGTTGCCACAATGGTGACTTCAGGGAGACAGGAGGATTTCTCAGTTCAGTTTTTTCTTTGCCGCCAAGATGACGTTACTGTCTTAGCTGCATGCTATTAGCTGGTTAGCTACTAAAAAAAAATTATTTCTATCGATTTGATTTAAAATTGAATGATTCTCTCCGAAAACTGAAATGGAATTGGTGTTGAGATATTGCCAGCTGTCACACCAATTAATCTGGGGTGCAATGAACAATTGAAAAAGCAATGCATACTACTAGCCTAAATCACTCACTGGGAAGGGCTCTTTCCAGCTGGCTCCTACTATGGAGGGCCTGACAATGGCTACGTTGAGGTCTCCAGCTTCCTGCTGCACCATATACTCAGCCAAGGCTTTGGTGTAGGTGTAGGTGTTGGGACGCTTCCCGATCAGCTTGGGTGTCAGAGCAGTCACCAGCTCCTCATCCATCCAGCTGGACAAAGAGAAAAAAAATTTGTCCCATATTTTCTACATTTAACCACCAAAAGTAATAGAGAAATTGCCAATTTATTCTGCTACGATTAACATTGCTCACTCACCACACACACTACATACTGAGCTATATCTAAAGGGGCTACACTACTCTTACAATGTAAAATAAATGTGGATTGCACTTAAACCCAGTCTTGCCATTCAGTCAGTGGCGTCATATAGGCCTAACCTTTCACCCTCTAGTTGCTCGTAACTTCCTTCAAAAACACGAGCACCCAGATGATACGTTTGAGCGTAATTGTAAATCATACAATTTCACAGAAGAAAAAAAATACTCCTAACCATAATACTGCTTTTTCTGCCACACAGCATCATTTTGTGATAAGATATCTGCTGTATTACTGTGTTGCAGAGTGGCATGTTAGCCACTCTGCAACACAGCAGATATCTTATTTATTGATACATATCAATATCGATCCAGTTTAACGTTACTACAATGTGTTGGTTGACAAGTAACTAACGTTAATGCTAGCTAGCTAATGCTTGGTGGATAACATTATAGGGTTACCACATCGTTCAACACGCTCATAAAGTTATTACTAACATCATTGTTTTCACCACGGATAAAGGCAGCACTGGGCTAACCCACGAATGAGTTTACCAGTAATGTTAACGTTAGCTGTATAGATAAGACGACTAATCTAATGCTAATTTAGCCAGCACCCGGTCTGTCTGCCTGGGATAACAGCTGACAACACAGCCGGGACATGTAACAATAGCCAGTTACCGTTAGCCCATAGCCAGCCACCATTACAGCAATCCATACAGTATAAGTACTATACAGCACTTAACTCCGGTGCCGGGTGCTTACGACGCTAACGGCAGTTTAATGAAGCGTCGGGAAACGGACCATATCAGACCCAGATCCGAGTCGCAACACCAGCCATCCATAGCTAATGTTAACTAGCTAGTCTCCGTTAGCGCTAGCTACCGGTGTTCGTGCCGAAAATCTCCTCCCTGCCGAATTTCTCACCCCTTCACGTTTAGCTGTCTTTACAGTTAGCTAAATTAACCTGACAAGCACCAAAACGAATAGTTAAGATTAAAGAAAAGTGAAGGGGGAGATCGTTTCGGGCAGATTGGAGCAGCTCTGCTGCAGCACATAGGACATAGGCCGTCCCGGGAGATTCCCCCATAATCCCCACCCACACCTGTCTCTCAGCCTCGTTGAGTAGCTAGCTAGCGTTACAACAAACCCTGTCCACCCCGGTGTTGAAACCATCCAAAAAGGAGACAGTGACATGTGAAATATATTGTGATAGTCACTGTGGTTTTAGCTGGTGGCTAATGTTAGCTTGCTGGCTCACTAGCTAGCCAACTGATCAGCTACCAATACAGATCGAATCAAGAAAAACGTAATTATGTTGGGGGAAATGCAGCTATGTTATTAGAATGACATGAATAAACGTTACCAAATGTAAAGTGAATACATTTGAATGGGTAAACTTGTATGTGAACAGATGCATTTTAAATCGGCGAAGGTGTTTACAACTCCCATAATTCCACATGTATCACTGATAAATCTGAAAAGGAACAATTCACCGTCTCCCCTATATTTAGATAGGTGGGCAAACACATTTTTTGTCTCAGTGCATGCATTGTCTTAGTCCGGCAGCGCCGCCACTAGTTTAGATTAGCATAGTGAATGGAATCCTTTGTCGGATAGCATGTTGTGAGTAAAAGTGATCCAACAAATTAAAAAATAAAAACCTAATTACTTCTTGTGGCCTGCGTTTTCACAATGAGTACAAAAGGCAATGCAGATTAAGACTAGGTGACTTCCTAGGCAGCTATTGACTTTGGACTATATTGGGGCGAAGCACAGGCAAAGCACTGCTACTTGGGCGCAGAAACACCTGAAAAGTGAGTACAGGTCTAATATGGGTCGATCTATCCTGTAAAATAACCATGCGTCATGTTTACAATAATCACTTACTCTGTGGAGAGCTGTCCATTGGGTCCATTCGGCTTGGGGCGAAAGGATTCCATTCACTATGCTAAGCTAAACCAGCGGCGGCACTGCTGGACTAAGACAATGCATGTATTGAGACAAAAAATGAGTTTGCCCACCTTTCTAAATCTAGAGGAGACTGTGAATAACCCCCATTTTAAAAAAACGCTGGTGTTTTTAATACATTCCTAGTTGCTTTTCATGCATCTAGCAAGCCAAAGAAATTAAGCATCCTCTTAAAAATCTCAATATTCCCATGTTACTGTATAGTAATGCCAAAAATATCATCCACACATATCATCTATACATAAACAAGGCAATCCAAAACAGCCATCACCACAACAGTTCATTGACTGTGCAATAGCCATTTGTTGGAAAAGGTGCTGATCAACTTACTCCAGAGAATCGATGAGTCTGCGGTAGTCTACGGGGGGAGGGTATACAATTTCCTCAATGAGCTCTCGATCACAGTTGGCATAGGCTGTGGAAACATGAAGGAAGACCTCCAGGTGCTTCATCCTGTGGGCCAGGGCCAGCATCTTCTGGGTGGCCAGGACATTCAGCTGCATTGCATCTCTGAGGAGGAAAAGGAAATCAATAAAGTTTGACCTATTCAGTGGATGAAATGAACTGACCAAATACAGTCTGACATTTGTTTTATTCTTCAGTTATTTGTATTAGCAGTGGGTAGGGCTGGGCGATAAAACGATAACGATATGTATCGCGATAGACATGTAATCAATATCAATAAAAAATGTGCTCGATAAAAGTTCGATTTTTTTTTTTTTTTCTTCGTCGGAAGAAACCAGAGGTTTCAAAGCAAGTTTGGTTGCATGAACAAAGGCACTCGCTCTCTGGTAGCCTAGCAACGTAGGGAGTGACACGCTAACAGCCAATCATGTAACAGTATTGTGTTTGGTTGCGCCATATCGTTGTCTCGTGTTGGATTCTTCAATAACAGAACTGCCGTGGAGTGATAAGTGGAAAATGCGTGAAGCAGCGAGCGCGGAAGTTCTTGATGAAACGGGAAACGTCAGCTCGCCAATATGGCAGTTTTTGGGATTTTATAAGTCTGACCGTAGTCAGACCAATGTCGTCTGCAAATTATGCAAGACCATCGTCCGCACCGCAAACCTGTTTTACCACTTTAGCCGCGCTCACCCTTTGGAGCACAGCCGTGTTCGCCAGCAACGTCCAACAACATCTGCAGCTGGAACCCCGCACAAGCAGCAGAGCACCACGGAGAGGTACTCTCAGTGCCTTATGACTATAAAAGCTAAACTGTGCTGTATCACGTTAGTTTTTTATGTTACAGATGTAAAGTCTACCTCAGTTTTATTTCAATTTCTCCTATGTTTACAAAACACTGCACATATTTTAAAACACTTCATTCACCAGAAGTGTTCATTGTGATTTTAGACTTATGTTTACATTTGAATTATTTGAGTGTTTTCCATGGTTGTGTTGACATTTCTGCTTTTATAACAGAGGATTATAATCGGAGGAAGGTTAAGCTTCTGCCCTAGCAGTGGGGGACTAAAAACAGAATGTTTTGACGTCCGATTGAGGTCATAACCTGCAAGATTGAAGCTAGGATTTGGTTAGCCTAGCAAAGACTGGAAACTGGGAGAAACTGCTACCCTGGCTCTGTTCAAAGTGGAAAAAAAAAAACATCTACCAGAAGCTTAAAGTGATGGTTCGGAGTAATTTAACCCTAGGATCCTTTGCACCTTAACCTCGAGCCAAACAAACCCAAAGAAGCTTTTTTCCCCCTTGTCATAACAAAGGTTATAATCGTTAACGAAAAACAACTAAAACTGTAATGTCTGTTTGCAAAACTAACTAAAATAAAATAATCGAGTAAATGTCCTTAGTTTTTGTCTTTGTCAATGTCTTTCACAGAGCAAATAACATATCTTTTAGAGTTGACATTTCGGACCATAGACATAGTTTCTGACTGGGAACCCAGAAATTCCGACATTTCATGTCAAATTGAACACAACATGTCCGTGCCCCATGCCTGGCATCACGCCGGTACCGAAAGTCGGAAGAAAGCGGCAGAGTCCTATTTGATTATGACTGTGTCAGATAAAAGCAAGTGCCTTGCAGTGGAAGGTGGTAAAATATGTGGACAATTTATTGAAGAGAAAAATCCCACGAATTTTGAAAGTACATTTGAGAAGCGCGCACAAGGAGGCTAACCTAGCTTACATTAACAAGGTAAATGAGAACGCAAAGCCCCCTTCTCTTGAAACAGAAGCTAACCCCAGTACAGGGCATGGATGTATGGGTACAGGGCCAGGCAGCATGACGGAGACAACCGCAGGACAGAGAACACTACAGGCGTGCTTTCCCCGGCGACCGAAAAGCTGCTGGTTAATAAACACGCAGGAACACCAAAAGCGGGAGAAGCGTGGGTTAATGTGCATTAATACTGGGATGTCTACACAACTGTGTGAGTCGATTGACTTCAAAAAGTTCACCACTTTACTCAAACCAAAGTTCAAAACACCTGTTCATGCATGTCTTCTTTAGTCTGTTGGCTATTTAGGTTTTTTCCTGGAACACATCACTTACACATTTTGCACTTACTTAAAAATAAAAAATAAACTAGCAAACCTACTTTAAAAACTAATAAAAACTAAACTGAATTTGAAAACAAAAAGTCAAAACGAAATAAAAATAAAAACTAATGAAAAATGCAAAACTATAATAACCTTGGTCATAACATTGGTCGAGTTAGCGCTATCAGCTGAATGGCTTAGTGCAGGTGCTAATGGATCCATGGGTGCATCTCATAAATTACCCCACTAATAATGCCCGGGAATGGTACCAAACTTCTACAGTAGTACAAATAGGTTCTGTACTCAAAACGAGGCATTAGAAAGTCCGTAAGTAACTTTTTAAAGTGGTTGCCAGGCTAGGTAACCAGGCATCAGCTTTTGTTTGCCAAAATTGACAATACAGTTGCCATGTTTTAAACTGCCTATATTTGGAGTAATTAATTTCAAATGCACCATACATTTTAATAATTAAACAATGACAGAATAGCTTGCAATATCATTTCCCATCCCTCTCAAATAGGTGTGCAACGGATCACAAAACTCACGGTTCAGATCACGGTCAATTTTCAGATCAGCTCAAAAAAAGGGGGGAATTTAAAGGATTAAAAATGCAACAACAATAACTTAACAATAATTACTTCTTTCACCAGTAAATTGCTGTTAAACGACAAAAACAGATGAAAAAAGGGTATTTTACAATAACTTTGAATGCACCACAAGGTTTACCAGTTTTAAGTAAACACAACCTTTATTCACATCTGTATTGTTTTTCTGACAACAGCACTGACCAGTGCTAGGTTTTGTCTTTTAGCTCATAGCTTTAGCAGCAGACTGTTGTATGTCCCGCTGTTGGAATCCTCTACAGTGAAATATAGTCTCAGCTGTCAGCATTTTAACCGTTTAATCCAGTTTTTGCTGAAGCTAACGATAGGCTAACGTTACCTGCTGCCAAGTATAACGTGCTATTAGCGTTTACTAGCTTGACAAGCTATGTATGCTATGTTGCCTCTAACACCTGTTTTGGAGCATCAGAGAGCAGCGCAGACATTTAAGTAGCACCGTAATGAGGTACCGAAATTTGTGTCGCTATTCCGTCCAGTAGATACCTGGCACCGGTGCCATATTAGCACCGGATTTTAACATGAACAGAAAATTGCCTGTATCTTTTCACGGCAAGAAATGCTGTGTTGCGCATGAACGTAGGGTTTAAACTTTACGGAGACAATAAATTGCCTGATTGGATTCTTTTGAAATAAGATATCCAAGTTTTGATTTGTGTTACATATAAAAACAAAAATTGAACAGGTGGTTGCCAAAGGGGGGCAACCAGAGGCCATGAAACGGTTCCCAATTGACTCATCTGGTTGCCAAAGGCAACCGTTACTGTCGAGCCCTGTTAAAGTGCAATTAGAGAGAAATGGGCAATAATTAAGAAATAATTAAGAGCAAGAAACTGAACAAATTAAACAGACAACTCACTTGAGTGGCTCATTAAAGCGGATGGTGGCGGCACAGTGGAAAACAATGTTAATGTTGTCAGCCAGGATGCTCTGATCCTCTTTACTCAGATCCAGCTCTGGCTGTGTAAGGTCACTGTTCACTGCTATGATCTTCTCTGCAAAGCCTGGTTGTTCATCTTGCAATCTCTCGAACAACTGAGTGGGGAAAAGACATCAAAATGATGTCCAAGTTACAGTACAAAGTAAATTAAGTATAAATCATTGTACAATGCATGAGTGTGCAGCGGAATACATTTTCAAAGAAAAGCCATTTACTTACTGCTTCGTGTCAGTGGTGCAATGCCCTACTTTTCATCTAATCATCCGGCAACAGATCCTAGCTCTCTAAATTCCTCTTAATCTAGAAACTGATGATGCAAGCAATGCCAACCTACATCAGCCTGTTGCACCAGCTGATTGTACGTTTCAAAATGTAAAGTCAACACTAATTCACATGTGAACAAGCTAATTAAGGCCCGACCGATATGGGCTTTTTGATACCGATTTAGAGGGGAAAGACTTTGAGCTAGAATGAATATGACTATGTAAAAAGGTACTCAGAAGGCTGCTTTCCTAAACAAATCATGAAACAAATTAAAATCAACAAGCATAGTTTTCAGCATTATTTTCTGAAAAGAAAAAAAAACAGATACCGATATGACTAACACACACACTGTTGTGTATGTATACTGTTACACACACACACACACACACACTAAACAGTTAAGCAGCATTTAATCCATTCACTTTCATACTGTTATACACCGCAAAACTGGGAAAATAATGCAAGACACTGAAAATGTGCTCCCAGAGAAAATACTGAAGAGAATTTTCCCCCGACTGACAACCAAATTACATATATCTGCTCGTGGGAGGGGCACATTTTTTAGTGGCATCTTCACCCCACGTTACAACAACCAGCTTGTGTTGTACAACCTGTTTTTACTAAGTTAAACTCCTGAAATATGCTCAAACTAACAACTCACGCATAGCTGGTACCAACAGACTTCACCCTCACATAATCCTTTACCTCCTTCAAACAACCATCAGATGGTGCTACCCTATCTCTTGGCTCTCTACTCACCTTGCAGTTGATCACGTCAGCAATGCGGGCCTGAGGGCTGTGACCAGCTTTCGACCTGACCATCACATAGACACTTTTGACTCCTGGGCAAGACCTCAGCAGCTTCTCCAGCAGCACCTTTAACAATGAGCAAGTAAGAGGTACAAAAATCATATTTACTTCTTTGGAAAGTTAAGTTGACGATAGGTACTGCACACCACTTGTTGCCTCTTTTTGTCCATTGCAGAAGTGAAGAGAGGTAAACTAAGGTGTGGTATCAAGAAAGCTTCTTCCTCCACAAGTCTGAACAAACTAATAAATGAAAAACTATGGCTTCTGTTTGGTAGAATAAGGCTGTAAAAGGATCTATTGCCAGGTGTAAAGACATATACTTACAGCTGTCCACTTGTGATTTGATCACTCAGATAGAATTTTAATACCAATACTTGTATTACCCATGCCTTCACAGCACAATACCCTGAATTCAGCATAAAATAAGTGTAAAATTGTCATGACTGGTGGACAATTTTCACTTCATGGTATGGAAAGTTAACAGACCTGAAATCTACACGTTTAGTTACTATGAAATATGGACTAAACATGGCACTAATAAGACCCTTAAAAAAAAGGTGCTCTAAGCCAGGGGTTTTCAAATTGGGTGAATGTGAGCCTCCCCTTAGAGTATATTGTATTAATAAACCCCTGGACTGTAATATTTCAGATGTGTTTGAGCAAGATTTCTGCTCATGTCCAAAACTTTGTGCACATTCAAAATATAACTCATCCCATCTGTGTTCTGATGTTTGGAGGAGTCGTGATTTTGTGAATAATAAAAGTTATAATAGGCTATTACAAGAATAAAGTTAATATATTTCAGAAAATAATCTACCTGCACCTTAGCCTGCTGTGCAATACATGATTGCTCTGCTGATACGGTAGATCTCCGACCTTTTGACAGCCACAGAGCCCATGAGACAAAGTTAGGGAAGTGGTTGAAATACACGGAGGACAAACGCGACACATCTGCTGCAGCATCTCCACAGCAGAGCGCATCCATAAACCTGAAGCTGCACAGCTTTTTACAGCGAGAGTGGACACTAAGCGACGTCCGGTTTCATATTTGTCAGTCAACTTTTCAAAATACATTCGGGGCTGAAGCCCCGGCAAAATCAGCCGACGCTGTCAGTGGGAACAATGTGGGGAAAGAAAGAAATAAAACGCAAGTTGTTCACCTGCAGCCTTGATCTGTATTCGTTTTTAATCAGGGTCAGTGCGGACAACCCACACTCATACAAGTAGGTGGAGGTGAAGGGGATTAGGACTTTCATAGCAGTGAAACCTTAGTGGAGATATGGGGAAACTCGCTCTCCACAGACAACCATAAACGCATGATCGTCATTTCTCCCAGTTTCAGTCACACTGCGGCAGAGCTGCAGCCTCGGACCCCGACCAGGTGAAACCTAACTTTAACTCATATTTCCTACGTTTTTGCTGGGTCCTGTCTCCTCCCTTAATGCTAACTTCTGTTGACTTGGGACAAGGAAACGATGCATTTTAAAAGCTAATACACGCACGCACAATTATCGATAGTTATTTTTTCTTTCTTTGCGCCTCACCTATTGAAAACCGCGTTTTTTTAATGTGTTCAGGGGACAGGCAGCTTGCGGACAGTGAGGAGATGTTTGCTGTGTGACAAAAACATTTGACATCGCTTAGAGCACCTTTAAGTAAGCAAACATTGTGCACGAATAAAGCAGCAAGAAGTACAGTAAAAAGTGAAAAAAAAGTGAAAAGAATGAACTTGAAGGATTTCCAGACAGGTTCCCTCTCATCTCACCCGGTAGCCCACATGGTTGGGTTCAATCATGTCAATGCCATTGGCTACTTGCCTATTCAAAGCACTACTATACCTTGCCCATGAAGCCTGTTGCTCCAGTGATCAGCACTGTTTTCCCTGCATAGTATTCTGGAATGTTCACCATGATGAGCTCCTCAACACCACTCCACCTGCAGAGAAAATAAAACAAAGCAAGGGAGGATTACAATTGGGACACAAACTTACAGCGTGCCCTTGCTCCATGAGGCGTTTCCCATGTGGAGACTGAGGATATGAACCTAACTTGAATAAGTCGGTTTATCATTTTTTTTTACAATACACAGTGAACATACTTGTCCAACATTTTACAGGACAGATTTCATGAAAAGTACGAGAAGTAATGACAGCCTTCTAAACACTAATCAGGATTTATTCTGTGCCAATTAACAGTTGTGGTCTGTGCTTATTGCCAGGCCACTGATGCAACAAATGGGGAAAAGAAGGCAAAAAAACTTGCTAGTGCAAAGTTTTGTTTCTATTACCATGCAACAATGTTTCAATAAGTTTCACGGATACGGTCAAAATCCAATCAACGTTTTTTATAAATTAAGCCAACACATATTGCAGATTAATTTGTGGATTGACCAAGTCTTTCTAGTCCCAAATACGTGGCAAACGTTACATTGAAAAACAGATCACAATGTGATGTGTTGACTCTACTACTGGCACTACTGCATGAGGCATTATCAGTCAGATTATGTTGGTTTAAGCAAAACGACTGGAGCTGATAACGGCCATTCAAGAGATAACTTATCTAATCATTAACTATGGGATTCTTTTTATCAGCCATCGTTTGATAATACAACACTTATCCAAACAATGTCAAACCCAAGTCTGCTATTAAAGTACTAGCACACCGCGACAACTTAATACTGTTAACTGTACTGTTAACACATTCAATAACAACCTTTTAACAATGCCATTACAGAAAAAAAAATAAAGTCAACCAAATGATTAGAAACTTCACTATAAACTCATTCTAGCTTGTAAGAACAAACTGCAGTAATTAGTAGGGGTGGGAATCTCTTGTCACCTCACAATTCAATTCCAATTCAGGGGCCAACGAGTTACAGTTAAACCAGTTATTCAGCTTTGCACACAAACTTGCCACCTCTCCCTGAAACAGAAGCCAACCCCAGTACAGGGCATGGATGTATGGGTACAGGGCCAGGCAGCATGACGGAGACAACCGTAGGACAGAGAACACTACAGGTGTGCTTTCACCTTTGACCCGATAGCTGCTGGTTAATAAATACGCAGGAACACCAAAAGCAGAAGAAGCGTGGGTTAATATGTGGATTGACACTGGGATGTCTACACAACCATGTGAGTCGATTGACTTCAAAAAGTTCACCACTTTCCACAAACCAAACACCTGTTCATGCATGTCTTCTTTAGTCCATTGGCTAATTAGGCTTTTTCCTGGCACACATTTTGCACTTACTGCGGCGTCTTGTGTAGACCGTTTACATATTTGTGCTCATATGTAAATAGTATGTACTGGTGTTATTGCTGAATACATTGTGAATAGTGCTGTCAAACGATTCAAATATTTAAATCTTGATTAATTGCATTAATGTCATATTTAACTCAATCGCACATTTTTCTGTATGCTAAATGTCCCTTGATTTCTTTTTGTCCCATTATTTTTTCTCATTTTAATGTTCTTGTCAACATGATACAACAATACTTTTAAAACGACAGACAGATTTAAAAAACGATCCTGTATGTATGTTCAAAAATGTAAAACAAAAAGTTGATCTAAAAAAAAAAAAAAAAAAAAAAAAAAAAAAAAAAAAAAAAAAAAAAAAAAAAAGGAGCACAAAACGGCAAAATGCACCACGAGGCTGGCGAGACGAGACTGAGCGTGTTTTTCAGACAACGGCAGCCATGTTTACTCCAGCTGCTAGCTAACAGTAGGTTAACGTTAGCTGCTGCTAAGTGTAGTGTTGACTAGCGTCCCGTGCGGCGAGGTTTCAGTTCCCTTCGGAGCATCAGAGAGAAGCGCAAGCATTTAAGTGGCACCTAAATAAGGCACCAAAATCCACGTTGCCATTCGGTCCGGTAGACAAGGGTCGTTAAGGCACCGCTGCCGTAATAGCACCGGGTCTCGGACCCCCCACATAAAAACTCTTTGGATCTACACGATTCACGTGGATGACATTTTCCCATTCAAATTGGCGATTTTCGCCGAAAACTGACTAGTTCCCAGGTATGTACTACTCTTTGGCCGGCTCGCAAGCAAGTGTGTTGTTTTGTTTCCGGTCTAGCTAGATCCGGTGTGTTGTAGTTTTTTTAACGTTACTAATTGTTGCAACAGAATGTGTAAAAAAACAAAATTTGCTAGGCCAAAAAGAATGTTAATTTGCGATAAAAAAACATTGACGCCGTTAAAATGGGTTTACGTTAACACCGTTAATAGCGCGTTTAACTGACAGCATTAATTGTGAATACCTACATTTCTAAAATTGTATGTTTTTGTTGAGTTACTATTACACAATACTTTTTCTGACCTTTTTGAATCTTGCCCCTGACAAATAACCCATATTTTAAAGACCAAAACTAATAAAACTAAACATTTAAAAAAAAAAAAAAAAACTAGCAAACCCGCTTTCAAATCTAAACTGAACTGAAACTATTACTGTTCTTCTGTGTTTATCGCTGTGGCGGCTGCCACAACAGAACGTCAGTTTGTGTGGATTGGCACTTCTGCAATACATTTAAAGCTCTGACCTCGAAGCCGCTGATTTTTCAAGCTGCTACTAAACTAATTCAAACTAACTAAAAACCAGAAGCAACAACGTATACCTGCGCCACAGTTTGTCTCTGTGCCCTACCTCGCAGTTTTAACTCTGATATGTGTAGGTGGTTTCACAGTGAAACTGTATTTGAAATGTATTTTACATTTCACATGCATGCTGAATAGGGATGGGGCCGATCCGATCCAGTATCGGTACCCGCGAAATTCAGGTATCGGATTTTCCCGATCCAACCTGCGGAGATTTCCGATACCACGAGCCATGTCTGCACTTTAACGTTGTCTGCTGAAATGGCTCCAAAAGTGATTCCTGCCGGCTGGTCTGCAAACTGTGGAATAGATTTCCTGAACGGAGGCGCGGCTCAATGAGACAGAGTTATGAGACACGTCCCCGCTCAGGAAGTCCATTCCGCAGAAAATGATGTGGCTGTAAAATGATCAAGCATTTGGCTTTTATTTCTCAAAAGAACAGAGGTATTTATTCCAACTCCAACATTTGGCAATTTAATTTAGTCAAACCGCATCGGGACATCGCTACAAATACAGTATGCGATTAAAGTCAGTTTCTGGACATCTTTACTCTCCGCCATCGCGCTAACTAAATTCAAAATGTATCGCGCGGTGTGCTTCCTGAACAACGGTCCGTGTGGAACAATCAGATCCCTGCATGTATAGTGCGCGTCATAGGAATTTAACGAGGCTTCGAGGCAGAATTTGTGCCTCGAGGAATTTTTGTAATCGAGTTACTCGATGAATCGTTTCAGCCCTACTCTGCACACCAGCAAAAACATCCCCCACTGTACGTCACTTATTACACACCCATTATAAACACAGAAAAATCGTGAAACACTAAACTTAGACTGTGATTTCCCAAAAACTGTATAAAAAAAAATATTAAAAAAAAATAAAAAAGCTTAATATTTTAAAAAGGTATAAATAACAGAACAAGCGTTGTGGAGCGCTACACTGGATTGCTGGCTTGAATTGTTTAAGAAGGTTTAGAAGTGAGAATAGTTGAAAAAGTGGGAATGGGTTTAATTAGTATGAATGTCTTAGAAAAGTTGAATACCCAGAATGTTTGAAAGATGTGGAATATAATGATAAAATATTTGGTGGCTGGCTTCAATTTGGATGAACCCACACAGGAGGAGAGTAAGACAGGAAGAGGAGAAGAAAAGAGGACAGGAAGGAAGGAAAGAAAGAAAGAAAGAAAGAAAGAAAGAAAGAAAGAGAGAGAGAGAGAGAGAGAGAGAGATCAACAGCAACAAGTGTTTTCACAGAAGAGACGAGGCTCTGGAACACCTTTGATAGTCCTACTTCTAGCTCGAAAACCCTAACTCCTATCGCTTAACGTCTTCCAGGCAGCGCTGCCTGGAAGGCACTAGGATTAGGCAATGGTTATGGTTGAAGACGACAGTCGCAGCGCTGTCTTGAAGGCTTAGTTGGGGGCTTAAAACACCATAGAGCCAGCACAGCAGCTGAGCAGGCCAATGGCAAATAGGCGACTCGGGCAGTCGCTAACTTATTGCTCTCTCTAATCAGTCTAATCAGAATTCAATGCATAATCAGCCAAAGTCCGCATATTTATGCAGGGGCCGCATTTTTTCAAATACGCTGCACGGCTCATCTGAGCTTACTTTTTCTCAAAGGCAGAGCAGGATACCCAGGGCTTGGTTTACACCTATCACCATTTCAAGCCAATTGGGTAAGGGTGCTCCGATTGATCGGTCACCGATCGGTATCGGCCGATAATGGCTTTAAATAGTTTGATCGGCGGTCTTCATAAAGGCCGATCAGATGACGCACTACCATGGATGTATTAAGAGTGCACTACTCGTGAGAACATTTTCTACATGGAGCTAAAATGGCGGCCTCCCTACATTCAGCAGTCTGGCAGTTCTACAAGGTGTCTGAACGGCGGCAGAACAGCGGTTTGGCCAGCAGGCCGGCCGCGGAACGAAGGCGGTAGGAAGGCGGCTACCGCTTTTAAAATGCGGCGGTGGTGCGCCGGCAAACCTGTTTGGGATTACGCCATTCTGACTCTTCTACTGCCTCTGGTGGTGCGCCGACTCATTGCTATCTGGGAAAAAGACAATACATTAGCGATTTGCAACGTGTGTGCCAAGGAAATACCACGAGGCGGAAAGCTCCAAAAGACATTTTAACACCACCAACCTCATCAGACATTTGAAGGTTAGTCACGGAAAGGAGTATGAGGAGCTTTCAAAGTTAGCTAACGCTAAGGCAGAGCGGAGTGTTGCAGCTCCGGCGCCACTCAAACAGCTGTTTCCCCGTGTGTGAGTGAGTGAGTGAGTGAGTGAGTGAGTGAGTGAGTGAGTGAGTGTTGAAGAAATGTCTGCAGTGATTGAAAGGACATTTTTTAGATTTTGAGCTAGGACAAAAAGCCAAACAATTACTGATACATTCTCTAAACATGTGTGACTGTTACGTAATGGCGTAATTTTCAGTTCATAAAACCGATCGGTATCGGCCGATACGTCTTCCAGCAATCGGTGATCGGCCCCAAAAATCCTGATCGGAGCACCCTTACAATTGGGGACCATAAGCAGGCCTGGGGGGACTCATTAATGTTTAAAAAAACCTCATAGTGAAATTTTCATGCCATGGGACCTTTAATGCTTTTTTTATTTTTATTTTTTTATAAATCAGATTCATCGATTAATTGAAAAAATAAATCGACAGATTAATCGATTATTAAAATAATAGTTAGTTCCAGCCCTAGAAATAATCAAATTTACACGAGATAGGCAGAACCCGTTAGACCTACGAATCTACTGTAGGCTATAAGGGTTAGATGGTTGCAGGTGGGTGAAAGAAATACATTAATGAGGACAATATTCTGAACTGTAAACACAGCAAAGCTGTCCTCTATACAGTGCACATTTACGCATGAGGAGAGCAGTCAGAAGCGTAACTCTTCATTATTTCTGAAGCTAAAAGTTGAGTTATGTTTTCTCTGTCAAGTTTATAACTACAGTTTTTGGTTTTGCTGTTTAAAATGTCCCACGATATCAGCTACAGTGGCATTACCGCACGCAGCAGCCTCTCATCACTACAGTAAATCTTAAGAAAAAAAAAACTACTCATACATCACTACAATACATCATTTAAAAAGCAATAGCCTACAGAGACTGTATTGAGGGTGAAAGTAACTTATTTGGGTTGGTGTGGGTGGGAGATAGGCCTGCACGATTAATAGTTATAAAATCGCGATCTCGATTCACCCTGTTCCCGATTTCATTTTTAAATGACTTCGATTTTGGGAGGCATTTTCGGCCTTTATTTTGATAGGACAGCTGAAGACATGAAAGGCAAGCAGTTAAAGAGTGTGCTAAGAAATCATTTTGTTTTTGGTACTGTACTTAAATTGGCAATTGAGAAACTCCATTTCTCTAAAGACTGAAACTGCAGCACGTTGATTGACATGTTTTAATGATGTAAAGACATGTTGAAGGAGTTCAGATAGAGCCTGTATCAGGGCCACATTTAGTTAAATGTGTTATGTCACTATTTTTGGTAGCCTACTGTACTTGGCCAGTATGTACTTTACTGTATTTTCTTTATTCATTGAAGCCTCTATGTTTACAGGCTTGTGGTGATGCCCAATGTGTTATAGGTGTTTTGTCATGGTTGATGTGTGCAACAAACATTACACTTTGTGAGAAAAAAATCGTGGCAGAGAATCATGATATCAATTCTAAGCTATAAAAAAAAAAAATATATATATATATATAAAAATAAATAAATAAAAATGTGATTCATATTTCCCCCCGAATCGTGCAGGCCTAGTGGGGGATTTCAGGTCATTGATTTGAATGTGATCAGAGCTGATCTGCACAGTCTCACATAATATTCCTACTTTCACACATGGTCAAAATAATGTAGTCAAATCTGTAGTGACTTTTAACAATATATATTGAAATTAGGGCTGGGCGATATGGCTGAAAACTGTATCACGATATAAGTGTTTCATATCAGTCGATATCGATAATTATTGATATTTTTTATGACCTATTTAAAATAAGGACCAGGAGAAAAAAATTTATTCAATTTAAACGTTTTTATTTTAAGTTTAACCTTCCTCCGATTATAATCCCCTCAGTTATAAAAGCAGAAATGTCAACACAACCATGGAAAACACTCAAATAATTCAAATGTAAACATAAGTCTAAAATCACAATGAACACTTCTGGTGAATGAAGTGTTTTAAAATATGTGCAGTGTTTTGTAAACATAGGAGAAATTGAAATAAAACTGAGGTAGACTTTACATCTGTAACAAAAAACTAACCTGATACAGCACAGTAACAGTTATTATTTTTTATCATTTTTTTCAACAGTCACGCTACAGCCTAAACCGTACATGGTGGGGGGGGTGCTCAGCGGAAGCATGTCTTTGCCTATATGATATGCCACTGCCTCCGTTATTTATTTGTACCGTTTAGCTTTTACAGTCATAAGGCACTGAGAGTACCTCTCCGTGGTGCTCTGCTGCTTGTGCGGGGTTCCAGCTGCAGATGTTGTTGGACGTTGCTGGCGAATACGGCTGTGCTCCAAACGGTGAGCGCGGCTAAAGTGGTAAAACAGGTTTGCGGTGCGGACGATGGTCTTGCATAATTTGCAGACGACATTGGTCTGACTACGGTCAGACTTATAAAATCCAAAAAACTGCCATACTGGCGAGCTGACGTTTCCCGTTTCATCAAGAACTTCCGCGCTCGCTGCAGCACGCATTTTCCACTTATCACTCCACGGCAGTTCTGTTATTGAAGAATCCAACACGAGACAACGATATGGCGCAACCAAACACAATACTGTTACATGATTGGCTGTTAGCGTGTCACTCCCTACGTTGCTAGGCTACCAGAGAGCGAGTGCCTTTGTTCATGCAACCAAACTTGCTTTGAAACCTCTGGTTTCTTCCGACGAAGAAAAAAAAAAAAAAAAAAAAACGAACTTTTATCGAGCACATTTTTTATTGATATTGATTACATGTCTATCGCGATACATATCGTTAGCGTTTTATCGCCCAGCCCTAATTGAAATATGGCGTTTTCTGAAAATTAAAACCACATAAACCTATTCTGGTAGAACTGGTATTCTCTAAATATAATTATGAACTTGAAAATGAAAATATTGGCATTTTAACTACTTCCGGGTCATTTCATTCCATTAGGAACCTTCCTAAGCAAATTTGACTATTCGACCGCGGCCCTAGTCTGGAGAATTATGCATATTTTAGGCATATAAATTGAGTGACCAATCACGTCTTATTGGATGGCAAGGTTCCCCCCAATAACGATAAAACAATAACGATATTTCTTGCAATAGACATGTAATCAATATCAATGAAATATGCGTTCGATAACAATTTTTTCTCTTCGTCGGAAGAAACCAGAGTTTTGTTGCATGAACAAAGGCACTCGCTCTCTGGTAACCTAGCAACATAGGGAGTGACATAGGGCTGAAACAATTCCTCGAGTAACTCGAATAATTTGGTAACTAAAAATACTCAATGCAAAATGATTTGCCTTGAAGCTTCATTTAATTAACGTTACCAACATTGTATCGCTCACGGTGTTTCCACACGGAGGATTATTACTGGTGCACACCGGGCTGATGGTGACACCATGGATGTATTAAGAGAACGGGCGACACATGCCATAGCCATGAAGACTGACGGCAGCGTAAATAGCGAGGTGCTAAGAGAAGAAAAAGGCTGGAGAAACACTGAATGTTTGCTGATTTGCTCAATCCAGATGAGTCTCGAGTGAGGAAATGGTTGATAAAACAGGAAAAGTCAGCTCGCCAGTATGGCAGTTTTTTGGACTTCATAAGTCTGACCATAGTCAGACCAATGTCATCGGCAAATTATGCAAGACCGTCATCCCCACCAAGACTGGTAATACCACGTTGATACACGTGATACCAAAACTTGTTTTACCACCTTAGCCGTGCTCACCCTTTGGAGCACAGCCATATTCGCCAGCAATGTCCAACAACATAGATTGCAACACCGCACAAGCAGCAGACCACCATGGAGAAGTACTCTGCATCAGTGCCTTACTAAACTAGACTGGGTAAACCCAGCCCCATCTGCTGGTGATTTGATTTCACCCTCAATCTTAAAAGATTGAGTTTGGTCTAATGATAGCCAGACTATTACTAAACGGTACAAAGAAATAACGGAGGCAGTGGCATATCATATAGCCTAGCCAAAGACATGCTGAGCACTGTCGAGAAGCCAGGTTACCACCCCCCCCACCATATACGTTTAGGCTGTAGCGTGACTTTTAGACGGAGAAAAATAATAACTGTTACTGTACTGTATCAGGTTTGTTTTATGTTACAGATGTAAAGTCTACCTGAGTTTTATTTTAATTTCTCCTATGTTTACAAAACACTTCACATTCACCAGAAGGTGAATCAGCTTGTGAACTTCCTAGAACTACTTGCAGAAAATAGTTCTCAGGTTTCTCTATGTTTATATTTAATACTTTGCACTATTTTATTAAGCATTTCTTACATATTCTTTAATTTTGCACCTTAACGTTAAGGGATAATTGTTAAGTGTTATTTGTGATTTTAGACTTATGTTTACATTTTAATTATTTGAGTGTTTTCCATGGTTGTGTTGCCTTTATAACTGAGGGGATTATAATCAGAGGAAGGTTAAGTTTAAAATTATATATATATATATAAAAAAAGTAATATATTTTTCTCCAGGTCCTTATTTTAAATAGGTCATAAAAAAAGATCTAATTATCAATATCGACCGATATGAAACACTTATATCGTGATACAGTTTTCAGCCATATCGCCCAGCCCTACGTAGAACATTGGCTGTCACACCAATAGTAAGATGAATACTAAAGAATCGAATAATAACACTGAATGCTGCTGAATCAGCATTCAGACAATTATACCGTCAAAACAAAGCAGCATATCAAATAACACTGAAAACCTGAATTCTGAGAGACAGAAGACAATAGGATATCTGTGCTACACTCTGAGGAGACATGCTCCGGCCAATGCTGCAGATTCACAGTTTGCTGCATCACATCCTTTGCCAGGTGGCCAGCTCCAGCTGTATGCTGGTCACATGACTACGGCTAAGCTGCACACTGACTGAAGGCAGCTTCTGAATGTGCTCAAAGAAGGGAAAGTCTCAAGAGAAATCTAGTGTCAACATTAAGTGTCAAATTGACTATTAAGATGCAGTTTGACAATACGGCTACAGTATGGGACTTCATGCAAGGTTCCAGACAATTTGCATTTTAACATTACTTCAAACTCAAATCCGTGGCCTGGCCCATCAGAAATTACCAGCTGAAAACAGGACCAGTTGGTGGGAAAAGGAACTTTGCCTTACACTCAGTGGCTTTGCCACTTGTCGGGCCTCCATTGTAAATAAGAACCGGTTCTTAAAGTAAACTTTAGACCAGATACTACTTGGTACCTGTGCTCTGTTTAATAACACAGGTTGATTGTGTTAGCTACAAGTCTGCAACTTGTGCAATACATTCAGTAATTCAATGCAAGTAACAGTGAAACATCTTAGCTGTAGGAAATCGCATTGGTGCCATGTATGTGATTCATTTCACATTTAAAGAGTAGGCATACACACCAAATAAAGATTTTTCTTATGTCTAGGACATGTATGCATTTTTATCTACTGTACTTGTGACTACAAATTTAGTCTGTGTCTTGAAGGCCTACAAAAAATATGCAAGGATTTTTTGTGTAGGGGTGGCACACTCAAAATGTCCAACATTCCTTACAGCAGAAAGAACAGTTCAAGTAAAACATTCAAACCGGGTCCACTAGTCACGGTTCAGAGCCATTTATGCATTGTTCGCCTCACAGATTTTGGTCAAAAAGTCTTGTGCAGAAAAACAAACAAACTTTAAAGTAATTGGGGGGGGGGGGGGGGGGGGGGGGAGCCTTGTATTCAAATCGTAGTTGGCACGGATGGATTGCAGCAGTCAGTCTCGGTCTGCTGTACAGGAGCATACGGATTTAGTGTTACCTGACTGACAAATAAAAGTGGTGGATAAAGCGGGGACTGTGCAAGCACCGTGCAAAACGTGTGGCTTATGCTAGCAGCAATACTTCAATATGATGGCGCATTTACAGAGACAATCACGCCAGTGTGTCCATTGTGCTCATTGTGCTGTTGAGCTTATGCTTCACCAGGTATTAGTAGAGTCTACAATGTGGCCATTTTTTATTAAAACAAAACTGCTTTGTTTGATTAGAAAACATTTTATGTTCTTAGCTAACAGACTAACAGTTAATTTTTGCCAAATAATGAAAAAGCATGTTGACATTGGCAAGGCCAACACTATGTGAAAAACCACTGCCAGATAAAGACTGTAAAAGGTTTGACAAAAGACATTTACTTACTGAAAACAAGACCTAGTTTTAATTTCTTCTTGGGTTATCCTTAACAGCCAATCAACACCTACAGGAATGATTTACCAAGCAGATGAAATGTGTTGTCTAAAAGGCAATAATGTCAAACCATGGGGATCAATGCATGCTCCAGCAACACTGAGATCAAGGTGGATCAGTCTGCAATAACCTGCTTATTCTAGTAAGAAATGTCAACTTCCTGCTCAGGTGATGTCACCCATCTTTGCAAGTGGCTTGTATAGACTTGTATTTCAAGTAAAAATCACCCACAAGTTAACCACACACCCACACACACACCCACACAACATGAGGAATGTCATGAGACAAACAGCAGGAGTGTGCTTGTCTGACTAACTAGCCAGTCCTAAGTGCACACACTCAAAATATTGCTGAATATTTATATGCATGCGTTTGTGAAGCATTTAAGCACTGATGGTTAAACAATTCTGTGCAATTAGAAACTGGCTCCAAAAGTCTATTACGTTCACAATACATTAAAATGTCTCGGAAAATAACTTTGTTAATAGTAAATAAACTTGATGAGTGCAACATCCCCCCCCCCCTTAAATCTTAACAGTGATGCCATGATGGATTTCAGCAAAGTAAGTGTTATTATATTATTACATATTATATTAAGAGTAGGGCTGTCAGTTTAACGCGTTATTAACGGCGTTAACGCAAACCCATTTTAATGCCGGTAATTTTTTTAACGCACGAGTAACGCATAGAGAGCAACGGGATCTGTTAGTCCACTTCTTTAACTGTCTATGGCCACGCCATGTCCCGCCCTACAAAGCAGCTGATTGGTTTGGTTTAGGCATTTCACCGCGAGTAGTTAGGATAGTGGATTGGTCAGGGGATAGGACCTGAACTAATGGGGTTACATTACCTTGGACGCTTGGCCAATAGTAGTGATTGAAGGGCGGGTCTTGTAATTTCGCAGACCGGAAACAAAACAGACACAAGCCGCGGCCGCCGCGGCCGGTTTGAGCCAAAGACAGTATGGTTTTAGCTTGCTAGCCGCGTAGCTAGTAGGCTCGTGACGGCGATTATCTTCAGAGCGAGCGAGTAGTGACTCTACAGTCAGTGAGAGAAACAAAGTGTCTCCTCTGTTCTTTCTGACCACGGTGGGAAACCTGCAGCAGGAAAACCCTCTCCTTGATTTTACGTTGGTTACGAACGAGAATGAGAACCAGGAAATGAGTCACGGGAAACCAGTTGCTATGGCAACGGCTATGCTGCTGACGACGCTATGAGCCCATAGACAGTAGGACGAGCCACGCTCGCCTCAGGCATGAGGCAGTACTACCTGCAGGACTACCTGCAGTACTACCTGCAGGACTACCTGCAATGGAATATCGAGGTAACAGCGTTACATTATGTGACAGATTAGATCCAAGTGTGAATGTTAGTGTGAAATTGAACATAACGTATATGACAATGTTGTTTTCAATAAAAAAAACAGTCACAAAGCAAGCCAATCTACTTTTCCTGCTGATAAGAGAATTAAAATGAGAAAATATAATGGGACAAAAAGAAATCAAGGGACATTTAGAATAGATAAAAATGTGCGATTAATTGCGATTAATAGCGAGTTAACTATGACATTAATGCGATTAAATATTTTAATTGCTTGACAGCACTAGTATCTTTTGGTATGCATTTCAGAAAAAAAATGGTTAGGATTCAGGTGTAATTGCAAATAGTGATTAATCATGATTAATCCACTGAAAATTCTGATTAATTTGATTAAAAATTTTAATCATTTGACAGCCCTAATTAAGAGCCAACATATCAGAGCAAAAGACAGACTACCAACAGGCATTACGAAGGCAACGAATGCAGTGATTCTCATTACACACTGCTACCTTACATCATTACCACTCACTGTCCATTTGCAATGAGTGACACTAGGTTTGCGCTGCGCTTGCCGCTATTCACGGAGCCGAAGTTTAACCAGGTTGCACTTTTGAGCACATCAGTCGCACCAGCGCGCTTTGCTCGACGCAGCGAAACACTGGGGCGTCGTTAACGAGCGTCGTTGCCGCCTTTGGTCTGAAAGGCCCTTTAGGGCCCTTGTAGGCCTTTCAGACCAAAAGTGGCAACGACACCGCTGCGCTCTGAAACTCATTGTTCACAATGGCTTGCGACGCGCCAAGACGGCGTTTCGCTGCGTCAAGCCAAACGCGGACACAGCAGCTGCGTTTAAAGTTCTATCAGGTTGAACTTTGGGCGAAGCGCGCTGAACCAAGCGGCAAGCCCAGCGCAAACCCCGTTTCGTCTGAAAGCCCTAATAGCTTTATTATATTAAAACCACACCGACTATTTGGGCTTTGAATGCCTTTAACATGATTAACGTTCCTGTTAGCCTGGGAGTAAATTAAAAGTTAGGCCGCTTAGGTAACGTTAGCCCTCGCCTTAAATTAAAAGTCCCTCATATGCTGCCAGAGCAGTCAACCTTCCTCATTTAAGTGCTGAACGTTAAACAGACTATCAGCGGTAGCGTGCGGGAAAAAGGAGAAGCATTGAGAATTAAGATGTTTGTTAAACACAACAGCCCCAGGGTTGCTGGGCGGTCGCATTGGTGACTAACTCTCTGTGGTAACGTTAGTGAGTGGAAAATGCGAGTAACGTTATACAGTAAATGTCCACAACGTCTAACTTGGTCCCTAACGTTATATCTGCGTATATCTTCGGCCAACACTACAGTAGTGTTAGCCACCCTTCCCTCCTCTTGGCGCATCTCTTCCTACACGATGTCACACGTTGAGCATTTAGAAAACCAATTACGAGCGCCGCAGTTCAATGAATACAGGGCACATACGGCTCGTGGGCGTAATTTGAAAGGTATACGTACCAGAAATGTCGTTGTTTCCCGGTTCTTAAACTTGGAAGTCTGCTGTGTGGCGGTGCAGCAGCTTGTACCGATACAGCGGAGACTTTAGCAGCAGGAAGCCAGCAGCCTGGGCGGATAAATGTACCGCCGTGACGTCACCGGGACAGCGGGTCTCCGGCACAGATAGGGTGAAAAAGAGGTCTCACTCCTCCGTAGAAACTTCATCTAAATAAAAAACGGCTTTAGATGAACTTAAAAAGCACATTCTAGGTGTCATCTTTCCATCTAATTGTCAAGCGAATTTTAAGCGAACGTTTAAAATGTCGCGAAAAAACGAAAATGCGAATTAGAAGCGTTTCCATCAACGTTTCCATTTAGGGAGAATAAACTTGTAGATTGCAACCGGCTTGCTAAATCAAAGAGTTTAGAAGCTAAGAGAGGTAGCATTGTACAAGTTGGCCACCTGTGCAGAATACAGGGTTGTATTTGGCAAAGCTGTTTCCATCTCACATTTAGCGCATTACCCTCCTATTGTCCTCGGTTCAAATCTGACCCATTTTCAAAACAATTCTATATCAGAAACAGGGGCGTCGGACTGGGGGGTAAAAGGGGACTGAGTACCCAGGGCCCTCATGTGAGGAGGGCCCAAAAAGATGCTAGAAAGAATAGCTGTGAATGTGGGGAGGGGCCCATAGAGAATGCCTTTCTAGGGCCCAGAATTTTGTGCTACACCGCTGATCAGAAATGTGGGTTTCTTTCAACCAAATTTAAAAAAAATAATAACGTGGATGGTTCCATACAATGCTCTTAACAAGTTAAATAAATGATCAGTTCACTACTTTCATTGAATATGGGTGTTTTATTCAATTTTATAGCATGTAAAGAAAAATTGATAGAACGTTGAAAAACGTACGACAAAATGTCAAAAAAGCACTGAAAAAAGTGACAAAAACATCTGGAAAATCTTCAAAAACATCAGAAAAAGTGACAAAAACATGGGAAAAGCTTTAAAAAAAGAAGTAAAAAAAGCGCAGAAAAATATTGACAGAAACTTCGAAAACAATGACAAAAGTGTCGAAAGACAACCAAAAGTTTGAATTTTTTTTTACATTTTGACCCAGAAAAACAAAAAGGTGCAGGTCAACAGGAAAGACAACACAGGCAAAAACCACCTCAAGTGAGCGGAACAACTTTCTTTGCGAATTTGAGCAAGTTTTTTTTCTTGGAATCTTGCCATTTCCAACATTTTCTAATGCGATACTTCAAAATGTGTAAAAAATACGTTGATGGAAACCCCACTACAGACCACATTGTTCAGGGGCATTTCTAAAATCTGGGTGGGCATGGAACTGGAATAAGGGACAAATAATGTAGCTGTTGCCAGTGTGTGAGAACGCAACCTTTTTACTTAAGTTAAAGTTCAGAAGTATTAGCAACAAATGTAGGCCTATTTAAAGTATCAAAAGTAAAAGTACATATTATGCAGAATGATACCTCTCCTGGTTATATTATTTATTATTATTATTATTATTATGAATGCATTTACATGTAGTTGTATATATAATATATGTATATATATATATATATATATATATATATATATATAATGTAGGCTAATATATTCCAACATTAATTTTTAAACGGAAAATAATTCAGTTTTAAAGATTTGTCTGCAATCAGTGGACATATAAAGATGTGAACGCTGTTAACTCTAAAATTAGATGCTTCTAAAATACATACATTTAAATACATGGTATTTAATAAAATATAACTCTACACTCATTTAGGTTTTTGGTTCTCTAATTTGCATATTGGATTCTGTGACAGAACCTTCACTATTATGATGATGTTGATATTTGTACATTTCCGTTCTCTGTGAGCTTCAGGTTCAGCTGCAGAATCTCTCTCATTTGTATCTGAGCTATACAAACCCTCTAAAAAATATATTTGTTTTTTACGTTCAACAAACCCATTTACTGTTTTTCTCTCGTTCCAAACTTGACTTCTCTTCAACTTCATTCTTGAAGTCCAAAGAATGAGACTGTCCTCTTTCTAAGAGAAAGAGCGACACCACTACAAAGCAGAAGTGAGTTTGTGTGTAAATGTAAAGGTGCACTGTTTATATTTATGTTACGTTGTATAATATGGCGTTTCTGTGAGCTGCTTCAAACTGTGCTGTACTCAATCTGTGTTGAAGAAAATGATATTGAAGCAGTTTCTACTCATGAAGCAGCAGGATCAATTTCCTGATTATTTAGCTGTCAGAGACACGAAGACCTGGCTGCTGACAGGAAGAAGCTTCCTGGAAGAGTGAGTCAAACTGACTGTTGATGTGACCCATATGGAAAATTATATTAGAAAGATTGTACAAATGTTTGTAGAAATAACACACTCTTTTTGTTTTTGACAGGTTTCAGGAAATAATTGAGAGGACAGGGATTGATCAGCTGTTCACGGCTGAACTGGTGAGTAAAATATAGAGGATCTTCAGACTTTAGAGCGATGTTTAAATAATAAATAGTTAAAATTGAGTCTGCTACAGTCCTGTTGAGACTAACTAAAGAGTGGTGTTGACAGGCCTGGACCACAGCGAGACTCTTCTGTCTCAGTCAGATAGAAGAAGAGCTCCTGGAAGAGCTGGACAAAGAAAGTTGTCTTTCCCTGCTGTTCAGCAGGAAGGTCACACTGGAGGGCCTTCAGATGTTTGTCTCGGTTGTCCACCCAAAAGCAGAAAAGGATGCACAAACCTACCTTTACTCATAGAGGACTCATAGAGGAGAGGGAGGCTTCTCCACAAGTCTCTCTGGATGAAGAGGTTGACACTTTCCCAAAAGATGTGACTGACAGGATATGGACCATTAAGTGATGTTTGGTGTATCCAGGGAGGCTTTGCCACAACTCTCTCTTAAGGAGATGACTGTAAGCCTAGCTGATGGGGACACATCTTCAGTCACACTGGAGACCAATGTGGCTTTGCACTTGGATGATGAGCTGGAAGTACTACAGCAGGAGGAAGTAAGAGGTATATGAGACACATGACTTACTGGTTTAGGGCTGTGATGAGAAGAAGAAGAAAAAGAAGAAGAAGAAGAAGAAGAAGAAGAAGAAGAAGAAGAAGAAGAAGAAGAAGGGACTGTGTGCCTATTTCTCAAGGGGCCAGGCTTCTCTCCTCAGAGTGAAGCCTCCTATGGCGCCATTTTGATGCTAATAAGCTATCACCCCCCGTTAGCATCCCATTCACTGCCATTCATTTTGGCGTCACTTTGACAGCCAATAACTTTACATCTGAAGCGTTTAAAGATTTCATTTGACCATCGTTTATTTCTAAAGAAACACCACAATGTATAAAAGGCTCCATTACCTTGTACCTCACGTTATGGCTCCGTAGCAGACGTTTTTATAAAAATAGGCTAACGATTGTGTCATAACCACGCGACTTACTGTCGCATAGTACAAGAATTACCGTATAGTACAGGAGAAGCTCGCAGGCAGTTTGGACGTACATTAGCTGTTTAGTTTAATTGCTAATGTTAACTAGCATTTTAGTTATCAATAATTAGCCTGTGCCTATGTTATCTCCTTACATATACCTACGCTCTCTGTCTCTGCAAGATTCGGAATGATTCAGATTCCTCTTGGCACAGCTACCAGAAGACTTACAACTTGCAGACACGTTGGTCACGTCACATCTACGGCGGGAAGCTCAGTTTGCAGCTGCGCAGTAACGCTCGGCTATCACTGGAAAAGTGCTGGTAATAGACTTCACTTGTCTCCGTCAAAAACAGCGGAGTAGCTGGGTCCATATTATATATAGGTCTATGCTATTTCTGTGGTTTTCGGAAGATGATGACACGTTGCTTTCATGTTTCCACTAAGCAATAAATCACAGCACTCCCTCTGCAATAATACTGTTACATTACATGTCATTTAGCTGACATTTCTATCCAAAACAACTTACGATTGCTATATATCAGAAGTTCCACACCTCTGGAGCAACTAGGGGATAAGTGTCTTGTGCAGGGACAGACTGGTTGATGTATCATAGTGGGAATTGAACCCGGAACTCCACACCAAAGGCATGTGTCATATCCACTGCGCCATCACCACCGCCATATTATTAAATCCATCCAATAAAAAACTATTCATTTTACTTTTCAACATGAATTCCAAAAACCTCAATGTACATGAAACATATATGTAGCTCAGCGTAAATTCAGGCAGGGAGACGTCATTAATGTTACACACTCTCTTAATCAGCTGGTAAGTCTGATCAGCTGTGTGGCGAAAAGTAAAAAGTAAAAAAGCGAATCACAGCACAACAACCATGTTTTTTAAATCTGTTCTCTCTCCCGCTTCTGTCAGTTGTCATTGCAGACGAGCGTGCATCCCGCCTCCTCCCCTTCCACCTCCAGGCATCTTTTACAACGGGGTTCTCGGTCTTCTTCTGGCTGACGGACCCCTTTTGGTTTAATCACCACCGCCAGTGTCTAGACTCCATCGGGGGATATACTGGCTTTTCTAAAACTCTAGAAATTGTATAGCCTATATACCTTTTGTCCGTTGGAGTCTTGTTACTTTGCATGTGTATTTTCAAATAAATATTTTCATATCTGCAAACAAGTCTCTCCTGGTTGAAATACAGTTGGTTTGATTCAGGTAGCATCTTTAAAAATAATTTCCTACTACTGGTCAGTCAGCATCTCATTCCCTTGCTTACATACAGTTTATGCCACAAGATTTGGATTATATAAGACTTCCCACTGTTCATGTGTGTGTCCAGGTAGTTCACAGGTTGGGATCTTCTATCACAGTTTGGAGTCAGCTAGGCTACATGCCAACTTTAGGGGATCCAAAACATCCCACCAAAGCCAGACTACGTAACTTCTGAAAGAAGACATGGCCTAACACATTCTCCCCCCTAATGTTGAACAAATCAAGTTTAATTCATAAAACACACTTGCTCAATGCAATACAGCCATGGGGTTTGCTACTACAATAACTGGTTTGGAATGACCATTAGCTTGTGGTGGCTATATGTTTAGGTAATGTTAGCAAACTTTAGATATATGTTTTTTTCTAACTGGCATATTCGGCCAGTTTGCTGACTTTATGATTCCTTTCTCTACATTTTAACTACGCGTCAGCATTCACCATGTGTAGCCTGTGATGAAATGCATACATTTGAAGTAGGCCTATACCAAGATATAAGTATAAATATAAATATAGCCAAGGCACATTGCTGCTGAACTGCTGAATAAGGGTACTGGCACCTTTGTTGGTCCAATTCAGGCACTAGCCTTATAATCATTTGTGCACTGTGACATCTCCACTCCATTTGTGATATCAGTGCCTTATTCAGGGCAATCATGAAATCCCCAGGAAAAAACATTAGCTCATGAGCCCACACTTACCTCCTCAACCCTCTTTGAAATGTGTACTGTATACAGACACCCAGAAACAAAACCAGCACTCTATGCCAACATAATACAAACTGGGTACAATACAAAACCAGGTTAAACTAATGTCTTAAAATTAAAACTTGACACAGTCAATTTGCTATTAATGATGGACCCACCTCAGCTGATCGGTGCAAATTCCCTTACAAATTCGTAATCAAATTACAGAAACCAATTGACATGCACTGAATGTGGGACATTTAAGGCCCAGAGGGGTCTGGGTCCCCAGTGCACTTACCTGCTATGAACAGTTAGTAATCCAGGGGAAACCCACCTAAACATGTCTTTCCACACAATAGGACCCCTAAAGGATTTAAAATCAGGACCTTAATTGCCATCATGCCGCCGACACAGCCAACAATAGCTTGAGACTCAGCTTTGTGTAATTTGTTCAAGACACTGTATACGTTTTATTTGGATTTTTGATACATTTTTAACGAAGGCTAAAAAACATTTCTTGACTGACAGAACTGACAGAAATAGCATGTGTTGGGAACAACAGATTTAACATGGTTTGCTGTAGGTACTTCTGAATCTAAAACCATTTGTAAACCTGGCTGTAAAAGCCTCCTGAGGAAGTACTTTAGGACTGTTCGAGCAGTGTTCCTGTTGAATGAGAGGTTTGTTGTGGGGGCAATGTCTTTAAAAAAATAAAAAAGGGAGCAGATAAGACAAAAAGCTTATACTAAAATATGACCAAATATACTTATCAATCAGAGTGAAATAGAAATAAAGGCCTGTGTTTAATATAAGCCTGTTTCAAATAAAGGCCTGGGGCCAGTTTCAGAAAGCAGGTTTAGTAAAAACTCAGAGTTTGTTAACCCTGAGATGAGGGAAAGTCTGGGTTTTCTGTTTCAGAAAGGGAGGTTATTTAAACCTGAGAAGGAGGGCTTACTCCAGCCCGTTTCAGAAATAGAGGTAACTTAACCTCAGAGTCAGTTACTATGGTAACTGAGTCTGTGACAGAGCCTGCCCCTTCACCTCTGAAGGGGTGCTCAAAGTTAAAAAGGGACATATGGTACCCGATTTTAAAACACCACAGCGTTAGGGCTGGGTATAGCCACAGTATAGGCGGTGATACAGATGTTACTATTTAATATATTATGATGTATCACAAAACTGTAAGCAAGGAGATAAAAGAGAAGCATGTCATAGTATAAAGAACACAACACAATGTGCATAAAAAGAGTTAAAAGTTTTATTTTTTTAAACAATCATAACAGCGAGATCTACAATCTGTGGGATTCCTAAATTATGGAGGAGAGATAGTCAAAGCTTGCTGACACTGCTAAGAAGTGGCACACTGTGACTGACTGAAGAACATCAGGAGGAAATTAGATTAATAAAGTGTTACATTTTAGCATGGCAAGATGCAAAATTTGATGACACAGCTAGGAAGGGACTCAATGTGACTAACCTGATGTAGTGCAAGGCTGACTGGCAGGAGGGCAGTCACAATTCAATATATTAATATATATCCCAATATATTAAACAGTGAAATGTATTGACGTTTTTTTAATGATAATATGCTTTAACATAAAACATCCTACCTCACTATAAACATAACCGACTACAGGTACATTTGAAACTTGACACTGGCATACAAAAGCATACAATTGATGCAAGATAAACATTAATGTAACAGTAGGCTAGCATAATCCAGAAATATCGTGACAAAATACTGAAAGGTAACATTTGACTTCACTATATAGCCTAGAACTTAAATACATTTTTGCTGATTATAATTCACCTGTTAAGAAAGAAGGATCCTATAGCCTAATTCTCCAAACACTGACTGATTATTGTAAAAAAAACTTTTAACACAGGATGCTGTCACCTGTCCCCATTTCTCTCTCTCACACTCACGCGTGCACACACACACACACACACACACACACACTTCTGTTAACCTACAGAGAACTGCTGCTGTCATCTCTTGTGTATCAGAAAATGAAACGATGACTCTAGTGTGTGCCCTAATAAAAACGAGTAATTGTGGCCGCGGCCACGAAATGTCACTACTTCAAAGTTAGCTGCCGCTGCCACAAATGTAGCTTGCCTGCTGGCTGCTTTCATCCTGGAGGAGACTTGTTAACTAGCAGCAGCGGCTAGAGGCTACTATTACAAACCAAATGTGCATGCATGCATGCATTCTCATTCACTTCAAAAGCCCACTTACCGGCACTTCAACTTCCTCTCGCTCTTGCTGGCCGCCGACGGACTCATTCATAACCCTGATTACCATGTGTTACGAAGGTTTAGGTCGTTTTATCTAGCTAATTATTATTGTTAAATATTCTTCTTAAATGGACAACTTGTGAGCCATCGTCAAAGAAAAAATATGGGAAAAAAATATGGACAAAAAAAGGGCACTTCGAGGGCAAAAGGGGCAGGTGCTCAAGCACTCCTTCCTGAAACGGGACCCTGAGGCCTGTACTACGAAGCAAGATTTGGCGTTAACGAGGTAACTTCAGGTTCAACCCAGGGGTGTCTGTATCACGACGGAAGCAAGTTACGTTGGAGATTAGAAATCAACCGGTGTACCGCCTACTGACCAATCCATACTTGGTTGATAACAGTGCGCAGAGAGAGAGAGAGAGGTGTGCTCAGAAAAGTTAAAACATTTAGAGACCGACAACCCCCTTAACATTCCCTGATGGGTATTTTTATGAAAGATATAGATTTTCAGTGGAGGGAATTACGTGCAGGCTATTTGTCGGCTTGTTGAGCCGTATGTTGCCAATGCGCTCTTTGGTTTGAATTATATTTTTTATTTGCTCTTTATTTGCTCAGGTTTTAGGCAATTTATTAAACAAGGACAGTCTTACAAAATTAGGTGTCCCCAAGAAGGCAGGCAAGCAGGCACAAACAAAGAATAACCAAAAGACATGACAGGGAACAAACTACCAGGAAGAGCAATGTGGGGAGCACCAACAACTGCCATGAAGCACAAACAGCAAAATGATCCGACCCCAGACAAAGACAAATTCATCTATAAGCGATATCACCACATGGGCTCAGGACTACTTTGGCAAACCTTTGTCAAGTACCACAATGCGTAGTTAGAGCCACAAATGCCAGTTAAAACTGTACTGTCCAAAAGGAATCCCTATGTTAACAGTGTCCAGAAGCGCCGTCGACTGCTCTGGGCTCGGAGGCATCTGGGATGGACCATCACACAGTGGAAACGTGTACTGTGGTCAGATGAATCAGTATTTCAGGTATTTTTTGGGAGAAATGGACGCTGTGTGCTCCGGACCAAAGAAGAAAAGGATCATCCAGACTGTTACCAGCAACAAGTCCAAAAGCCAGGGTCTGTCATGGTATGGGGTTGTGTTAGTGCCCTTGGCAAAGGTAACTTCTGTGATGGCACCATTGATGCTGAAAAGTACATAGAGATTTTGGAGCACAATATGCTGCCTTCAAGAAGACATCTTTTCCAGGGACGTCCATGCATATTTCAACAAGATAATGCAAAACCACATTCTGCACACATTACAAAGTCCTGGCTGCGGAGGAAGAGGACACGGGTACTTGACTGGCCTGCCTGCAGTCCCGACCTGTCTCCAATAGAGAACGTGTGGTGCAGTTTGAAGCGCAAAATGTGACAACGAAGGCCCCGTACTGTTGCCCACCTTAAGACTTGTTTGCAGCAAGAATGGGACAAAATTATACCTGAAACACTTCATCACTTGGTGTCTTCAGTCCCTAACCGTCTTTTAAGTGTTGTGAACAGGAATGGCAACATTACAAAGTGGTAAATGCTTAACTGTTCCAACTTTTTTTGAAATGTGTTGCAAGAACCAAAATAGGACTTTTTTTTTTTTAAGAAAAACAATAAAAATCATGAGGAACACATTAAATGATGTGCTGTTGTATTGTCTGCAATGAAATACAAGTCAAAGTACATTTAGAAATCACTACTTTCTTTTTTATTTCATACTGTCCCAACTTTTTCTGATTTGGGATTGTAGACACCCGTTTGATTACATAGACTCATGCATTAGGCACGGTTACGGTCTCGGTCAGTAGCCTGGTGCACGGTCAGGTAGACCTGTACCAACTATATCTGACCAGATTGGTACAGAAGGCAGACAAGGTTTGCATGGATACAACCCATCCACTTTCTGTGGAATTCAAGCTGCTCCCTTCTGGTCGTAGATATAGATACCCCAATGTCAGAACCAACCGAGCAAAAAACTCATTCATTCCTATGGCAATAACCCAATTAAATAAGGTGTAGGGAGGAGTATGACTAAAGGAATAGATGTTGTGATGGCAAAATTATATTTTACCAAATTAATTATGTCTTTTCTGTATGTGCTCTTGTTATGTCTCCCCCAAGGAGAAGTTAAATACATTTGTCTGTGAGAAAATAGCCAACCTAGGTTTACTGAGATACAACCGTAGTCACAAGGTCTCTACAGGTTATACGACACAACATCCCTGTGAACCAGACAGACCAGAAGGTCTATCTTCATTTGTTATTACATTGAATTGTGTGCTTAAAGCGATGTCACTCCCTCTCTCTTATCTGGGTATTTAAGCTGATGTTCTTGATGTGTGAACTTTGAAGACTCTTCCACATGTTGCTGCGTGCATCTTGTGAACGAGTTCTCCTATTCTGCGCAGAATATATGTACTTCAATAAATTACAAAAACCTACATTGGTTTCAGTCTACTATTTCTTGTTACTTGTTTCATCTTCAATTATTCTAAAACAGTTAATTAATCTACACCTGCTGCACCCTGGGTATTTTCCACCACAATTTTGGCGACGAGGATGGGATCAGTGCTGGGTGTCTGCTGGTGAGCTTCTGTGCGTGGGCTGAGGACTTGCTCTCCGGGATTTCTGTGCTCTCCAGGGCCAGAGATAACGCCTCAAACCTCTAAATCAAAGTTTCAGAGTGGAGGATCAGTAAGCATGCACGGAGCTCCCCGGGACACTCCACGCTGATCTAAAAGAAAAGGAAAATCTCCTAACAGCAGGGTAAGTTTATGTTTTTCTAAAAATTAAAATAATTTGAATTGACTTGTGAAGACATAAGAAACAAATACTGTCGTGTTTGACACGTGACAAGACTGAAGACTTTTTGGGTTTTTTTTCTGTTATCTTGACTGCACAAATAACACTCCGGCTACCGTATTCTCAGAGAAAGACCTGGCAGGGTGAAAGACGTTCAATTTGCTGTTTTGTGATTGAGAGAAAGCAGCCGGGGGAGAACCTACTCCCACGTGATTTAATTTGCTGTTTTGTATTTGAGAGAAAGCAGCCGGAGGAGAACTTACTCCTGCGCTAATTTGCTGTTTTGTATTTGAGAGAAAGCAGACGGAGGAGAACTTACTCCTGCGCTAATTTGCTGTTTTGTATTTGAGAGAAAGCAGACGGAGGAGAACTTACTCCTGCGCTAATTTGCTGTTTTGTATTTGAGAGAAAGCAGCCGCGGGAATAATATTCCCACGTAATTTTGTTGCTTTGTCTTTGAAAAAAAAGCAACCGCACGGGTGACGACTCCTGCGCTTAGAAAACGTTTTCTCGGACCTATTTTATGGGTTCCAATCCGTCGTCGCCCGCCCTGGCTGGGTCACTATTTGAGGAAATGGTGAAAAAGTACGGTTTGCAGAGTGTTAAATATGTACCATATTGGGTTGAGAGTTTTTGCTTTCCTGAAAAGGGAACGCTGTGCACGGGCAAGCTAAAAGATCTGAGACAGGGATTAGAGGAAGAAGAAATCAGAGTAGGGGGGAAATCAAAAATTAAAAGGTATTACAAATTAAAGTTCTTACGGGATAACAAAAAATGCCTTCAAATATGGATAAACGAAGCCAACATCAGGGAGAAACTGCAATTACAACCTGAGCCTTCTCTGCTAAACACTGATAACATGCACACACACTCTGTCTGTAATGCTTATTACTCTCTCTATCCGAGTCCTAGGGTCGTGAGTTTCCCGCTTGGAAGCCCTCCGCCAACACCATCTCACCCACCACAGACAACGCACAGACCAGCCGTGCCCGAGCAGCCACAGACCACGTGCATGCCAGAGGAGAAGACACCTGATCCACTCCTTGCTTCAGCCCCTCCACTGCATCAGCAGCGGACAGAACTCAAAGATCTTGACCCACGCCTGATAGAGCTGCTCGTCCTGTTGGACCTCGAGCGGATATCTAGAAACATGGACAGAAGGTCTCAAAAACACCGCGAGGAGAAACAGATGAAACTGTTGGAAACCATGACAGCTGCTGTTGTCAACAGAGACAGGGGTCACCCTGGGAGGCCGGTAAGAGGTGGGGGGAGACGACTCTGTGGCAACATTCTACAAGTGGATAAAGTCACTTGTTTCAACTGTGGTCAGCACGGACATTGGAGACAGATGTGTCCAAGGACGGTGGGACAGAGAAACGAAACGGGCGGAGGTGCTGAAAAGTCTGGGGACCACGCTCACGCCGGCTACAGATGAGTAAAAAAACAACACTCAAAACAAAATGCACACACAATGCTTTGCAATGAAGACACTGCTTCGCACTGATACACTGTCTTGCTCTTTGTTTTGTTTGCTATTTAGGATATAGAGTGATACAGATAGGTTGCCAATAAAATGCGTCTGAAGACGATATTCTTGACAGAGTTTATCTCCCCCCACTTTACAGTAGACTAGACTATGTATTTTCTCAGATCCGGTAACAGCTGCCTGACGTGTGTATTTGACATTAGTAACGCTCATAAATCTGAGTGTGTTTTGGGGTTCTAAAATTAAAAGTATTAGAGTTAAAAAGCATTAACGCTGGTCATTTTTATTTGGGAAAATGGGGATTATAATTTTATTTCCTTTTAGGTAGGATAGACGGCAAGTTAGAAGGTTTTCTTTCTGACAGGTTTTCCTACAGATTATCCAGGGAAAAAACTAAAACAGGCCACAAACTAATTTTACCCCCTCCGAAGCTTTAGTTGCACAAGCCTACTTATTAGGCAGAAAGGTTATATGTCTCCATTTTGGAATAACGGTTGTGAGTAATACGTTTTTGGAATTGTGTGTCTGAATACCAATCATTAGTTGGCTAACTATTTTGGACGCATTATAAACACACACTTTTTGCTTAAAGCTCCAAGTGTGCGTTTCTCTCGGTCAGACTGTTAAACCTCCCGTCTGATAAGACGTAAAAATTGTTTTTGCCTAGAGAGATACACCCAAAGTCACAACAAAATGACTGGGCACTCTCGTTTTTTTTTTTTTTTGTTCCAGATGAAGAACACACAGATGAGTTTTTTGGATTAAAGGATGAGCTTCAGTGCTTTTCACTTGACTGATAAAACCACAGCATATTTTTCTTTACTCATTGTCTCACATCCTGTTTGTTTTTCTCTCCTATAGATCAGGAGACACTATCAGGACTTTTTTTCCCTGACTGGACTGTGACAGACCGACTGACTGCACTGATTAGTTCAGACACATCTTCACCACAAGCGCGTGTTTGTGCCTGCAGGTGCCCGCCGGTTGAGTGACACCTGTGCTTCAAACACACAAATTCGTTGTGCACGGTAAAAATAAAGTTTTTTTTTCAATTGATGTTTCACTCTCAGATACCGCGCTATCTCTGAGCAACTCCAAAATGTTGATGTCCATTTGATCACTGTTTCTTTTTCTGCTTGTAGTCATCACACGGCAACTTGGACTACAAGTCCCAGAAAAACCACACCATCTAAGACAGGAAGTGATCTCATGCGTTTTTTTCCGGTTTTAACTCCCTATTACCTGTTGGGGGTCGTTTCTGACCAAGTTTGATTTTCCTTTAGATAAGTAGGGATTTTGAGCTCTTGTAAAACATTTCGTGTTACGGACTTACTTCGTACACTATTCTTCAGGGGATTATAGGGGATGTTACGTAAATGTGTTCCTGTTGATGCATTGTCTAACTATCCTCTTTTCCTCAGTACTCCAGTGGACACGGAATGTCAATTCTGATCTGTTTTTCTATTTTTGCATGACAACCTGAAATACTTTCACATGCCTCTGTTTGGGTTATTTTGCAATTTCTTCCAAATGAATTAGCCACACTCCGATAACACGGCTCTCCTCTGTCCTTGAAGAAGGACAGCTGGCAGACAGGCTCTCCCTGAGTAACACACACAGATAACGGACAACAAGCATTATACATACAGTTTCCAGGCCATTAAATCATTTTCGTTAGAATGGGAAGATCATTTTTGAGTCTCTTTGTCTAAAATAAACAAACCAAACACTTAGATACTATTGTAATCTTACATAGTTTTTGGGGTAACACAAATTGGAATTTGTTACACAAAACATGTTTATGATTGTATTTCTTGTTTTAGGGTTGTCTATCAACTAGACCTACTAATCAAGTTAATGAGTAGGTGCTAAAAACATTTAATTGGCTAACAGAATTTATTTGAACACTTACAGTTTTCTAAACTGTGAGGCAACATCTTCTTTAAAGGCATTGAAATGTCCCTCTGTGTGCACAGTGTGTTACCATGCAGAAAGGAGGGGTGTGTTTGTTTTTTCTTTCCTTACAGAGGCTCAGAGAAGCAGCCAAGGTAGGGGCTTTCACACACACACACCCAAAGATAACATAAGGCAGGGTTTGTGCATGTGGAGGAAGGAGACATTTGGATTTCGAATTTAGGTTCAGCAATGTTGATTTTGATACACGTCTTGGCATAGATCGTACAATGTGATATGTTTTCAAAATACAAATTGGATAAACAGACTGAAGCACTCAGCGCTTGGTTTAATTTGTGACTCTGCTAAATACTAGACAGCAATTAGTATTATTTTGTGTGGCAAACATGATAAACATAGTTTGCTGGGTATATCTGAGTTTCTTGGTTAAGACCATATTGAAACTGATTCAGGTTTATAGAGATTAGATTCTATCAGCATTTAATATTGTACTCTAGTGGGATTTCAGCAGAACTGCACTATAGATTTTGGTTGCATTTTAGTTACTATATGATAAAATTGTTTAAACTATTAACATGATGTTGAAAACGTTTTCTTTTGGTGATTGGTGTTTTAACTTTTGTTGCTTTTATACAGGTATTTCTGTGTAAGACAGGACAGTGTTAATGGAGAAACCACTAAACATTATTTATATATACTGAGAGTTTGAGTCATGTGTTTTACATGCCTCAAACAGGAGGGATAATAGTAGCTTCATAAGTAAGATGTATAAAGTGTTCACATCATTTGGATTTTTAAGTAGATTTTTAAGTAAATTTTAGTAACAGTTAAAGTCGAGTAGGTAATTTGTTTAGCCTAAAAACAGGAGCACATTACACAGACAGTCAGTGAAAAGATAATGTTCCTCTGTTTTTCCTAGGTTTTCCAAGAACTAGTTACAAATCAGAACCGAGGAATCTCTGCATAGTGTCAAATGACTGCCCATGAACTGCAGTAAACCTGAATGCCAAATTGAATAAAATTATCAATATTCTGTTAGTTCATTGCGTATTTCTCACCTAAAATTCTTTCAGAAACTTATTTTAGTGTGCAATTTGGTTGTTTCCCTAATTTGTTTCCACAGATGATCTGATTGGTATAAGCAAATATTGAGACAGGTTTTTATCAAAGTTTCAAGCTGTAGCTTTAAATAACATCACTACTTGCATAGTAGCCTTCCCTCCCGGCTTAAAGGCCAAATAAAATGCCTATAATTAAGTTTGTAGCATTGACTGAGTAAATAAGGTTTCTAGTTTAGCACAGTTAGGGACAAAGCATTTCTTGAGCAAAATGCCTGATGCATACATTATATTATGTGATTCCTGTCCCTGGTCAGGTAACACTTCTATTGATAGATTGTTAATTAAAGTGCCCGTGTTTTCGATAACCCACTTGACTTTAGTTCATAAAAATTTTAGTTCACAAATTTTGATTATCATTACTTTGTATTGCTTGACAATACTGCCTTGAAATAAACATATCTTTTGTTAATTCACACTGTTTTGTTTTGACTAGATTACAACGCGGTATTGGATTTATATCGGGTTTAAAGCTACGCTCAGTTCATTTCAGATTTTGCCCTAGTCAATTGTTTTTGACACTTGCATTATAGTCTTCATTTTGTATTTTTAAGCGACTAAATTACGAACTGTCTACATTGCATTACTAAGTGCTAATCAAAGTAAAACACTTTGTTGGTGATTTTTCCCTCTAAACAAATGTTTATTGGACTTTTTCTCTTGCTCCTATACAGGGTTTTGCTGTATTACCACAAGTCAGTGTTAATTACTAAACTAATGACACGGATTATTATATTTGCTGCATATTAAGTCATGTGCTTTGTCATGCCTTAATGAGTAGGGATATGGTAACATATAATAATATAACGGGCGTAATAATAATTAGTAGGGACATAATAGCATTTAAAAATAGGCTAATAATAGCTTCCAAAATATAGCTTTTAAAATAGGAGTTCACCTTTTAGGGTGTTAAATTTTTTTTTTTTGACACAGGTAGAGACAGTGCCCCAAAGGCACCCCCTCCATCCACCGCTCTGTGTGAAGTGATAGGATAGAATGTATGCAACTCTCCTATGCTCTTTCTGCCATCAGAGTCCAGTTTTCCGCAGGTCTGCCCAGAGCAGCAGAGGAGCCCGGGGACTTTTGTTGGCATCAAAGATCTCGGAGAAAGAACTGGCAATCCAAACGGTGGAAAGGCCCATTCCAGGTTTCTTCTCATCACCCACACCGCCGTAAAAGTCGCTGAGAGGGCAACTTGGGTTCACGCATCGCATTGCCGGAGAGTCCCGGATCCAGGGAAGGTCTCAGGCGAGCCAAAGCCTGCTACAAGTGCCCTAAGCCAGGTGTCACCTACGCCGGAGGACTGAAAAACGTGCCTGACAGACGGACTCTGTGCACTTTTCAGCAACCCCCCCCGAGACGACTACGTGGGAACAAACCGTTTGACAGAACGGCCAGATAACATCTCTAAAAGCCAAACATTTGGTATCGTACATTTTTCTTCACACACACATGCAGCAGCAGCAGTGACGTCACACATTCTCCCTCTGACAGACATTCCTCTGCTGTGCTACACACACACACAGCACATTCTACAGGGAGCAGACTCTCCCTCCATCACAGCATGGAGCGACAGAGACCATGGAGAATTCGGTGGCACCCGCCGCGTTTGTGTGAAGTTATCAGATGTGTAACCAGCTTCTTTTTTATCACTGTATGTCTGATTATCGCTTTGTTTATGCTAGAGAAGTTTGACAGACCACCAGTCAGCATAACTACTCCCTTTTATGACTTTAACGACACTGACCTTTCCATGTACTATGACAACCAGGCAGCAGAGAGCAGTGGAAAACGGCGCATTGCACGGTCCCCTTACTCTTTCTCTAGACGGGAATGGCACCCCCGGTTCAACCAGTACAATAGGCCAAATCTCACTGTAGTTGTCAACACCACGTCCACCCTGATTCTGCAGCCATGCGACTACTTTCTGTGCGTGGGTGGAGCGGGTAAATGGGGCTTAGCAGAAATTTATATTTGCTATGTACCTTCAGTGGAAGATTTCCAAGTGGGACCAACCTGTTTTTCCTGGCAATGGGCGATCTGGCACACCAGTAGGCCTAGTTGGGGTCATTTACTTACTAGAGATGACACGGGTTTGACTAATCGACTGTCAATAAAAAGAGTTAATTTTTCTTCTCCTGCTGTTCTGTTGACACTGAAAGATGCTCAATTCACTGACCAAGGTTATTTTGTAGTGTGTGCATGGGTTTCTGGAACTGACCCTTGTGGCCCTTTTTACCTCGACGTTGTATCACCTCCCAAACCTGACGTCACACACTCGCGCCATTTAACACAAACATTGGACGCTTTATCATCCACATGGATGTCCTCCTCTAATGAGGATGACGGAGCCTTCTCTACGAATAGTTGGTTAGGCTCAATCAAAAAGTTCACTCGCGATGCGGGTTATAATGAGTCTTGTTACGTCTGCTCTCTTTTCGCCCTCTCACAAAAACAGGCTGCACCCGGTAAACCTCAACCGTTAAGTCTGCATTATACAATCTGTGTAATGACCGCCCTCATGGATGTCGTGATGAAAAAAGAACAATTTTACACTTCACCGTCTCAACCGTGTGCTGAGCTCGCTAATCGTCTCGTGTGTTCCCTTAATGGTACTCTGATTAAAACTAAAAACGGTAAAGCATCCGATGCTATTTGGTCAATTTCATCACAGTCTGACAAATTTGACTCATGACCTTTGCATAGAACACGCTCGTCTTTTGGGGTCCCATTACTTGGGGTCGACTAACGGTTGCAAACGCACAATGAACAACACATGCGGAAGCGGTGAATTTAAACTTAGCACGTGCTTGTTTTCATCTCCAGGGGTCATCGAGGCATCCATTCTGGATCCATCCAAAACCCACTTGCTTGCGCTGGCCAGATGATTCTGGTGCGGGCTCGTTAGTGGATTTTGTCTGGCTCTGTCGTGACTCCTGATATAAATTTCTGCCACCCTTATGGACGGGTAGATGCACTTTAATTTATCTGACCCCTTCAATTACGGTCTTGTCTTCCCTTGTGCAGGCCACTCATCACTACGCGCATTACATTCCTCCGTGGGGCGGCTTCATTAGGGTAAAGCAAAAGGTGCCAGGGGAAGGAGAGAAATTCGTTTCAGGCCTTTTTGCCTTTAGTATAGGACAGTAGCCGATTCACACAATATTGATAAAGTTCACAGAGTCTTGAGAATTTGATTGTAATTGTGAATCTCTGGCTTTAACAACTTTCCCATATATGACTCAAAAGACTGACGAAACGGACGACTCAGACACAGTGTAACTTTTATTGGACAGCCACTCAGATTTATGATTTATCTCATTTAGTTTGATTTCATTTAACCTAAAGAGTGGTGTTTTGTTTGTTTTTGTTTTGTGTGAGATATTGTCCCTTTAATCTGAGGGTTTCTTTTTTATCCCTCACAAACAAAAAAGCATGCTAACTACAACCAACATATTTAAATATAATTTTGAATTATTTTATTGTGATTAGGTTGTAATCAAAAGAGTGGAGTGTGATGGCAAAATTATATTTTACCAAATTAATTATGTCTTTTCTGTATGTGCTCTTGTTATGTCTCCCCCAAGGAGAAGTTAAATACATTTGTCTGTGAGAAAATAGCCAACCTAGGTTTACTGAGATACAACCGTAGTCACAAGGTCTCTACAGGTTATACGACACAACATCCCTGTGAACCAGACAGACCAGAAGGTCTATCTTCATTTGTTATTACATTGAATTGTGTGCTTAAAGCGATGTCACTCCCTCTCTCTTATCTGGGTATTTAAGCTGATGTTCTTGATGTGTGAACTTTGAAGACTCTTCCACATGTTGCTGCGTGCATCTTGTGAACGAGTTCTCCTATTCTGCGCAGAATATATGTACTTCAATAAATTACAAAAACCTACATTGGTTTCAGTCTACTATTTCTTGTTACTTGTTTCATCTTCAATTATTCTAAAACAGTTAATTAATCTACACCTGCTGCACCCTGGGTATTTTCCACCACAATGTGCAGTGGGATAATGTGGATTATTTTTTATGTTTATTTTATTTATTTATGACATTGTACAATATACTCCTTTTACTGTATTCTATTTATTGATGTGTTAGATAAATAGCGCTGTAGATGTTTGGTTCAATGTTTGTGTTGTGAATTATATGTGATATGCCTGTACTGTACAACAAATTGCCTCTCGGGGACATTAAAGTTTTCTAAGTCTAAGTCTCGTGCATTAGGCACGGTTACGGTCTCGTTCAGTAGCCTGGTGCGCGGTCTTCTTGTGACATGCTGCAATATTAATTTCTTTAACATTTAACAACATAACTACCAAGATAACATGACGTGTATTTGTATCTGATATACTTCCCCATCGATAATGTGTGAATTGCCATGAACACAATCATCTAAGATGCATGAGAAATAAAGGTTGATAACTCAGTTGATAACTCAAACTTGCAGAGAACCTACAGACAACCGTTTGATTACATAGACTCAAGCGGTTGCACGGTTACATTCGGTCTCGTTCAGTAGCCTGGTGCGCGGTCTGCTCGTGACAGCCTGCAACATTCACTTCTCTAACATTTAACTTAAAGGTATAGTAGAGGATTTTCTTTTTCCGGGTGGATCATCAAGACTATTGGTCCTCCTAGTTGTCAATCATCCTGCTGATATGTTTACTTAAGGCCGTCGTACGGCGTCTTTGTTTAATAAAAATACAGTTTATAAAGAGGTATGCTGTTTTGATATCCCCTGGTTTAATAAAAATACAGTTTATAAAGAGGTATGCTGTTTTGATAGCCTCTTTGTTTAATAAAAATACAGTTTATAAAGGGGTATGCTGTTTTGATATCCCCTGGTTTAATAACAATGCAGTTTATAAAGGGGTATGCTGTTTTGATAGCCCCTGGCTTAATAAGAATACAGTTTATAAAGGGGTATGCTGTTTTGATAGCCCCTGGCTTAATAAGAATACAGTTTATAAAGGGGTATGCTGTTTTGATAGCCCCTGGCTTAATAAGAATACAGTTTATAAAGGGGTATGCTGTTTTGATAACCTCTTTGTTTAATAACAATACAGTTTATAAAGGGGTATGCTGTTTTAAAAATATTTTAATACAAATTTCAAATAGGTAAATATTGTACAATATGTACAACATAGAACTTTTCAACAGTTTGAGGCAAACTATGCATTTAACACACACTTTTTACACTTGAAATGCTCTGAGGCAAGGGTTGCAGGGGTACACTCCTTGTGCGTCCATCTTGAGCATATGTCACCTTTAAAGACAAAATTAAAAAAAATCACTTTAGAAGTGCAATATATAATCAAAAAGCATTGAAAAATTGTTACGAACTTTTTCAGCTGTACTAGCAGTAAGAAGAAATACATAGCTCTGCAAACTACAAAGAGTCAGTGTAGGTGTAAAGTAACACACACACATTCACCCCAATTACATATATCAAAAATATCCATACCATCAAAATTAAGACTCCACAACTAGAGCCGTCCTGCTGCAGATTGTGTTTTTCAGTTTGGAATGTCCACGGGCCTTCACTGACATTTCTTGTCTTCAAAAAATTTCATTAGTCATTAGTTCAGAAACATATTCAAATACATAAGTCTACAAACACAGTAAGAAAGGCTTGTTTTACATCACCTCCAATTCCGAGGAATTTTTCTCTGGTACATATTTTCATTACCGAGGGGGTCTATCACAAGGAGGGATTGTTCATCCATTTTGACAATCTGTTGAAATAATAATAAAAAAAAGATTAGTTAATCCTAAAACAATCCCTAAAGATTTTATAGACACACCGAAAACTACCAATAAAGTTTGTGGTAAATACAGAATCAAGAAAAGTACCACTAAAATCCAGTGACCTCCAACGTTTACAGGACAAATCCAAGTTGAGGCTGTGGGTAACTTCATCTAAAAATAGAAGAGAGCACTTAAAATCCAAAGTTCCAACATGCATGTGTATAAGGTTACATAGTCTGTAATAAAACCATATTACCTTTTGAACAACTCTGAAATGGCCACGATGAAAGACAGAGGACCCAAGTACAGCGTCCAGACAATGCACAGGTATCTGTAACAGTATTGGTCTGTTAAAATCCAGTATTTCAAACAATAGAATGAAAACACAGATAAGGAGTGAAATTTCATTTATTACCTTGGCTAATTTCATAATGCAGTGCAGGTATGCATCAATGATCTGTGTAAACAAAAAAAGCTGTTAGTAATTTAATTTGATACAGCACTGAAACATTAAACTTGTATATCACATGGATGTACTTTCACCTCATCTGAAAGCCAGCCGTGTCCCGATAGTGTTCTAAAAGAGGTATCATAAAGTTTGTATGGTCCCACGACCGCTTCCACTTGTCCTGTATCTTTAGAAGACCAAAGTTTTTGGACTGCAACACAGAACATTTCAAATCAGTCTTGTTAATATTTAGAAGAAAAACTGTACCATTTACATTTTCAACAAAGAACACATGCAACCACAACCATGGGAATCTCATGGGAGAAACATGCAACTTGATGACCAACCGGTCTAAACCAACGACCAACAGGTCGGAACTAACTTATGAGTTTCGATTGCACCTTGTTCTGAACTGGTATCCGCTGGGACCTGAGAGCTGACTTGAGCTGGGACCTGAGAGCTGGCTTGAGCTGGGACCTGACAGCTGGCTTGAGCTGGGACCTGAGAGCTGGCTTGAGCTGGGACCTGAGAGCTGGCTTGAGCTGGGACCTGACAGCTGGCTTGAGCTGGGACCTGAGAGCTGGCACTACTTTTTTTTATAAGGTTTCAGGTGACTGACCGGGGGAAACAGAGGGCCGGAGAGGCCTGAGGGAAACCAGAGGACCACTAGGGACAGGGAGCAGAGGGAGGCCTCGGCAAGAGGGGAACTCCCAGGCGGCTGGCGGCAAAGGTGGAGCCCCTCAGGCGGCCGAACTGGACGGCGAAGGTGGAGCCCCTCAGGCGGCCGAGAAGGACGTTGATGGCTCCGAGGCGGCCTGCAGCGACGGCAAAACCCCTCAGGTGGCCGAACTGGACGGTGAAGGCGATACCCCTCTGGAGGCCGGCAGCGAAGGCGACACCCCTCTGGAGGCCGGCGGCGAAGGCAACACCCCTCTGGGGGCCGGCGGCGAAGGCGACACCCCTCTGGGGGCCGGCGGCGAAGGTGACGTCTCACTCGAGGCCGGGGGAGAAGGCGACATCCCCTCTGAGGCTGGGCAGGCGAAGGGCCAGCTGGAGAGCCAGACAAGTCAGCCGGACTGGAGACAGGCGACGAGACAGGCGATGAGACAGGCGACGAGACAGGCGAAGGGACAGCTGGGCCGATGACAGGCGACGGGTCAGCTGGGCCGATGACCGGCGCAGAAGTCGACCGGACCGCCGACAGGACACGGGGGGCGGGAATCGCCCGGACCGCCGACTGGACACGGGGGGCAGGAGTCGGCCGGACCGCCGACTGGACACGGGGGGCAGGAGTCGGCTCGACCGCCGACTGGACACGGGGGGCAGGAGACTCTGGTGCGCCGAGAATAGGCATATTCACTGAGGCGCAGCGATCAGGCACAGTCTCGGAGACACCGCTTAGCACAGTCTCTAAGGTGTCTGGGTAGGCCAAAGTCTCTGAAGTGCCGGAACAAGGCACAATCCCCCGGGTGCTGGAAGAAGGCAAAGTCTCCGGGGAGCTACAATCCAGCAAGACCACTGGGGTGCCGGGGACCAGCAAAGTCTCTCGGACAGTCTCTGGGATGCTGACCAGTGACCAAGTCTCTGGGGTGTGGAAACCCGGCAATGTCACTGGGGCACCAGAGGCCAACAAAGTCTCTGGGGCGCTGACCAACAAAGTCTCTCGGGCAGTCTCTGGGATGCTGACCAGTGACCAAGTCTCTGGGGTGCGGAAACCCCACAATGTCACTGGGGCACCAGAGGCCAATAAAGTCTCTGGGGCGCTGACCAACGGCAGAGCCTCTGGGGCGCTGACCAATGGCAGAGCCACTGAGGCGCTTGAGACCAGCGTAGACTCTGGGAGAACGGTCAGCGTAGACTCTGGGAGAACGGTCAGCGTAGACTCTGGGAGAACGGTCAGCGTAGACTCTGGGAGAACCGTCAGCGTAGACTCTGGGAGAACCGTCAGCGTAGACTCTGGACGGCTGGACATGAGCGGAGGAACAGAAGGGCTGCACGTCAGCTCAGGAACAGAAGGGCTGCACGTCAACTCAGGAACAGAAGGGCTGCACGTCACCTCAGGAACAGAAGGGCTGCACGTCAGTGGAGGCTCTGGGAGGTTGGACTGGGTCTGGCGACAGGGGCCATGCCGTCTTTTCCTCCGCCTACGGCCTCCACGGGTAGACCCTGGGATGACGGACGGCGTCGACTCTGGGATGACGGTCGGCGTCGACTCTGGGATGACGGTCGGCGTCGACTCTGGGAGGACGGTCTGCGTCGACTCTTGACGGCTGAACAGCAGTGGAGGTTCTGGACGGTTGGACATGAGTGTGGGTTCACTGGTCAGCTCGGGCTCAGGATCACTGGACAGCACGGGCTCTGGTCCGCTGGACAGCTCAGGCTCTGCTCTGCTGGACAGCTCAGGCTAAGGACCGCTGGACAGAGGTTGAAGCGAGGAATGGCGTCGGGAGCCATGTTGCCCTCTCCTCAGTCTACGGCCTCCACGAGTCCCCGGGAAGATAGCCAGGCGAGTACCCTCATAGGACTGCTGGTGGTCGGGGGAATATACTGAGCAGGTTGCATCGGAGGAGCTGCTAGTAGAAGTACTGACCCTTTGACTTACAGCTTGGAGGCTGGCTCTTTTGGCTTCTTCAGTCCGTTTAGCACACTTAGCCAAATATTGGAAAATAGTCAAAAAAGTCTCTGGCTCTCCTACAGGTGGAGTAACAAGATTAGGTGAAGTGGGCAGAGAAACCGGTTGGGTGACGGACAAAAACCCTGTAGTCAACATGCTAGCAGGCTGACGTAGGGGCAGACTGGTGGGTGCTAGTTGTTGCTGAGGTAGGCCGGGAATCAGAAAAGGAGCTTTAGTGGCGCTAACTGGCTTGGAAGAGACATGTTTTCAATAAAGCTGAGCTTCATGGGCAATATATCTGCATTTATATATTACTACAGCATCTAATGGATATATGTGGGATCTGGGAGTTAAAGGAAAAGATATTGTGGTTGGGGTATTCAGAAAACCAGAGCAAGGTAAAAGAGGAGCAGTGGCACTTTTTGGGGTAATATGCTATGCAACCTCAAATCATACTGGTTTATAGGGCTGTCACTTCTGTGAAAAAATTCTGTTAAATTTTTGAGACATAAGTGTTCATTGAATCGATTGTAAAATCGATTTTCCATGTCTAAAGACGTTTCCATTTTAAACGCCAAATATGGGCAAATCCACGGACAACTAACAGGCATTAGGACGAACGTAAAGATGGTGCTTGAGACGCGCACAAGTCAGCAATATTCCAGATGATTTATTGCCGTGAAGTTTCGTGCACAATAACAAACAGGAGTGCAACATTCTCGAAAACCAATAAGCAGAGTGGACTACCATAACATCAATGAAAAACATTACTGCAGTTTTCAACATGGCTGTGTTTACGATTAGAAATGTCAAACAAATTTTGCCTACGTAGGCGATAGTAGCCTAAATCTGTATCTGTATGCATGAGACTGTCTGAATACCGGCAGAATTCACACTTTTGTAGTAAAAAGAGAAACATTATGCAGAAGTATAATTTGCTGTTATTTGTGTTTGTCAGAGCCTGCAGTTGCTGTGTGACGCGCGTTCACTGCAGGCGTATCGTGACGAGCTGGAAGCGCTCCGAGAAAAGACCGTTAAAATCGATTCCCTATTTTCATTTTCAAAACTTGCGTTGGTTGGTCCGATCGATTGGGCGATCGATTTTCGAACGTAAAGTGACAGCCGTACTGGTTTAAGCTATATTATCTAAGCCTATCTTTTAAAATGTTTGGTCACTTGATGCTTGGCCCTGAAAGCCATTTTCAAGAAAAAGACAGAAAAAAAACCTACCGGCAGTTCAACAGGTACTTCTGATGGAAATCTAGCTTCTCGCCCATACATTAAAAGAAATGCAAAAGACTTGCATCTAGGTACTGGTCCCAGTCATCCTGCTGATCATTAACAAGCTTTTTAAGTGCCCTAGAAAAGAAGAAAGAAAAGAAAGAATTATTTCTAAATTAATGTATTTCAAGACAGAAACTACAAACTTTCAATACACTCTGGTAATAATGAAGAGCTACCAAATAAACAAAACCCTGAAAATTAACGCAAGAATAATGAATGCTTACCGTTTGATGTTATCATTGGTTTTCTCATCAAGCCCATTTGTTTGGGATTGGCTACTTCCAATGCAGACTTTGTCTTTTGAGGAAAGGCCTCCACCCACTTGGAAAAATAGTCAGTGACCGTCAATATATACTGATACCCAGTAGATGTTTTTTTGGAGTGGACCAGTGAGGTCAATGCCGATGAGCTCCCAAACAGCAGATACCTATTAATGATTTGAATGCATAATAGATTAAATATAATAATGCTTAGCATTGTTAAAATCTAGTCGATTACAAAAGATGGTGACCTTGATGCAGTCAAGAGTTTTAACTGCATTCAGGGGTGGTCCCACCCGTTGACATTGGTCACATTCAGAAATCTTGAAAAAAAAAGCTAAAATTACAAACAGTAAGTTTCACATAGCTATTAATATGTAGATATAGACGTATAAAAATACAAATTTTGGCTTATGGAAGAACACATAAACTACATACCCATTTGTCAATGTCCACTGTCATGCCATACCAGTAGAACCGTGAACACATGGCAGCTCGTGTTTTTAAGATTCCTGTATGTCCTCCAATAGGTGAGGCATGAAATTCTTTAAATAGATTCATAGCCTCCTCTTTTGTCTTTATGACTCTTCTGTGACTGCCAAAGAGTAGTTCTCCATCTTTAAGGAATATTGACATAACCAATAATAAATGATACAAAATATGAACACGTACATATTCCTGTCAGTATTATAGACGTATTTTGATGGTAAATACTGACCATGAATCCTGAATTTTGAGGAGTATTTCCTTAGGCTTTGCTTCTGCCCTTTATTTAGCTCTGCAGGGTATGAACCCTTTAAAAGGTAATTGGAAATTTCCTCCCACTTATTTTCCATGGTTCAACTACAGTTAGCAGAAAAATAAGCATTAATCATTTAAAAGCAAAAATTTGTCGATGTGTTTAATCTCGGTCAGATGGCGTTAAACGCTAGAACCTCAAGTTAACACCAGATTTAACGTTTTAACACGACTTTACGGCTCCACGTGCTAAAAATAATATATTGAAAACGTCTGTCAACATTTCGTGTGATTGTACAAGGCATGCAATTAGATAATGTGTATATAATATGCGATATAATACACCAACACTTACCGCTTGTAATCTTAGGTATGCTGAAATGATGGTTTAGATTTAACGCATGCGCAATTCCACAAATTTCACTGCTGCGCATGCGCATTAACCGAAGGTATGCCATTCTGATGGGTATGTTGTTCCGTCAGAACACCGGCCCTACCGTAACGGTACGCCCCAGAGAGGATGGATGGGAGGAAGAGGCTAGGAGGGGCTGAAAAAGCCAGGTTGAAAAAAGAAAGGAATTGGAGGAGGATGCTGCCAAATGTGCCAAGTTTACAGATGGATTTTCAAAAGGACAAACACAAGTGGCAACAGGTAAAGAGAGATAGGCCTAGTAATGATTAGCATTAGCAAAATAATTATTCAGCTAATACCGTTGTAGCGTCAACCAATTCACAAGCAAAATATTCAATTTAATAAAAAAATTTGCCTTGTATCACCCAATATATGGCGATTCATAGACTTTGCAAATATTTTGCAAATATTGATAACAAAACTCAAGCTTGGTCTGTGTATGCAGTAAAATTACCTCTTAATTGTCTTTTTGTAGCTTCTGAGCAGCAGATAAGCCAGTCACCCACTGAAAAGGAGGAGGGCATTACTACAGGGACAGGTAGAGAGGATAACAGAGTACACAATATAAATTAAAGTTATTTAATGTAAGAAAGAGCCATATGTGACAGTACATGATAAACCAATTTGTATTGTTTGTTCAGAAATGGGTGTAGTAAAGGAGTAAATCACCACAATATGATACCCATGCAGAAAAATGACATGACAATGATGGCCCCCATGAGGTCTCATTCCAGCAAATCTGGCCTGCTGCCTAACCTGGTATATGCCCTTCTGCCCTTTTTTATTATGCAATACAGGTGAGTCAGATGCTGAGAGAGGAGATATAGAGACAGCATCCAGTGAGACAACAGCCCTTTAAGAGATCCCAGAGGCACAGGCAGATGCAAGTGTAGATGAGGAAGCCTATCATTTTGATTATTTTGCTCATCCTCAAGCACAGGATCTAGACAAATTTTTCAATTACCATCCTCAGCAGTCCACAAAACACCACCTACTAGCTAAAGTTTTTCGCAGCAAGCATGGCACCAACCGCAAGTGGTTGACATACAGTGAAAAAACACAATCACTGTATTGTTCTGTGTGTTTGACATTTGCACCTGCTGCAAGTGATAGTCCTTTTATAAAGGGAGGTATGAAAACATGGAAACATGTTCATCAGCGGATAGAAGTGCATGAGAAAAGTAAGATCCACAGAGATAGTGCTGATGCTTACTTTCTGTTGGCTAAAAGGGCAGATATAAAAAGCCTTCTGGCAGGCAAAGAAATGTCTTTACATCATGAGCAGGTGAAGAAGAAGCATCAGGTGATGGAATGCATAATAGATGTGATAAAAGTCATAGGCAAATGTGGACTTAGTTACAGAGGTGATAAAGCAGAGGCTGCTTATACACTAGAATATACTGCAGTCAATCATGGCAACTTTCTAGAGTTGGTAATACTTTTGAGTCGTTATGATCTAGGATGATTAGCAGTTGTATTGAGCAAAGCAAGAAGCATCATAACACTGGTGCAAAAGGTAGAGTATCTCTTGTGACTCTGCTATCAAAGGACATTGTTGGGAAAGTTGTGGATGCTCTCAGCCAGGTCATAAAGGTCACAATTTCAAATGAGGTTAGAGAGGCGGGTCTGTTTTCAGTTCAGATTGATACAACTCAAGATGTCACATCAAAGGACCAGTGTGCTATCATTGTCAGATATGTCACAGATGTAGTTCATGAGCATTTGGTTGCTGTGGTGAACTGTGAAAAATCCACAGGTAAATATCTGACAGAGCTACTAAATAACACATTAGACAAACTTGGCATTGACATTGGTATGTGTGTGGGCAACTCCACTGATAGTGCAGCAAATATGCAGGGACCGTATAAAGGGTTCTCTGCATTCCTGTCTGAACAGTCTCCACCACAAATTCACATCTGGTGTTATGGACATGTTTTAAATCTGGTACTGGCAGACACAACATGCAGTGTCATAGAGTGCATCTCTCTTCTCACTACTTAATAAGCGACTTTGAGTCTATGAAAAGCGCTATATAAATTCAATTTATTATTATTATTAATGATGTGTCAGTTTTCCTCATGGAGTCTTATAAACGTATGTAGACTTTGGAAGAGACAAGTGAGGACAAACGTCACAGGAGACAGAGCCCAACAGGGGAAACCAGGTGGTGGGCTAAGGATCTCACTCTCACTAATAGGTCAAAACAAACCATGTTGGGCATCGATGGCGGTTGTTCCCACAAGTTTCCATCTGCTTCACCAAGGTCGCAGAAAATTACAGAGTTCATTGGCTACTTTATTTATCAGGATTTGAGACCGTATTCGGTGGTGGAAAACGCCGGCTTTAGGCGCATGGTGAACGCAATGGAGCCCCGCTATCCTATTCCAACCCGCGAACACCTCACCAAGGTTTGCATTCCCAGGCTGTACGCTCAGACAAGGGCACACGTCAAAGCCTCCCTGGCCAGCGCGGAGAGAGCTGCCCTGACGTGCGACGGCTAGACCTCGCGCACAACTGAAGCATATGTCACCATCACGGCCCACTTTATCAACGAGGAATGGGAGCTTGTTATGTATGTTTTACAAACCACGGACATGCCCGAGAGCCACACCGGACACAACCTGGCAGAACATCTGAGAAAGGCTGAGTGGGGAATCACAGAAAAGGATCAAGTAATCGTCACTGACAATGCGTCAAATATGACAATCGCAGCTGAGAAGGCAGCATTCACACTTCATGTCAAATGCTATGCTCACACACTAAATCTGGCTGCACAACGTGCCCTCAAAATCACAGCAGTCGCACGCCTGCTGGGAAGGGTGAGACGCATTGTGAATTTCTTCAGACGGAGCACCACAGCCAACCACATGCTGAAAGAGAAACAGAGACTTCTACGACTACCAGAGCACAAGCTGATGACGGATGTGGTTACCAGGTTAGTGTGTGGTTACTTTTCAATAGTTTATTTTGTTTTTTATTACTAATTCTTAAATAATTGTTATTAATGTAAAGCAGCATTCTGTTCATCCATGCTGTGAAGTGTGAAGGGCGCTATAGGTCTATAAATAGTACAACCCCAAATCAGAAAAAGTTGGGACAGTATGGAAAACACAAATAAAAAAAGAAAGTAGTGATTTCTAAATGTACTTTGACTTGTATTTCATTGCAGACAATACAACAGCACATAATTTAATGTGTTCCTCATGATTTTTTTTTTTTTTTTTTTCAAAAAAACAATATTCCTATTTTGGTTCTTGTAACACATTTCAAAAAAAGTTGGAATAGTAAAGCATTTACCACTTTGTAATGTTGCCATTCCTTTTCACAACACTTAAAAGACGTTTAGGGACTGAAGACACCAAGTGATGAAGTGTTTCAGGTGTAATTTTGTCCCATTCTTGTTGCAAACAAGTCTTAAGGTGGGAAACAGTACGGGGTCTTCGTTGTCGCATGTTGCGCTTCAAAATGCGCCACACATTCTCTATTGGAGGCAGGTCGGGACTGCAGGCAGGCCAGTCAAGTACCCGTATCCTCTTCATCCGCAGCCAGGACTTTGTAATGTGTGCAGAATGTGGTTTTGCATTATATTGTTGAAATATGCATGGACGTCCCTGGAAAAGATGTCTTCTTGAAGACAGCATATTGTGCTCCAAAATCTCTATGTACTTTTCAGCATTAATGGTGCCATCACAGAAGTGCAAGTTACCTTTGCCAAGGGCACTGACACAACCCCATACCATGACAGACCCTGGCTTTTGGACTTGTTGCTGGTAACAGTCTGGATGACCCTTTTCTTCTTTGGTCCAGAGCACACGGCGTCCATTTCTCCCAAAAAATACCTGAAATACTGATTCATCTGACCACAGTACACATTTCCACTGTTTAATGGTCCATCCCAGATGCCTCCGAGCCCAGAGAAGTCGACGGCCCTTCTGGACACTGTTAACATAGGGCTTCCTTCTGGCACAGTACAGTTTTAACTGGCATTTGTGGCTGTAACTACATATTGTGGTACTTGACAAAGGTTTGCCAACGTAGTCCTGAGCCCATGTGGTGATATCGCTTATAGATGAATGATGAGATCACGGTTGTTCAGCTTATGCTTGCGCCCTTGTCCTTTACGCACTGAAATTCCTCCTCATTCCTTGAATCTTTTAATTATGTTATGCACTGTTGAAAGTGAAATAAGCAAATGTCTTCCTATCTTTCTTTGAGGAACATTGTTTTTAAACATTTCAATAATTTTCTCACGTATTTGTTGGCAAACTGGCGATCCTCGGCCCATCTTTGCTCCTAAAGGACTAGACCTTTCTTGGATGCTGCTTTTGTACCAAATCATAATTACAATCACCTGTTGACATCACCTGTTTCAAATCACATCATTATTTAACCAATTTACCTGATTACTAGCCCTAAACTGCTCCTGTCCCAACCTTTTTTGGAATGTGTTGCAGGTCTGAATGACAGGAAAGGATGTATATTTACAAATGAAATTAAGTTGACCGGACAAAACATGAAATATTTTGTGTTCACATTGTCTGCAATGAAATACAAGTCAAAGTACATTTAGAAATCACTACTTTCTTTTTTTATTTGTGTTTTTCATACTGTCCCAACTTTTTCTGATTTGCGGTTGTATATTTCTTTTATTTAACTACAGGTGGAATAGTGCGCATGACATGTTGGAAAGATTCCTGGAGCAACAACCGGCCATCTGCGCAGCCCTGCTCTCGAGTGAAGTCAGGAAGACCGAGAAGGATCTGTGCACACTGACTGAGTCAGACGTGACAATAGATGAAGAAGTAGTCTAAAGCCCATGAAGGAGGCTACACAGTGCATGTCCAAGGAGAAGACCCCCACACTGTCAGTCGACGCACCCCTCCGGGACACACTGATCAACGGACTGAAACCGATTGAAGGTGATTCTGCAGTCATAAAAGAGATGAAGGCTGCCATGGCTGGGGATCTTCAGAAGAGGTACATTGACCTCAAGGCAACTCTCCATGCATGTTCAGTGATGGATCCAAGATTCAAAAGTCTTCCCTTCCTGACTGAAAATGAAAGACAGGAAGTTTATGATGGACTGATTGTAGAGGCTGCAGGACTGAGCATGCAGCCATCAGATTTAAGGCAGTGATGGTACTGCTAAGTTTAACCTTTGGCCTTGTACCCTATCTGCCATCTCCTGGCGAGAGTAAGCATAGTTACTAAATAATGCATTGTTCAAAGTTTAAAAGGCAAATCCTACAACGTTAACAGTTTAAAATAGATAAATATTAAATAGTTTAAAAAGTATAAATATTATAATGTTAACAGGTTTAAAGGCATATATTAAATATAGTAATTAAAAGATGTATACAAGAAAAGCTCATGAATTTCATTTCATGTTGACTTTTTTAATTTAGTCACTTTGGAGTGTGGATGAAGAGGGGACAGCAAATGCTTGTGCTGATGATGAGGGGATGGCATCTAAAGAAGACAAAGACGCTGTAGATGGAGAGCAATTCATGGAAGGAGAGAGCACTCAAGGTCAGTATCACCCATTGTTATCCAGTGAAGCGCACTGTGTTGTCTGAACATCTGTGTGGGAATTATGGAATGTGCTTAACTATAAGTAATGCTTTTTTTTATTGTTTATTTATTTGAAGGTCAGAGTCCTCCACCCAGGAATCCAAGGCCGTCTTGTCCACTGGCTGCCCTTCTTGGTGAACGATACGGTGGTGGTGCAGCACGACCCAAGACAAATACCCAAGAGGACAAGGTCAAGGAGCAGATGACCCGCTACAAGGAGGCAGATTTCCTGGAAGTGAAAGAAGATCCACTGGTCTGGTGGAAGGATCACCAGAATCAGTATCCGCTCTTGTCACAACTTGCTAAAAGGTACCTCTGTGTCCCCAGCACTAGTGTTTCCTCAGAGAGGGTCTTTTCCACCGCTGGAGATATCATCACTGCTCAGAGAAGTGCACTTCTCCCAGAGCACGTTTATCAGATTCTATTCCTGAACAAAAATCTGAAAACAATGTATATCACTTGGTCTGCAGTTATGTGGAGAGGAGAGTTTCTGTTTAGTGCTCACTTAAAGCCCCAGTGTGTAACATTTGTAGTTGTTTATTATCAAAATCTTTATTGCCCTTCACAAACTTGTCCTTTTTTTATGAATATTGACCACAACCATCAATTCCAAGTATTCCTATTGGCTTGACATTTTACATTTGCGCTTTCATGAACTGGAGTAGACGCTCCATAGTCATGCACCATCTTGAACTACGGTAGCCCGTAAGGACATACAGGCTATACTGCTCTGCATTTTGCGCTTTTCACTCAGTGGCACTGACTGTGACGTATGCCAGGGAGGGACGCAGAAGTTGCCTGCTTTCTTCTCAACCGGTAATTCTGCCTTTTTGTGTAAAAGTTTTATAGTTGCTACTTGCTTGGCTAACTATAGCATGGCTGTGCATAGCGCTAGAACGACGTCTAGGATACTTTTCCTGGCGTCAATGATGAAAAAGGATTGTCTACCTTGTAACATAAACGTAATCATATGTGCTGTGATTTCCCTGGCAGACAAGTCACGTCATGCAGTTGTAACACAGACTAGCTACAGCTAGAACAGCTGCATGTTAACGATGGAGACACTAAGAGATCATTTCAGTTTCATTGACATTGTTCATGCTGCTCAGAGAAATATATTAAAAACACAAACCTCCGTTGCTAAACTCCTACGCTGTAAACATCGCCTTACACTGGTACAATACAGAATAACGATAGCACTGATACTTTACTAACATTAACTTGCATATGTTTGGGAACCTGATAGCTGATGTTAGCAATGAAATGGTACCAAAATAACGTCAAACTATTATTACACTGGAAGGGACACTCACGGACGGTTGTCGCTAATTTTCGGGTCCGGCCACCGTAGGAGTTATAACGCACTTGGAATGGTGGGGGCTACAAAGTGAAATTCAGTTGGTTGTCATATACAATTTCACCGCTAGATGGGAGCAATTCTTACACACTGGGGCTTTAAGGCCTTAAGATACTCTGCTAAAATGGGTACAATTTTAAGTTGGCTTAAATGTTGCTCCTATGGACTTGAATTATTGACTGGCTGCCATGGTTTATTTTTCTTTTCTGCTGGCTAGACTGGCTACCTACCTCACCTACTTGTAGGCCTACAGGCCTTGAACTACTCGGCTAAGACGGGTACATTTTAAGTTAAATGTTTAAATGTTCTTCTTAGTTACTTGAATTATTGGATGTTTACTTACCTGTTCAGAAACTGTTCAGATCAGGCCACTTGCTGCACTTTTTAACTCCATTGTTGCAATACTACACTTTATTTTCTTTTCAAAGGCTTGTAAGCTACAGTTTGCACTACAGTTTGTTTCAATAAATGGAACAAATTTTCTCAACACATCTTTGATTCATTTTGTCCAGCATTTGCAAGCTGTAGACTCTCTGTCCAGTCAGAGACATATATTGTGTAATTGATGTTTTTAGTTTTCAGTTCAGTTAATTAAATCCAAGTAAATGGAACACTCACAAGATGTCATGTCCCCTTTAAATCTTTCAGAAAATGATGTATCGAATTATATCGAATTGTATTGAATCGTATCGTTGGCTGAATATCGTGATATATATATATATCGTATCGTGAGCTGAATCTATCGTATCGTGAGATTAGTGTATCACTACAGCCCTACTCACTAAGGTCTTTGGGTGTTTTGGTAGTCCCCAGGATGCATTGTTTGTTGACCTGCTGCTGACCCTAGCCTCTGTTGAGGGAGATAGAAGTATGAAGTCAACAGTGAGGGTCAAAGCAAAGGGATTAATTGAAAATCTTCTGAAATATGAGATTATCCTCATTGCTCAAACTTTCCATCGCATTTTCCAACATACATCTCCAAATACCTACAGACACACAGAATGGATATTTTGTCAGCTCAGCGTCTGGTTGAGGGGACAAAGGATAACCTCAATAAATATGTCAGGGACTTTGAGGGAGTGAAAGTGGCAGCTGATAAGTTTGTGAGTTGGGCCAATGAAAAGCTGGAAGAGATGGACAACTATGAACTAGTTGTGCAGACTGCACTTCCAGAGAAGCGTGTCCAAAAAAAGAAAATAATGCCAGGAGAGCTTTAAGATGATGATCCAGTAGCCTCATCTGATGCTGCCTTTGAGGTGAATGTCAATAATGTTATTCGGGACACTGGCAGGTAGCATAGATAGGAGGTTTTCTGCAAATGCAAAACTTGCCTCAGATTTAGCTTGTCTTGACCCTAAAAACCTTCCTAAAATAAAGATAAATGGGCTCCCTAACTCAGCACTCCAGGAAATCAGCAAATGTCTGCTTAGGTTTGATGACAGAGCTACTGTTAGCACATTACAAACTGAGCTGTCTAGCCTGGCATACCAGTGGGAGAGACTGAAAAAGTCTTCTCTTGAAGGTTATACTATCAGGACATGTAGGGAGGTGACCCAGGAAGGTCAGGATAGTGGCGGACTGCCATATATGGAAGAACCAGAGATGGAGCTTGAAAGCAGGACTTGTTCCTCCTGCAAAAACTGTGCCATTTGTGTCCATTTAATACTCACAGTATACAGTATATACAGTATAACCTCCTCACAGATGCTCATCATGTCATTGGGTTAGCATTTAAGTTTCTGTGAAATTTGTCCATCACGCAGGTTGCATGTGAGAGAAGCTTCTCAGCTTTAAAATTTGTGAAGAATAGGCTACAAAGATCATACGTACGTAGCCTATTGTAAGACATTCATGTTCCACTGTTTAATCATATTTTCATCAGGTTTTCAATAGCAGACGTGTTCAAAGTAATATCTGCACTAGTTGATGTTTTTCTTGAGGTTTTTTAAGATGCAATGTTTTCCTTGAAGTTTATTAAGTCGCGGGATCAGCGTGATAGATTTGAGGAAGTATCAAATGATGCTGATCAGTGAATCAGTGAGTTTCATGCTGCGGCTGTTTCCTTCCTTTTTTTCCTACCTCCTGATTTTATTTTATTTTTGTGTTATTTGTTTGTCTATGTGAGCGTATGAGCATGCGTGACTTGTATGTAAGTATGTCTGTATATGTGAAGGCATGCATGGCCTATATTAGACTATCACTACCACGATTACCTGTATCAAAACCCATTTTACCCTATTTCATTGTTACCTCTCTGTAAGGGAGGGAAGGGGGTGGGAGTTGTGGGTAAATCGTCTCTTTGTTAGTACCTTGTTTCACAGAATGACTCTTTTTATTCACTTCATGAATGAAGTGTAATTTGTATCTGTTATGCTCAAAATCCCACAAATAAATCATACAAAAAAGGGCCCTGTTCATGTTGCACAGACATTTTAATTGCATTTTGTGTCTGTTAAGAGGTACAAAGGCACTCTTTAGAACATGTCCACACAACTGGCATTTTAGCTAACTGGGAGCTCTGGCCATTAGCTGCAGCAACTCCAGTTTGCTAGTACAGATTATTGGTCGTTTATTTTCCTATTGACAATACTCGGAGACATCTAGCATCAAGATTCTGGTACAAATCGGCTGGAATTCTCCTTTAAGCAGAGATGGGAAGTAACGAAGTACAAATACTTCGTTACTGTACTTAAGTAGATTTTTCAGGTATTTTTACTTTACTTTACTATTTATTTTTGTGCCGACTTTTTACTTTTACTCCTTACATTTTTAACACAAATACCGGTACTTTCTACTCCTTACGTTTTACAAAAGTGGCTCGTTACTTACCCACTTACAAAAGCGCGATGATACGTAACAACATTGTTTGTGACAGAACGTTCTCATTTTCATTCATAAATTCACCCCGTCTGTGTTGGGAAGCTCTGAGATTTGGACCTTCGGGGTTTCCGTGGGCCTGGATCTGACGTGAAGTCACTTAACGTTACTAAGCAACAACAAGTTGCATTCTTTGCGCGGTCCTTCCTTTCTCGCAACTAGTTAGTTACCTAGAGTTAAAGTTTTATAAGTAACGAGATATGAAACGTTACTAAACAGACCTAAATAACATTACGTTAGTGTTTTCTGAAGTCTGTCCCTGAAGCTGCTGCCACGTCGGGTGATACTGCAGCTGCCACCAACGTTAGCCTACTGTTACCTGGTAAGTGAGAGTAGCCTAGCTTATATGATACCGCGTGCACGCGCGTGCGTGTGTGTGTGCGTGCGCGCGTGTGTGTGTGTGCGCGCCTGTGTGTGTGCTGTGTGTCTGTGTGTGTGTGTGTGTGTACAGCAGTAAACAGAATACAAAGTTTATATTTCCTTGTTTCAGATGATGATATAGTATAGAGATAGTGAGAACTCCTGGCCTTCATAAGGTCAATGACTATGCAACATTAGAGTACATTCTTAAATCTTAAATATGCATTGCTTTACATAATTAAATGACTATATGGTAATGTTAGTTAGCAATGGTCAGATAATTAACTAAAATAGAAAGAGTGGAGCTTTTTTCTCCTTTCGTCTTCTTTTTATCCATTTGTTAGCCATGGTGTTGAAGATTGTAAACCGTTTATTAAATAGTTTTGAGTAAATGTAGGCCCTTATCAGCAGATTTTACTGCTAATCATACAAAAGTTGTATGATGATGCTAATTATTAGTCATGGTTTTGTGTGGCAGTGTAGGGATGTCGGTTAAACGGCTTATTTGTCTGATGTGATGTCCTGTTGCATTCAGGTTCGGTTGCGTTTCTCAAAAAGTGTTGTTTTTCCAGGACTTTAAATAAACGCCATCAATACTTAAACGTCTGTTGTCCGTGTACAGTTCGTATTCAGAAACGTCACAGTACCGACTGTATGGGGTGTCGCTCTGGGACAGGCGAGTATGAGGCTGGGAGGGGAAAATCACAGTATACTCACTACAAAAAAATAGACTACACCACTGGTTAGTTGTACTCTAAAAGTATGCAGAACTTACATGTAGATTCCTTTAAATGTTGATTAAAAATGGAACTGGATCTGTGAATTATTACAGAATCACAATTGAATTCAAATCTTGCTACTCAGTCAGAATCTTATTAACCTGGAGTCCCAGTCTCTGTCACAATAATCATATATGTGATGTTTTAGGCCTTTTGGCAGACATCCATTTAAAATGTAGACATGGCATATATACATAAAGAGCCTTTTCTCCATGTCTACTGAAGTTTCTCAGCTTGCACTCTAGTAACATTTGTGGTCCAGGTAGCTTTGCATAAAAAATGGTTGTCATTCGCAAGGCTAATTTTACTTTTATACTTTAAGTACATTTCCAAGCCTGTACTTTGTTACTTTTACTTGAGTAAATAAGTTAAATCAGTACTTCTACTTTTACCGGAGTATTTTTTAACACAAGTACCTTTACTTCTACTTAAGTATGAGAAGTGAGTACTTTTCCCATCTCTGCCTTTAAGTTACCAAAATGACTAGTTAAGTTTAGGGATAAGATCATGGTTTGGATTAAAACACTCTCAAGGAACAAACGAGCGATAGTATTTTGTTTTCAGCGCATAGTCACCTCTGCTCTCCGGCTAGAAAGCGCTGTGTTTGATGATGACACCACGTTTTATTTCATTTTGAGATTTTTTTCCATTGGATATTGAAGTTCATAAATAAGTGTTTTGGCATGGCTGGCCGAGTGGCACTACACCCTTAGTATTGAAAGGGGGATTTAATTCCTGGAGGTTTTGTTTTTGTTGTGCATGATCAAAAACATTCCCCCCTCTGCTTTTTTCACAAAAAGAAATAAAAAGAAATGTAAAAAGAAATGTAAGCTCTTCTGTCTCCACAATTACATCGGTGAATACCACAATAGTCTCACTCAAAACTAAAAAGTCTTTTATTTGCTTCATGATATATAATACACATTGGTCATAGGGCATAAATAATACAGTGCAAGTCCAGTGCTGAAGCAACTTTCTAATCTTTTATAAACTGTTGATTAACAGGTGGGCCCTTTTTTGGTGAATGCTCAGAAAATGTGGTAGTATAGCTGGACGGGGTTATGTGAAACTTTCTCATGCTCTCTCCATCTCCAGTACTACTCTCCACAAACAGATCCGCGTCTGTGTAAGAAAAAAAGAATAAAACAGATTTAGAAAAACAAAACATTTGCAGTAATGCTTTTGATTACTTCTATTCCCCCATATATTACTAAGATCTGTTGTTATCCCAAGTTGTAGCCTATGATGTATGTTACAAAGGGACACTTATTACATATCCTCATTTCTGGGGGGTAATCAGTGTAAACGTATACTATGTTTGCTTTCACCCATGAGGTTGGCACTGGAGGTTGCCAGCACAGGGGCAGTGGTCACGGGGACCCTCCTGGTTCCAGGCCAGCATGTCCATCAGCAGGTTGGGGTGGCTCAGACAGGACTCCCCCTTCTCTGGTTTGGGATTACACACTGGAAACAACAGCTCTGGAGGAAGATAATAATGGAAGTCCAAAACAGTCTTTACTTTTTGCCACTTTATCACTAATATAAATTGCTGTCACACACAAACCAAAAACATAAATCCCATATCATATATTGAGGCCCAAAAAAAAAAGACATTAAGACTGGTCTCAGACAAGAGTATTTTTCCATGGATGTCCCCATTCAATTTGGTTTTGGTCTTCTTGGACCATGTTTGAAGAGTTTAGACAGATTACAAAAAGCAGTGAGAAAGTAGCAAATGTGGAATGTATTTATATAAAACACCACAGATTTTTACTTTAATCAAAATCTGACAGGTTCTACTGTATGTATGCTATTTGGTCCGAGAGTGATAAATAGAAGAGTCAGCATGATGAACTGTCAATATGAGTGTGTGCATATGTTCTCACTGTTTCCATGTCAATCCTTCAGTTCTGACTGGCTGTAATGGGTAGCAATGTTTCCCCACCATTTCCATTTGATACTGGATGGCCTTTGTGTTAATTTGACCATGTGCTGTATAAATTGAGGGAGGCAATACAGTGTGTGTTTGACTTTGTTCCATTGAAGATAGCGAGAGATGAGAAAATATGAAACCTTAGCAACTTAACAGCCCCTAAAGATTTCTTTAGGGGCTGACCTTTAGCTGACCTCCAGTGGTTCAACTTCTCACCTTGCTACTCCTCCAATGTATTGGGCTGGAAGCAGAAATCTCAGAGACACCTAAAAACCTGGACAAATAAAAGCTTCTTCATGGCTCGATGTCTCTGGTGGTCAGTGAGAATATGGGTGTTTTTTTAATTTAATGGGTCAGTTCACCCAAATTAACTTTAAAATAATAACAGTAGTAGTAGTAGCAACAAAATGTACTATACAACTTTCAAGAGAAGCAATAGCAGATGCAACTGTGCTGCTGAATATATGAATATATATATATATATATATATATATATATATATATATATATATATATATATATATATATATATAGTGAATGCAATAGAAATAGAATTAGATTATGGAAAACAGGAAAATTAAATCTTACATGAGGAGCATGCAGAGACATATGCTAAGCTAAGCCATATTGATTTGAATTTAGCTCAAGAGACTTGACTTTTTTTTTTAAAACATACCCTACAGCAGTGTTTCTCAAACTTTTTCAGACCAAGGATGACTTGTCCCCCCAAAAAACAACTCACAGAGCACCTAACTGCCATCATATTCCTAAAAGAAGGAATATGACTAATCCAACAGTATATTACAAATTACAGCCAAATTAAATGACTATTTTATAAAGAGTTTATCATTTATTATCTGTGTTGCTGCTGCTTATATCAGGGAAGCAATGTCTGTCATAAGCCATCCATCCATCATTTCAGTTGACATTAACCAGAAACTTGACTCCTCCATATTTCCTTCAAAAGTCACACTGATCATTTGTGACATGAATTGGAGAAACAGTGAGCTTTATTGTTGAAGTCCGACAACACAGAAAAAACACCCAATTTAAATAATAATGTTTGAATTTACATATGAGTTCACTTGATATCGAAAACAACCCATCGATGCATCTCACTATTAGGCTTTGGAGTTGCTGGCAGGCGGTTTGACAAACACTGTTTAGAATTTTAAATTAAAAACATATTTTATCAAATCTACTCGTGGACCACCAGGGGTCACTCGCGGACCACTATTTGAGAAATACTGCCCTACAGCATGTATTTGAGCTCATACTATGCATATGTGAAATATGAGGGGTGTCACTGTTAAAGCTCACCTCGTTGAAAGGCACAGCAGAGGTCCGGCCTGCAGTCACTCTGATCCTGACAGATAGTTCCCTCTGTTCCTTTGGTGGCATTGACTGTACACTGCCCCCACACACACATCTGATCTGAGCAACACTCCTCATCCTTAGTGCAGGGCTGAGTGGGGACACACATTCCGATATGCAAACAACAGAGATGGGAGTAAGTCACACATGGGCAAGTCACAAGCAAGTCTCAAGTCTTAACCTTCAAGTCTCAATCAAGTCTAAGTCATTTTGTGTGACAATCAAGTCAAGTCATAGCTTTGGTCAAGCAAGTCACAAGTCAAGTCATACAAAAGTTTCCATTTTAAACAAGCTAAAGACAGTGGTTATGAACTGCTGGAGTTTTATTTGCATTTTTTCCTACTCAATATTCAAAAGACATTGTGTCCAAGCCACATATATCTGAACAGTTTACATTTATAAAGATGGGCTTATTCATGGCCCAAAACTGAAGGGAGTTCTGTTCATCACAAGCATCCAAATAGTGGTTCAGCTGAATATGGGGACTGGAACCTGAATCTTTCCCGATTTGATGTGTCTGATGAAATTTGACGTGGTTTTTTGTACTTTTTTGTAATTTTTTGTACTGCAGACCTTAAACTGCCGTTCGTTTCTTCTTTGCCCTGGTCAGATGTGTAATCCTTATAGCCAAACTTTAGTATTTTCGGTGCAGAGGAATCCATGACGTTAAGTAACAGCCGTAGCCAGTCTTGTTTACTGTGGGTCTGCCGCCGCACGGCGCATCATCATATCAACGGGTTCCCGCGCATGCAACAGCACTAAAATCGTAAAGTTAACTCCTCAATATTAGAGAGGAAAAAATATGTATTTATTAAACAGAAAGTCAAGTCATTTCAAGTCATTTGACTCAAGTCTAACTCTAAAGGTCTCTTCAGCTAAGCCATCTACCTGTCTCTTAGACCCCATCCCAACGAGGTTACTTAAAGAAGCGCTACCACTGGTTAACATTTCATTATTAGATATGATTAATATGTCCTTATTAACAGGTTATGTACCACAGTCATTTAAAGTAGCTGTGATTAAACCTATTCTGAAAAAAACCACCCTCGATCCTGAGGTCTTAGCCAACTATAGACCTATATCTAATCTTCCCTTCCTCTCCAAAATCCTTGAGAAGGTAGTTGCTAATCAGTTATGTGATTTCCTACATAGCAATAGTTTATTTGAGGACTTTCAGTCAGGATTTAGAAAGCATCATAGCACAGAGACGGCACTGGTGAAAATTACTAACGACCTTCTAACTGCTTCAGACAAAGGACTTGTCTCCATACTTGTCTTACTAGGTCTTAGTGCTGCCTTTGACACTATTGACCATACCATCCTGTTACAGAGACTGGAACACTTAGTTGGTATTAAAGGAATCGCACTGAGCTGGTTTAAGTCCTATTTCTCTGATCGATCTCAATTTGTTAATGTTAATGACAAATCCTCCAAGTACGCTAAAGTTAACCATGGCGTTCCACAAGGCTCAGTGCTTGGACCAATTCTATTCTCCTTATATATGCTTCCTCTAGGCAATATTATTAGGAAACACTCAATTAACTTTCACTGTTATGCAGATGACACCCAATTATACTTATCAATCAAACCAGATGAAATCAGTCAATTAGCTAAACTTCAAGCATGTATCAAAGATATAAAAGCATGGATGACCTACAACTTTCTGATGCTAAACTCAAGCAAAACTGAGATGATTGTGCTGGGTCCTAAACACCTCCGAACCTCATTATCCAAAGATATAGCTACCTTGGATGGTATTGCCCTGGCCTCCAGCACTACTGTCAGAAATCTAGGAGTTATTTTTGACCAGGATATATCCTCTAATGCCCACTTAAAACAAACCTCAAGAACAGCCTTTTTTCATCTTCGTAACATTGCCAAAATAAGGAACATCCTGTCTCAGAATGATGCTGAAAAACTAGTCCATGCATTCGTTTCTTCCAGGCTGGACTATTGTAATTCCTTACTATCAGGAAGCTCAAATAAGTCACTTAAGACTCTCCAGCTGATCCAGAATGCTGCAGCTCGTGTACTGACAAGAACTAAGAAAAGAGATCATATTACTCCCGTATTAGCTTCTCTGCATTGGCTCCCTGTAAAATCCAGGATTGAATTTAAAATCCTCCTCCTGACCTACAAAGCTCTAAATGGTCAAGCACCATCATATCTTGAAGAGCTCATAGTACCTTACTGTCCCACTAGAGCACTGCGCTCCCAGAATGCCGAGTTACTTGTGGTTCCTAGAGTCTCTAAAAGTAGAATGGGAGCCAGAGCCTTTAGCTATCAGGCTCCACTCCTGTGGAACCAGCTCCCAGTCTGGGTCCGGGAGGCAGATACTGTCACCACATTTAAGAGTAAACTTAAGACTCTCCTCTTTGATAAAGCTTATAGTTAGGGAGTGAGGAGTTGCAGCATCTGCCTAGCCCGGCCCACCTGCTTCTCTGTCCCAGAAATGCTTGTTACTAACCTAGCTCTGGGGAGCTTGCTCCCCGGAGTCTTTCTGTTTCTTTTTCACCCAGGATGAAATCCTGGGATTAGGATGGCACCAAAATCATGGTTCCAGCTGTTGCCGTGGTTCTGCTGAAATACCCTGCTATGCCGTGCTGCTCCCTGCACTACTACAACCACTATTTCTAGCCACTGTTTATTTACTATACTGTGATGCACCCCAACGGCACGTCAGACACCTCCTACCAAGAGCCTGGGTCTGTCCGAGGTTTCTTCCTAAAAGGAAGTTTTTCCTTGCCACTGTTGCACTAGTGCTTGCTCTTGGGGGGATTTGTTGGGTTTTTTATAAATTATAGAGTGTGGTCTAGACCTACTCTATCTGTAATGTGTCTTGAGATAACTCCTGTTATGATTTGATACTATAAATAAAATTGAAAAATTGAAATTGAAATTGAAATTGAAAGTCAAGTCGAGTCTTTCATGAATGTTTATCAAGGAAGTCTCAAGTCCTAAAATTTGCGACTCGAGTCTAACTTGAGTCAAGTCGATTCCCCCATGTCTGGCAAACAAGTATGTAAAGCACACATAGTCGATAGCTGCATACATGGTAATGTATTTTTGTACCATCATCCATTCTTTCATGGATCATTTTTAGTATTTCCACTTAAAGGCACTATGGTTAGATTTTTAACATTAAGATATTTTTGCCGTTTAATTTATTAAAGGGTAACTTTTTTTTTCAACCTGGACCCTATTTTCCTATGTTTTTGGCCACTTTCACACCTATAGTTCGGTGGACCAAACCAAATGAAAAATGCAACAATGTGAAGTTCATTTGGTTCGGTTTGCCTTCACACTGCACTATCAAACACACCAAACACTGTAAACACACGTCACGCGATCGAGACGGTCGCTTGTTTATTGGACAGAATATCCAAAACTCGCAGACACTTCTGGTCTCAGAAATAATGGAGCAACACCACATGTATAATGTCTTGGGTTTTCTGGTTCTGCTTAAGAGTTTCTATTTTTATAGAAGATTATTGCGCTCTCACCTGAAGTGAACCGAACTTGAGTTCACTTGGAAACGGACCGACACCCCTGTTTTTATCCGCACCAGAGTTCAGATGAGCTTTCACGCCAGCCCAAACGAACCGGACTATCCGACCGAACGCTCCAGGGTTCGTTTTTAACGGACCAAACGAGGTAGGTGTGAAAGCAACCTAAGTGACTAATGAAAACAATTTAAATTAAAAGAACGTTTGTCACCTTTGTCACTACAAGTGACACATTAAACATAGCAATTTGACCCATTGTTAAAATAAAATATTGATCAGTCTAGCTTTAACTAAATGAATGACTACAAAAAACAACAGGCTGAATCCCCACCATATCCGTTGGTATGCATGGGAGGCACCTGGAGTTTTCGATCTCATACAGGCAGTATTTCAGGTCACCACAGTCCTCATCCACCATGCATTCCTGGGATAACAAGAGTTGCATATTCAGTAACAGAGCACATAATTAAAATGCACACTGACAAAGTGGGTCAAAATGAACCACAATTGTGTTCATGCTGTCATTGCAGATAGTCAGCTTGCTTTTGTGTTGTGTCTTGCTGTTATACAGAAACAGAAATTACTATTTAAACTTTCTTATTTGAAATAAACAGAGAAATCAGGCCAATTACAAAAGCTGGTCAGTCTGACGTCATGTTGCCTGAGCTCATTACTATTCATGAGCTCGCCCAGTTGTGCTGGGTAAAGGATGCTGATAGCCAGGCTCTCATTGGCTAGCTGTTAGCCAATCAGAGTCAAGTAGCATAGCTCGTTGAATATTAATGAGAACTGGCAGAAATCAAGCTGAGTCTTCCTGCAGGCTTTCTATACCACGCTAGAATGGCTTGAAACAAGGTAACCAAGGCATTTTTTCCACATAAAATGTTACAGAGTCCATGGTATAACTTCAGACATTACCACAAAGTAATGAAATACGTGTGGTAGGGCACCTTTAATGAGTTCCTAGTGGTTGATGGTTTCTGAAGTTGTTTTTCTGCCAGCCACGGTCCATCTCCATTGAAACTGGCTGATGGACATTAGTGACATCTGAATTTTACAGATGGGCTTAATCTCTAAAAGACAGTTTTTACACATTCTCTCTTCTTTCCTAGGTTGTTGATAAAACATTTCTTGGTCAAACTAAATAAATGGCAAAGACTGATGTGAGGTCTTGTGATTGCATTCTATTATGGCTACTAGGGGTAATGAAATTAGTGTTTTCACCTCTATAATGTGACCTCTACCTGTGTGACTCCCAGTATGACTGTATAACAACCCTGCTTGAGACTTAACCCAAATATTGAGATCACTGAAATGTTTCCTGCTGTCAAATTCTACTATAGCTGAGTTGAAAATATGTATGTATTTTATGTTAAATCATATTAGTTTGATTATCTGCAGGAACAACAAATACAGTATATGCAACTAAATGGACAACAACATGCACAATACACTGCATATTCCTTATTTAAAGAATGTATTGGTTTTAGAGCAGTTTTTTTCCTGTAGCATACATCTTTAGTTAGGCTTTTCTTGGAATGAGATTTAGTTCAACTATTTTCCAGTGGTCAGAGGAAATCGTGTCTGCCAAAAACAGCGCTGGCCTGGCGTGAACTCGCCCCTTTTTTCAGTCTTTATCTTTGTGTGTGCTGCCTCTGGGAAATCAGCATGGAAACAGAGCCAAGTTCCTGCATGCATTATTGGGGCTGACTGGACTGTGTCAAAGTCAGAGAAAAGATCTAGGGCTCAACAGCAGAAACTGTTTGTTTCTACTCATCTCTCATCATTAATCATCTTTAAAATATATGCATACTCACTGTATAACTGTGTCTGAGATGACCAATATATATATATATATATATATATATATATATATACTAGGGGTGGGGGAAAAATCGATAACGCATAGTATTGCGATATTTTCCGTGGCAATACTGTATGGATTCACAGACGCCAAGTATCAATCTATTATTATATATGTGTTAGTCAGTATGTCTGCTTGACAATCCCATTTTGCAGCAATACAATTGAAGTTACATGAACAAACAGAGAAATGTATCTTTTTAGATAAAACAGATGTTGACAAAGTTTCCTTGGGGATATCATTTGAAATCGGGAAAAATATTATCGTATTTTGACTTAAGTATCGTAATGATATCGTATCGCGAGGCCTCTGGTGATTCCCAACCCTAAATATATATATATATATATATATATATATACACACATACATATGTTCTTTCTGTAGCATTTGCCATGAAATAAGATAACAGAGACACACTGGAAGCTACAATATGGGCCACACAATACCCTGCGGTTATCTTAATAAATGCCAGATGACTGCAGCTGTTATTAGTCTCACAGGCCCAGTAGCACTTATTATAAATATGTTAACGAAAGGACTGTGGTCCCTTCTATAACATATTTTTCACATATTACTTTGCAGCAAAAGAAGAAAGAACGCTTACATAGTCTACTCGTTAAGCAATAGACCCCATTAAAGAATCTAAGCCTGTGTTATTTCCAGTGAAATCAGCTGGCCAAACCAAGCCCTCAATTAACTGTAAAATCGACTAAGCCTAAACCACATTCTAGTTTTAATCATTATCTTTTTAGTCAGTAATATTATGTGGCACCCTAGATACAAAGTACCGACTTTCAATCTAAGCATATTAAATGTATTTCTACAGACTTCTGCGTCACTCCACTCTGCTGTCTTCAGGGCAGGGCAGTCGTCAGCGCAGATTGTGGAAATATGTTAAATATTTTACAAGATTCAGTTCAAATGTGATTTAATTTAGATTTGTGTCAGATTCAATATTATTTGATATTTAACTTAAAGGGATACTTCACCGATTTATTATTCAGCTTTGTATCAGTAGAAACCCAGTAGTATTTCTGAATGACCGTGCGTCCCTCCCTCATATCCCCCTGAGACAGGAGATCTCTGCATTGGGGGGTCTGGAAAAAATCTTCCGATGACGTAAAAATAACAATTTCTGCGTCATCGGAAGATTTTTGGCCGGAGGCAAAAGACTACAGCCAGTATTAGGAGCTACTTCCGCATGTTTTCAACCCGCCCATCACCCGAAGTGAGCCGATCTCAGCCGGAAAAAAACGAAATGTCAGCCATCTTGAATCTTCGCTAAACAGGGCTCTCTCTTCTCAGCAGCACACTTTTACAACAATTATGTGCATTCAAACTACCGCACGTGTACCACCGGGATACATCGGTACAAATCGGAGAATATGCAGGAAACGTTATTACAGACGGAATAATCGGCACACTACAAGAGCTTCGTAGCTCAGCGGTCTCGCTCGATGCCCTGAGCCGGGTAGGGGACATCCTCGTCGGCTAGGTGGGAAGCTAACGCTAGCCGGCCACCTGTCTCATCAATCCTGCTTGCAAGTGTCCGTTCATTAAAAAACAAACTGGACTACATCCAACTTCAACGATGCTCCCAACGCGAGTTCAGAGACTGTGTTTTTTGTTCTTGTAGAAACATGGCTGAAGAACAGCGTACCAGACTGTCCAGCTACCAGGACTGCTAGCCCTCCGATGATCCGAGCTAGAGATGCTCTGTATGAAGGTGGGCTGTGTTAACACGGACTGGTGCAGAAATGGGGTGATTTGTATCCAACTAACTGCTAACCGCTGGAGTTTGTGACTGTTACATGGCGACCATTCGACATACCACGCTAATTCACGGCTGTGTTTATACTCGGTGTTTACAGCCCACCAAGCCTAATGCTAGTATGCTTAGCTGAACGTTACAGAGTTATGTGTGTGTGCACTAAAGGTAGCCTGTTTCATATGTCGTTTTTATATAATGTCATTTTTATATATTTTAAATGTGTAACACCACTTGAGCCTCAATGAAACGTTGTTTCGTATATATGGTTGAAATAACAATAAAACACATTGAGTTGAGTTGAATGCCTCTGTCTGTCTGTCAAGCGGTAGGCGTGGTTTGGGAGTGGACTCAAAGCAGCGAAGCGAAGTGCATTCTGGGATTTGGTGTCTTTCATCCATACGAGCCAGAAACACATTTTCTGGCTTTTCTCGGCCTAGAAGGCACCAATTTAATTTTTTTTTCACATTTCTGCTACATAAGTGACCCAATTTAAATATATATTCAGCTTTCCAGCGGTGAAATATCCCTTTAACTTGTCCTTGAAAGGAAAACAGCGTATGGCTTCAGTTATTGCCTTTGACTGTGAGGAGTTATGGACTTGAGTACTTAAGTAGAGTCAGCACTAGGTACCTTCCAGGGCTGTAGTACTTGAGTCAGAGACAAGTCCGAGTCCAAATACCAACGGGTCCAAGATAAGTCCAACACCACAGAAAAGCGTCTTGAGTCCCGACTCGGCATGTTTTTTCTGCTCGTTGGTATTTGAACTCTGACTTATCTCGGACTCGGCCATTGGACTCGCCAAATATTGTAGTTGGTCTTGACCGAGTCCAGCAATATATGCTTTTGTTCTTCAGTAACTTCCTCCTTCAGAACAAAACAATTGATAAAGCACGCTTGTTCTCTAAACAGGTATTAGTTTAATTCAAAATCCATCTGGAACAGGCATCGGGATTGGTCGCCTGGTATACACCTGGCTGCATCTATACCTCAATCATCAGGTATCAATCATTTTTCATTTTGGCCACAGACACAATGTCAGCGAGAAATTTGTATTATGAATTCTTCAGTAAGAAGTAAGAGGTCTTGGTCTTGACTTGGGCTTGAACCTCTTTGGACTTGGTCTTGACTCGGTCTTGACTAGTCATGGTCTTGGACTTGACAAAGGTGGACCTGACTACAGCCCTTGCACCTTCTGTAAGTATTTTCTAACCGTACATAACCTGGACATGGACATGTACCAAAACACTCGATCTGTTCTGTGTTTCTGTCACACGGCAGAGTTTTTGTGTTTGGTTATAGTTTTGTGCAAGTATGTTTTGGTTTGCTTAATTATTGCTTTCAATTTCTGTTTGCATGGTTTGTTTTATTGTGTTGCTTTGGGCCTGGCATGCTTTTATTTTGTAGTGTTTGATTTGCATGCTTTAATTTTGTAGTGTTTGATTTGTGCTGTGTGCCGTTACTTCACCTTCCTTTATCCCTGTGTTTAATTGGCATTGATGTGAGTCACCTGTGGGGCAGCGAACAGGCCATAATTGAAGAGGTGAGCAGAGAACTGAGCAGCAGGAGAAACATGCAGAGAAGGAGTAACATGCTGAAAAGGAGTAACATACCGAAAAGGAGTTGGAGGAGAAGGAGACAGAGAAAGAAAAGGAGAAGGAGAAAAACGAAAAGCACTGATTTGGTTCTGTGCTGTAGACGACACTGGGAAAGTGGCTTTGGCTGGAGAGACCAGGACGAGTGTTCCATGTCATGGAGTGTCGTCGACTGGGGGTTCTGGAGAGGCTTATGACCACCGGACGCAGGAAGAGCGTTCCAATGTCTTGTAGAGGGTCGCCGACTGGGAGTTCTGGAGAGGCTTATGGCCGCCTGACCAGGGCTCGAGAGTGCGACCATTTTGGTCGCACATGCGCCCAAATTTTGTAAGAGTGCGACTAACATTTTTCCTAGGTTGCATCGGTGCACCTCCGCGCAGCCTCGCCGCACCTCCGCACCTCCGCGTAGCCCCGCCGCACCTCCGCGCAGCCCCGCCGCACCTCCGCGCAGCCTCGCCGCACCTCCGCGCAGCCCCGCCAACATTCACACACACGGCCACCGTGCAACACGAGAGACACGGCATCGGTTTACACTGCGACATTTGTCTACAGTTTTAATTGTTATTAACACAGCTGTATATTGTTAAGCATGAGAGGGAAACCTGTATTTTTAGCAGTGTTTCCGCTGCTAACTGTGTTACTGCGGCCGCCGCACGGCGAAAACACAGACGAAGTTACTGAATACAACTAACTTAAGACGGAGCCTGAAAAATGCAGCGCAGTGACGATACAGACATTTCATATACAAGACGTGTGTAACGCCGCTGACCCGCCAAAGCATTCGACCCGTTCATAGTGAGTCAGCCGTCACTCTGTGAGTAGCATACGTCTCTCTCTCTCTCTCTCTCTCTCTCTCTCTCTCTCTCTCTCTCTCTCTCTCTCTCTCTCTCTCTCTCTCCTTCATTTTGATAGGAAAGCTGAAGACATGAAAGGGGAGAGAGGGGGGGGGGGATGACATGCAGTAAAGGGCCGCAGGTCGGAGTCGAACCTGGCCCGCTGCGTCGAGGAGTAAACCTCTATATATACCACCTGAGTTATCCGGGCGCCCTCTTTCTCTTTTAATCTGTTATTGTTGATAACAAGTGAAGGAGCTTTCTCAGAGAGATATATATTTTAAATATATCCTAGGCTATTTATTTCAGATAATTTTCATTTACATGTGTTGCAGCTGTATATTTTCAAACTGAGAAGTAAACCAGCTGTCTTTGCATTTTATTTTAATCACAACCTGTTTTCATAAAAGAGTGAAAAGTGGCTTTGACTTAAAACGGAACATTTAGCCCACTTAGTCCACAGAGATATGATTTTGAGTCCTGGACTAGTGGAAGATCTGATAAGAATCAGTGTGTGTGTTTGGGGGGGGGGCAGTTTGGAGATTTTTTTTAATTTTATTTTTTTTTAATTTTGATGCTAGGGAGTGTGGCAAGCTGGTACTGTCATTGGTTTAGGAAAGGCTAAAGGGGAAGAAGGCCAAATTACAGGTGTTGTCCATCTGAGGGGCAGAGGACAGCAGGGGGGGGCTATAAGACTTTGAGCCATGAAATGTTAGATCTCAGTTCAGGGAAGCACTTTGATCTATTTTGAAATGTTTTACTTAAAGGTATAGTGGTCGCTGACAGGTCAGCGAGCAGACGGCCACGGCCTCCGACCATAGACAGTATATAAAAGCCTCCGACCGCTGCCCCCCCCCGCTCTCGGCGATAGCTTGTTTATTGGCCTGTAGCATGCTAACGTTAGCTATAGAGATGCTTGTCCTAAATAGATTTCCACTTACCGGTGACGAGTCTGACAGTGGAAAAAGTGCAAATCTTCTTTTGGAAAGTCGGCTTGTAGAGCCATGCCGACAGCAACTTGTAAACAGAGCGTGCACAAGGAGAACTAGGCTCGTGCATGCTCTCTCGTGCACACGTTTAGTAGGCGTTCCCTCTTGGGAGCAGGTAGGGTGTTGTGCATGTGCATTTTTTCAAAAAGTGGAGAAGGCAGTTCTTTTCTAAAATTCAGGAAAATCCTCCATTATACCTTTTGAAATGGTTTAGTTTGGCAGCTCAGTGAAGCACCAAACTTTTTCTGTTAATATTTTATATTTTTATATGCAGTATGATTGTGTTTCAACTAAAAAGTATTTACCTACACCTTATTCTTGTTTAAAATCATTTACATAATATAAATGAATGTATATGGAGCGTGATAAAAAGGTAACCTTGAAATTGTGGCGTTAACGGTGCCGCGAGGAAAAATTTGGGTGCACCTAAATTGTGTGCTGGTGCACCTAAATAAAAAAGTTAGGCGCACCAATGCAACCAAGGCAAAAAGTTAGTGTGGAGCCCTGCGCCTGACGCAGGACGAGGAGGTTTGCCGAGGAGGAAGCGGAAGGTAGACTGGTGTGGCTGTACCTGGAACAGTGGACTGCGATGTGATAATCGAGCTAAGATCCCTCACCTTTGTTTTTAATATAGAGTTTTAAGTTAGAGTCTCATTTACAGTGTTAAAATAAATGTGTTTTTTTTTTGTTCCTTTGGGTCACACTGCTATCCCTTGAAAAGAACCAGTGAAAGTAAATTATTTTCAGGGTACCCCCAGGATCCTCCAACTTAAATTCAAGGCTTTTTAAGGCCTTTTTAATACCATTTCAAATTAAATTCAATGCCAACTTCATACCCATTCCGTAAAATCTGTATACATTTTTCAACCCTAGAAAATAAGTAAGATACTTGAATTAAATAAAACATTTTATTTAAATTATCAGTCATATTTAATACAATTTATTGGATTATAATATAATATAATCCAATAAAATAAGATATATTACACTGCATAATGAGCACTTTTACTTTTGGTACTTAAGTATATTTTTAGGGATGCACCGATCCACATTTTTTCACTTCCGATCCGATCCCGATACCTGAATTTGGATATCGGCCGATACCGATACTATTCCGATACCAGAGCTGTGTTTGCTTTAATATTATTATTATCATTATTGTTGATTTTATATGATGCTGAAATAAACTCCTCTCAACGGGCAAGTATGATATGGACGTACGTATGCATGTATGTCCCAAAAGGCAACTTGAGGTAAGTATAAGGTCAGAAAAGGAAGTCAGAAAAACAGGAAAAATCTCATTCTGAAAACAGATATGCAACTGTAAGGGTTTCAAATTGATTGTCATGTCAATATTTATTACATTCCCAAAATGTCAAATACTTGAGTCTTGAAATATAAGAAAAGTGCAAGTGTAAAAATCTCTCTCTCTCACACACACACACACACACACACACACACACACACACACACACACACACACACACACACACACACACACACACACACACACACACACACACACACACACACACACACACAATCAATAAAACAGTGTGTGAACAGCGCAAATCAAGCACACTGGCTCTTGTAGCATCAACAAATCAACGTTTTAAAATGTCAAATATCTGAAATACAAGAAAAGTGCAATAACTGTAAACATCTTACACACACACTTAGTTACACACACACACACACACAGACACACACCTCTGTTTTCACGGCTGCGCAGCGGCTGCTCTGAAACAGCGGCCGTCGGGACACGATCCGCGGTCTCTGGGGGACGCAACAACGGGGAAATGAAACGCCACAAGCCAGCGACAACCCCGGGACAGACGATTGTGAAAGTCCTGTTTTGTTTTTGCATGTTGCTGTCTTGCTCTGCGGTGTTTCCACTGTGAAGTATTTCCAAACAGCGGACACACAGGATAGCATTGAGCTAGCCACAATGCTGCTCATGCTACAATCCTGCTAGCTGGCTGCAAACTGCGGAATGGACTTCCTGAGCGGGGGCGTGTCACATAACTCTGTCTCATTGAGCCGCGCCTCCGTTCAGGAAATGTACTCCACAGTTTGCAGCCAACCAGCAGACCAGCCGGCACCGGCAGGAATCACTTTTGGAGCCATTTCAGCAGACAACGTTAAAGTGCAGACATGGCTCGTGGTATCGGAAATCTCCGCAGGTTGGATCGGGAAAATCCGATACCTGAATTTCGCTGGTATCGGTCCCAATACCGATACTGGATCGGATCGGCCCCATCCCTATATATTTTGATAATACTTTTGTACTTTAACTTAAGGGCAGAGATGGGAAAAGTACTCACTTCTCATACTTAAGTAGAAGTACAGATACTTGTGTTAAAAAATACTCTGGTAAAAGTAGAAGTACTGATTTAACTTATTTACTCAAGTAAAAGTAACAAAGTACAGGCTTGGAAATGTACTTAAAGTATAAAAGTAAAAGTAGCCTTGCGAATGACAACCATTTTTTATGCAAAGCTACCTGGACCACAAATGTTACTAGAGAGCAAGCTGAGAAACTTCAGTAGCCATGAAGCAAAGGCTCTTTATGTATATATGCCATTGTCTACATTTTAAATGGATGTCTGCCAAAAGGCCTAAAACATCACATATATGATTATTGTGACAGAGACTGGGACTCCAGGTTAATAAGATTCTGAGTAGCAAGATATGAATTCAGTTGTGATTCTGTAATAATTCACAGATCCAGTTCCATTTTTAATCAACATTTAAAGGAATCTACATGTAAGTTCTGCAGCCTCCCAGCCTCATACTCGCCTGTCCCAGAGCGACACCCCATACAGTCGGTACTGTGACGTTTCTGAATACGAACTGTACACGGGCAACAGACGTTTAAGTATTGATGGCGTTTATTTAAAGTCCTGGAAAAACAACACTTTTTGAGAAACGCAACCGAACCTGAACGCAACAGGACATCACATCACACAAATAAGCCGTTTAACCAACACCCCCCCACTGCCACACAAAACCATGACTAATAATTAAAAGGGCCTACATTTACTCAAAAGTATTTAATAAACTGTTTACAATCTTCAACACCATGGCTAACAAATGCATAAAAAGCAGACGAAAGGAGAAAAAAGGTCCACTCTTTCTATTTTAGTTAATTATCTGACCATTGCTAACTAACATTACCATATAGTCATTTAATTGTGTAAAGCAATGCATATTTAAGATTTAAGAATGTACTCTAATGTTGCATAGTCATTGACCTTATGAAGGAGTTCTCACTGTCTCTCTCATCATCTGAAACAAGGACATATAAACATTGTATTCTGTTTACTGCTGTACACACACACACATAGACACACAGCACACACACAGGCGCGCACACACACACGCACGTACACACACACGCGCGCGCACGCGCGCACACACACACACACGCACGCACGCACGCACGCACGCACGCACGCACGCACGCACGCACGCACGCACGCACGCACGCACGCACGCACGCGGTATCATATAAGCTAGGCTACTCTCACTTACCAGGTAACAGTAGCCGGCTAACGTTGGTGGCAGCTGCAGTATCACCCCACGTGGCAGCAGCTTCAGGGACAGACTTCAGAAAACACTGACGTAGTGTTATTTAGGTCTGTTTAGTAACGTTTCATATCTCGTTACTTATAAAACTTAGTTCAAACTCTAGGTAACTAACTAGTTGCGAGAAAGGAAAGACCGCGCAAAGAATGCAACTTGTTGTTGCTTAGTAACGTTAAGTGACCTCACGTCAGATCCAGGGCCACGGAAGCCCTGAAGGTCCAAATCTCAGAGCTTCCCAACACAGACGGGGTGAATTTATGAATGAAAATGAGAACGTTCTGTCACAAACAATGTTGTTACGTATCATCGCGCTTTTGTAAGTGGGTAAGTAACGAGCCACTTTTGTAAAACGTAAGGAGTAGAAAGTACCAGTATTTGTGTTAAAAATGTAAGGAGTAAAAGTAAAAAGTCGGCACAAAAATAAATAGTAAAGTAAAGTAAAAATACCTGAAAAATCTACTTAAGTACAGTAACGAAGTATTTGTACTTCGTTACTTCCCATCTCTGCTTAAGGGGGATGTTGAATGCAGGACTTGTAACTGACAAGTAATTTGTAACTCTACAACACAGTTTTTTTCTACTTTTACAGCAATACATGATCTGAGTAAGTCTTCCATATCTGTAAATCACCAACAACAGTCGTGCATGAAAACCTGCAGCAATGTTTAACACTGAGAAAACACAGCTCATTTCAGCGTTTTGCTCTGCTACATTGGCAGATAACCGTTAATGTTACCTGCCGGTCACATCATCTAAACAGTCCCCTCACAGTGATGTCCTGCACGGATCAACAGATGTTAGAGTCTGACGGCTGCTCGCTCTGTTTGTTATAAGACGCACACCGATTTTTTTACGCAGATTACGCATTAAACGCGTCTTCGTATGGATGGCCTTTTAATGCGCTCACAGGTTCAATCTTTGCAGTTGTTACCGCTCGGTGTTTGGCTAGCTAATAAGCCGTTAGCCTGTTAGCTTGAGGTTTGTCTGAAGGCGCCGAGCGGCCAGCCAGGCTCCGAAAACACCGACACATTCCGCACATCCTCTGCTCATTTTAACCGCTAACCCCCCCCCGGTACCGGTCAGAGAGGCGTGTTTACTTTGTGTCTCGGTCCTCCGGTGCGTCCAGCAACGGGCTCCGGTCAGTTTTTAATTAGCCTACATTAGTAACAGTTAATTTTGTTACGGTATGAACTTAATCATAGGAAAGGCAAAGAAATATAAGACCTTTGTAAAGAAATCCAAGACTTTGTATAACAAATTCAAGGCTTTTAAGGCCTTAATTTGAGATTATCAAAATTAAGTCTTTTTCAATGCTTTTAAGACCCCGCGGGTACTCTGATTTTAAGTATTTTTAATTTAGAGTTCCTAGTCTCTATAAAGTTTTCAGGGTGTTTTTTTATACAGTTTTTTTTTACAAAACTACCGTAACCCCACCCCTCGCCACATTTCCACTGTAGACAGTAGTCTTAAATGCAGTCGGGGCTGTTACTGGATTGTAAGAGCCGTGACCAGCCATATGAGAAACGAGCTGAAAAACCTTTTTATTCCTCATAACTCCATCCAACTTTCGCTGCATTTTTACTCTTCACTGACAATGCAGAGGAACATCTGCCCCAAATGCAGACTGCAATGTTTCTAGCTCCACCTTTTTAGTATTGGATTTTGTAACTCAACAGAGGGGTAATGGAACGGAATGGAACAGTTCTATTAGTACCATCCACAACTTATAACAATGCAAAAATAACCGTTTAATGTGTTTGAACTGAACCAGACTGCTTGGTGGAAACGAGGCTTAAGAGCTGTATGGATTTTTAGATGTTTAGTATATCAATGCCATAGCCATACCAACAAAGTTGTGTGTGCTGGATGGGTCAACAAACAGGACTTTCACCCAAGAGACAAGGGTTGGAGTCCAGCTTGAAAATTAAAGTAAACAGCAAATTTCAGTTTAACTTTACAGAACAAACTGAACTACGTCACGTTCTGTGTCACTTGCGTAACCAGAAGTGAGGTAGTGTCTGGTTTTAACCCCCCACGATCTTTTTCTAAACTTAAATTCTTAGTGTTGGTGCCTAAACATAACCAAGTAGTTTTGTGCCTAAACCTAACCAAACTGCGACGTTTCACATCAATAACTACACATTTAAAACCACGACCGTTATGTTCTTTGGTTTAGATAACTTTTTTATTTATTTATAAAACTCTCCTGTGACTTGTTACAGAAGCACAGTGCAATCACCTCAGAAAAAAGATGGAGACCTTACCTTGTTTTCTATATATTGGAATACTTAACTCATTAACTTAATTTATTCTCATAATCAAATCATCATACGCCTCATAAGTAAGAGAACATATTTTTAATAGAATCTAATTTTCTAGTACTTGATGGATTACAGATGAATTCATGAAATGGAATGTTATCTTAATGTGGCTATAGGCAAGGGTGTAACTTTGGATTCAACATTGGGGGGGTTAAGATCTCCACTTTTGAGCAAAATTGAAATTTGGTGTGTCAAACGTTTAATTTTCACACAATTTATGGTGCAAATGTCTTTATTGTAAGGAAGTTATGATAGGTTTTTGGTGGGGGGTTGCACTGGCCAGTTTTGATTATTGGGGGGGTTGTAGCCCCCCATCCCCCCTGTAAATTACACCTATGGCTATAGGAACGGATGTTTAAGTGGTAGTGATAGTCAGGAAAATAGTCTTTTCAGCTTAAAAATCACAGTTTACTGGGTATTTTCTATGAAGTGCTGAGTCAACCAACTTTACTGTGAATTCCTTGAGTGTATTTCAAGTGTGACTCAATGTAGAAGGTCACATTTCTATACAGTTAGTAATTTTAGAAGTGCAGACCTTATCCTGCCTGGCAGGCAGGCTTACTTGCTTCCCTGGCATTTTTCCCAGCAGCAAGCTCTATTAACATAACCACTTTCTGTACAGCTGCCAGGAAAGCAAAAGACCCAAACCACTGTTGTAAAGTAAAATGGCAAAACAGGCAGCAAGCAGTAATAATGACCTCAATCCAAGCCGGCCTCCTGTTGACTAAACATTTTTAAAGTATATGTTAGGCCTGTTGGCTGGATGATCTCATTCTTTATAAAAACGGGTTGAGACAATACAGCCACAGTTTCAGAAAGTACTCCACCTCTCTGTCTCTTCTTAAAGAGATCATGAATATTTTCCAAAACTGAGGGAAAATGTAAATGTGAACACATTTAAATGAAGTGCTCTGAATAAGTTAGTATTATCACTACTAAAAGCTAAACATTTGGTCTCAAACTGGGGCAGTTGGATTTCGTGTTTCTGCCTGAAAACCAAACACACATTTCTAGAATCCTGAGTCAGCAGGCTATCAGCTGGAAAAGCAGACCTAACACGCTACACTGCTATATGCTCAAAAAGCCCACTCACATGGAAATTTCATCTTGATCAGCTCATTTTGTATAGTTCTAATCATGTCAACATCTGGATGGAATGAAACCAAATCATTAGGAAACTTAGGCTGAGAATGCATTGGGTCCATAATTCTCTAATTATTCACATAGACCAGACGGGATAGACAAAAGACTCACGTGTTCCACAATGTTGGAAAAGCCAGAAATCTCCATATGGATGTGTGAAAGATTAATCTCTCCTGTTTTATTATTAGTCTCCTATAAATGGTAAAAGGGATGACATGCTGTATCAGACCTCAAACAGAATAGCAATTATGGCATTTTTGTGTTTAATTAATTTATTCATGTGAAAAGGGAAACATACTCTTATCCCTACAATAACTTAACCCTTGTGTTGTCTTCCCGTGACCATAAACTTGTTGTCCTACTAGGTCAAAATTCAAAAAGAACTTTTTTTGGCGCTTCTTTTTTTGAGATGATTTTGATACGTTTTTAAACGTTTTTGTCAATTTCTTTCAACGTTTTTTAAATTCATGGTCAATGAACCTAATTTAAATTACATTATACCTAATTTGAGTTAAAAAAAGCAGAAATTATGAATTATTTTGACTAATAGTTAAGATCAGAGGATGTTGAATGAATCCCAGACTGGTTTATGTCAAAGTTTAGTCAGGATACTGTATTAAAACCATTAAAACATTTTTTTCAACTGCTATGAAATTGAATAAAACAACCAAAATTCAATGGAAGTAATCATTAATTTTACCTGCGAAGAACGTATTGGTTCCATACAACATGCATGCATCCAAGTTATTTCTGGGCAATTTGGTTGTAAGAAGCCCATATTCTGAAATTAAAAACAAATTCTAAGGACAACACAAGGGTTAAATAACAATCAGTCTATGTGTGACATGGCCTTCAAGAGATGAAAGGGTTTTGCTGAAAGTGACATATGTTGTCAAAAGTTAACCCCGTACCTTTTCAGTTTTATCTAGGACCTGAGCCGCTCTGTCTTCATCCTCTACCATCTTTTTTGTCCCATTGTTGTATCTGGTACGCAGATCCAGTGACATTAAAGATGATTTAGCACTCTCAGTAGTTATCTGTTGGATTGAATATTAGGATACAAGTGGAATCCATTCATCAATTAAATATTGAATAAACCACATAGCATTTCCATTATGTCCATACATTTACTGTATATTTCCATGAGGGGGAGTATGAATCCTCACGGTGGATAACTGTGGAGAGTTTGATGATGTACAGCATGCACTGATATTAATCTCCATTTCTTGGATGACATGGAAGGAAACTTCCCAGTAGTTCACAAATTATCAAAACCAGACAGTGACTAAGCATTAGCAGACTTATTAGACCTGCTGAAACCCTATTCCAGGGGGAAAAACAGACTTTACTGCTGCCTTCCAGGAGTCCCAGCTGGTACCAAAATGAAATTGGGTGTGTTAAAGGAGAACTCCGGCCAATTTTTACGTTAATCTTGCTAAATATAACTATGCGAGACCTGTCTATAGCAAAAACAATTAGTGCAATAGTAGCTACCTAAACGGAGCTGCTGCAGCTAATGCCCACCCCTCCCACTTAGCTAAACGGCAGTTATGGGGGCATAAATTAAATAGTGCCTTTGTGTATCTTAACAGACACAAAATGCAATTAAAATGTCTGTGTAACATGAACAGGGCCCTTACATGATAACAAGATGCATTTTCAACATTCACCTACCCTGTTAGCTGCTAGCTAGCTAGCTGTCGTCTGGGACAAGAGAGTGTTCAGTCAGGCTTCAGTAATAATCATCATGCAGCAGTCCCGTGTGTATCTGTAGCATATATATGAATATATATGATATATATCCATTTTGTGTGCGATCCATCTGGCGTTGGAGAGTAGTATTCTCTGCTGTGGGGATCGTTGTGGTAGTGTCCGACCGCGGCCGTGCTTCTGCTTTCTGCCTGCAGTCCTTGCTTGCCGCGGCGACAACAATCGCAAGAGTGCCCGCTGGTCGTGGCTGTCCTCCGGAGGACCGGTGATGCATTCGCGGCGATTTTTTTGGAAGGTTTATTTCCCCTCAAAAATAGGTAATTGAGCGCTGTAGTGGTTATGAGCATATTAGTGACTATGTAACGACATGGAAACGGGCAGAATTATGCCTGTGCCTTGTTCAGTAAAACACTAACAGACGGCTAGCAGCAGTCTCGTGCTGAAGTCCCATGTGAATTCAGTTGTAGCAAGATAAATAACAGTGTAGGTCGGAGGAGGGTACAGTGTAGCGTGAAGAGCGGAGGTGTTCACAAGGGAAGAAGCTTGGATTAATGTAACTATGGAGAATATCGAAGATATTGAACATATGGAAGAGGATTTTGAGTTTGATGGTCGTCCTTATTTATTCGAACCCGAGTATACAGACGAAAAACTGGCCTCACAAGAGTTGGAAAGAACCAGACAGACAGAGGGGCAACAGGCAAATGAAGCAGCTGCTCCAAGATCACGCATTTCGGGCAACTGGTGGTGTTCGTGTGGGTGTTGTGCCGCGTCCTCCGGAGGACATCCTCCAGACCAGCGGGCGCTCTCGTGATTGTTGTCGGCAGAGAATACTACTCTCCAACGCCAGATGGATCGCACACAAAATGGATATATATCATATATATCCATATATATGCTACAAATACACACGGGACTGGTGCATGATGATTATTACTGAAGCCTGACTGAACACTCTCTCGTCCCAGACGACAGCTAGCTAGCTAGCAGCTAACAGGGTAGGTGAATGTTGAAAATGCATCTTGTTGTCATGTAAGGGCCCTGTTCATGTTACACAGACATTTTAATTGCATTTTGTGTCTGCTAAGATACACAAAGGCACTATTTAATGTATGCCCCCATAACTGCTGTTTAGCTAAGTGGGAGGGGTGGGCATTAGCTGCAGCAGCTCCGTCTAGGTAGCTGCTATTGCGCTAATTGTTTTTGCTATAGACAGGTCTCGCATAGTTATATTTAGCAAGATTAACGTAAAAATTGGCCGGAGTTCTCCTTTAAGTTCTTAGTCACACATGGGGTTAAGGTTTTTTACCTTTTTTATTGAATTGACTGGACAAAATCCCTTTGAGTAACTACTATTATGATGAGGATTCTCTAGCTCACCCAGTAAGAGCGTGCACCCCATGTAGACTGAGTCCTTGGCAGCGGCTCGGGTTTTAATCCGACCTATAGCCCTTTACTGCATGTCAACCCCTCTCTTTCTCTCCCCCTTTCTTGTCAATCCACTGTCACTATTGAATAAAGGAAAAAGCCCCCCCCCCCCCCTCCCAAAAATAAAAAAAAAAAATTGTATAAGGTCGGACATAAAGCAGACATGGAAACTATGTCTAGTGTTGCAACACCTATCTCAGCCTGGCAGTCTAAATTTAAATGACATGAGGTGACTGAAACAGATTGTTTCCACTGCTATAATAAATTAGTCTATATATGGCAAGTTTTTCAGAACTCTCTATAACTCTCTCCACTGAAATATAGACTACAACTCTGCCCTTGTATGAATGAATAAAATATGACGCAGACCTGGTCCACAGTCTCCTCCAGTATGTGCTGGGTGTCCTCCATCAACTCCTCCAACTCGCGGAACATGTCGTTCAGACTGACCGGGCCCCGCTCCAGGGCGTCCTGCTGGATCACTTTCCCGCTCCGTGCTGCGCCGTCGGTCGGCCACAAGCACAAACTCAAAGATACCAACAGCAGCATGATACCAGACATCTTTCCTTCTCTCTCTTTGTCTGCTTGTCTACTGAGCAGCAGAGCAGTGTGACTCATGGAGAAGCACAGCCACACACAGCTGGATCCGTTTTATTTGGAAAGTCTGAGGAGTGGTAGTGGTGGGCTTATAAACTGGAACGAATCAGATTTAATAATGTGGAAAAGGTTCAAATTGCATTTTGTAGAGTACATGTCAAACTCAAATAGCTTTTAGACTTGTGCACTGTAAGAATTGTTTACCTTAAAGGGATATGCCACCGTTTGTTGAAATAGGGCTTATCACGGTCTCCCCTAGCTGTAGATAGGTGGGCCAACGCATGTTTTTTTTGTCTTTTGTTGGCTCACTTTTATTCACAACATGCTAACCGGCAACATAGCATTTCATTCACTACACTAAGCTAACTAGCGGCGGCGCTGCTGGTGTTGCACCGGACTAAAACAATGCATGCACAAAAAATGCATTCCTATCTACAGCTAGGGGAGACCGTGATAAGCCCTATTTCAACAAACGGTGGCATATCCCTTTAAAACAGATCAAAAGCTGCCAGATGTGATCTGCAAAGGAATGTTCACCCCACAAACTAAATTCAATCATCATACACGACACATAGGCACACACAGCAAGCTTATTACATTACATTATTACATTGTATGCACAACAAAAATCCCAATTTATTCTTATGTTATAGGAGGATAAGTAGCCTACAATAAGTTTGTGATGTTGAAGAACCAATATCACGAACTGATAGCAGAAATGTTATTTTATTTTAAAGGCAGGGTTGATAACTAATATAATAATATACACTTTATTATATAAATCGTCTTTACAGCGTGACAGCAATAAATAACTTACATGCTGTAAAAAAGCAGCTATAGATGCTGTAATCCTGTAAAAATGCCCACCAATCACTGCCTCGTGGTACGCTTTGAAAGAATCAATGAAATGCCTCCTTGCCCCACTGTGTATACTGTGTGAGCCTGAGCTCAATGTGCGTTGTCGCCGCGGGAGTTACTGCAAGTCTACTGAAGAATGGAGGAGAAAACTCAGCAAAAGTTGCCACTGTCGTGGTTATTTGCAACCACCCACCCTTTTAAAAATGCAAAGAAAAGTGGCCGGGTTGGCTCAGTGGATAGAGCAAGCACACATATAATTAGAGGTTTATGCCTTGATGCAGTGGCCCAGGGTTTGAATCCGACCTGTGACAATTTCCTGCATGTCTTCCCCCTCTCTCTCCCCTTTCTCACCAAGCTGTCGTGTTGAATAAAGGCAGAAAAGCCCAAAAAAAAATCTGTAAAAAAAAAATTATGCAAAGAAAGACTGAAACTGAAAAAGCGGCGACTAAAAGGGGCTGCAGATACAACTTGAGGACAAACTAGAGTAAACATTGGCATAGCTGTGGGAGTTGAAAGGCATGCAAAGTGAAGCCATGGTTGCCATCTTTCTGTTGGATAGGTACGTTTTTTTGTTGTTGTTTTTTTTGTTTTTTTTGTGGGGGTGGGGGGGAATTGTCAGTAAATGTCTAGCCAACATTGCTATTTATGTTGCATTAGTCATATTAGCCCAATGATAACATTAGCTTTCCTGTCGTTCTAGGCTAGTATGCTACGTTAGCTAACGTTAACATATTCCTATCTAACAAAATGCTATTTGTGTAAAGTGATATGGTCACCAAGGTCTGAACAGGTATCATTTATATATTGGCTTTTCACAAATGTGCTGATTTGCAGGGTCTGCGTTTTTCTGATGAAATCCTTTGGGACAATAACAACGTCAATGTACATCCACTAGAAGTGCTTGGCAGGCTGAGATTATTATAATAAGTGTACGACCACATTATGTGAAGATGGTGACGTCTTGTTCTTAAATCTTGAAGGTGACTTGTTGCTGGAAGACAGCGATGTGGTACGCAAGTGAGTTGGAGAGAGGAATGCCGGGGAGAGTTTGTTGTGTTGGAGTGCAGAAAGCGTAGCTTTGTGTTGCCTTGAAGATTTTCAATTACACATTTACGATTGTGCTAACAAAATGTTGAGCTAAACTTTGCTCAGCTTTCATAGACTTTACCAGGGGCGGACTGGGACAAAAATTCAGCCCTGGAACTGTAGCCACACCAGCCCACATTACCACGACCACGCAGCCCCACCCACGGACACGTGCATTCACTAATTACATTTGTGTAGAGATGGTGAAATAATATAAGCAGTACCTTATGTAATAGATTTATAAATATTTAATGTAAATAACTGGCAAACAATGCTTACTACTTTTTAAAGAGCACCCATTTATAACAAATGTACACATACTGCCTATTTAACCCGCTTGTATGCTGTTACTGTCATTCTCTACAGTATTTTGTTGTTGTCACTGTCTGTTCTATTGTCTGTGTTTCTCTCTGTTGACATTGCACATATTTGTCTGTCTTGTTCTCCATCTTTTCATCTGTTTTAACTCTAACTCTGCAATTTAAATATATATATATATATATATATATATATATATATATATATATATATATATATATATATATATATATGGCTGTCTGTGATTATACTTCAGGGTTTTTCCTTGCCTCAGAATTGGCCTTTGGGGGAACACATAAGGAAGGGGGGGTCCGGGGGTCCTCCCCCAGGAAATTTTGAGGGTAAAAGACTTCAGTTCCTGCATTCTGATACATTTTTATGCACCAATGTATGGTAAAAACGTCTACATTTATGGCAAGGAAATCACAAAATTCTGGTGGCAGGTAACTACAAATACAAAACATAATGTAATATTATTATATTCAGTAGTCCAGTAAGGGGACTTTCACATCTGGGACAAGGGCCGGATACACAACACACAGCATGAACAGGGCTTTATGGTAACTTTTTTTCCCCAAGGAGCACGTTTTGCTCCCACTGTGAAAAAATGTAGGATTGACTTACAGAGGCTACTGCTTTTACTGCTAAATGATACAATAACACAATCATGTTATGGATACAAAACATTGTGGCATGTTGCTGCATAGCTGTCTGGCTCACTTCTTCACTGCTGGGTCTGCTGCTAATATTTAACTGCGAGGTGCTGCTGCTGGCTGTGCTGCTAAATATTTCAGTTAGTTTGCGACATTTAGCGGATTCAGTATCTAAATTCCGCAATTTTTTTTCTCTCGCCTTCTCAGCCCCACCCCTTTCTTTCTGTTTTTTACCCGCGGCCACGTTATGCATATTGTTTGTTTGTTTCTATGCTTCTATCTAACGTCTTTGCTGTTGGTTTCTTCCTCCTCTTCCACTTCTTCTTCTCCTTACTTGGCGGCCACAGCCAGTGCAGCTGGCTTCCAACTTAAAGGTGCATTGCTGCCACCTACAGTACTGGATTGTGAAACAGATTAGTGGGGGGAAAAAACAGGTGATGACTGCGTGTGTGGCGGGTGGTGGGCCGGCCCACCGGCCGTCCTGGAGTACCGGCCGTTCTGTGATTCTCCAGATCACACAGATGGCCAGTCCTAGCTGGGTGGTCACGTGGTTCACGTAAGCCTGTATACTGTAGTTCCAAAACACGCCGCGCTGTCAAGTTCTTATGACTCGTTTAATACGACTTAATACGACTTACGACTCGTAAAATACAAGTTCCGCAGCAAAAGGAATGCACCATAATTTTGTGTCCAGCCCACTTCTTCTGATGAGTTGACCACACAACCATAATAATTTTAAGACTAAGCCATACACAAAATATCAAATATATTAAAGAATAACAAGCGTAAGAATTGCGCTTGGATGAATTTTTATTAAACAATGAGTGAGACAACAAGAACGTGTTTAGTTAACCAGAAGTTCACACAAATGTTTAACAGAGACCAAATTAGTGTTTAAATTAAATTGCGGAAGAAATTAGTCACACTATTGTCTGTGTAATAAACATTTTAAAGCTTATTATGGCTTATGATATTTTTTGCGTGAAATAATTTGTATTCATACATGTAATCCAACCCTTTCAAGATGACCTTGAACTAAACAATAATAGTTTGCATTAAATGACTCCTGTATTGCTCCTCATTTTCCCGGAGGCCTGCAGTACACCACGGGACCCCGGTCTATCCCACCAGAGCTGTCCGCCGTAAGGTGCGCAGCAGTCGGATAACGTCTTAGCCTGTTTCCGCTCTGTGCAGCCCCGAATCCCCCGATGATTATGCTGTGCACATACAAATAAAGATAAGTATATGCATCATAAAGGGCCTCTGATATAATATAGAGAGTTGACAATTCAAAAGAGGTAGCTATTTAATCAATTTACCCCTCGAGATACCTTCACAGCTGGCGAAGTCGAGCTAAGAAACTAGCAGGCAATCGGTCGTCTCTACCAAGATAAAAATATATATAATTACGTTGTCATTAGTCATTAGTTACCCTTTTTGAAAAGGGTAGTTAAGCTTTTTGAAAAGGGTAGTTAAGCTTTTTTTTCCCTTTTGAAAAAGCTTAACTACCCTTTTGAAAAAGCTTAACTACCCTTTTGAAAAAGGGTAACTACCCTTTTCGAAAAGGGTAACTAATGATTAGTTACCCTTCTGAAAAAGGGTAACTACCCTTTCAAAAACAGTACCTAATCATTAACTACCTATTTCTGAAAAAGGGTAACTACCCTTTCAAAAACAGTACCTAATCATTAACTACCTATTTTTTGTGTACCTTATTGTAAAGTGTTACCAATACAACACACACACACACATACACACACTCACACTCACAGGGCATTTTCAATCGATTTGCTACGGTTTCCGTGTTGCACGACATGTTTCCTCGGTATGATGTGACTCGTTGTGCAACGGTCTTTGCACCTGAGTTCATTTTTTGGGTTGAGCTATTGGGTTTAGACAATGGCAGGCAAGAACCTGAGAAAGTGATTTGAGAGTCACAGTCAGGTAAATGAATGAGCTGCTTTAAGAACACAATAATATATTAAGGGAAATACATATGTTGTTGTGTAATTATTAGCTGTGTGTGAGAAGTGTTGCATTGGGACAGTCTGTAGCTTCATAAAGCAGCCACAGAATGTCTGATGTAGTAAAAATCAAACATGACATTTAAATCCTAAATCATTGACACTGTAAGATAATTGTACTGTAATCCTAATTTCAAAGGCAATATCTCCATTATAACCAATATCTAGTAGACAATAATGCAACTGAATGTCCTTCCCTATTCCTGTACTACAACTTTACTGTAAATTTGATGAAAATACACTAAAATATAACATTTATGATACAATTTATAAAGATATACTGCATGTTATGGCCATGTTTATTGTTCACATGTTGAGTGTTTAATAGGAGTTTAACCTAAAAACAACTATTTATTTTAATTTAGCCATGTTGCAAATGACATGAATCTAAAAGAAAAAAAAAACATTTAAATAGTAATAAACACACTTATTATGGATCTATATCAATATATGACTGAAGAGCTCCATACTATAAGGATGATAAAAGGAGATTGCAAGGGTCAACAGACCTGGTAGTCATATCAATGGATTGCTCTCTCTAATGAAAAGATTGACGTATGGCTTATTACCGTCTGCCACCATCTGCTGGCCGTATTGAAGTACTTTGAGCCATCCTGTGTTAATCCCATAAAACATATAAGAGAGGAAATGTATCTTCTCTAGCTTCTTCTTTAAGCAGCAGAGCTGACAAGAGCAAACTAGTTTAGAGGCTTACAAGTTGCATTTACCATTTGTAAACTGCACTGTAATTTCCACTGAAAAGTTGTGTTGACCGTGTTGCACGTGTGTGTTGTGGAGTTTTGTTTGATCCATTGATTGGTTCCGTGGCTCTACAAAAATACTCTCCCATTAAAGGCAAAGTGGGACAGACCAGACCATACGTCAATGGACCATACAGGTACAATGTCTAGGTAGAAACAAACTAAATGGCTAAACACCCGCCCCACAGCGAAGTGGAAGCCAATTATGTGGCAGACGTTTTGAGGTGGAATCTGGGTTGCCAATCAGATTGTAGGGGTGGCACTTACCATCCCGGCCACCCCTTTAAACCTGCGCTTGGGCCCCGTTTCATAAAGCATCCTAATACAGCATGGGAAACAGCTGTTAACAGAGAGCAGCAATTACGAGGGGTCATCAGGGACATTGTTCACAATTACCTCACACACATACAAATGAAATGCTCTCACATTCACTACTGAAATGCTATCATATAAACCAGGGGTCTTCAACGTTTTTTAAGCCAAGGACCCCTTAATTGAAAGAGAGATGGAGCAGGGACCCCCTACTACATATATTGCATAACATGAAGTTGCATATTAAAATGGGCCTACAATAAAGCCTTTATAAATACCGTTTTTGCATATAATACTAAGCTATTAAAATAGCCTAATAACTGTTGGCATGATTTTATAATGTTAAAAATACATGTAGCACAGTGAATCCTTAGGATGAACTGTGTATGTTGATGGCCTTAGTGACTGCCCTACCTATGGACCAGTTAGCAGTGGGGATTTATATTTGCTAATATGTTGAATTCATGTTGACTTTTTCATTTTTGAAAAAACTAAAATTAACAATTTGGAGGCCCCCCCTGCACTGCCCTAGGGGCCCTGGACCCCCTGTGGAAGATCACTGATATAAACTAATGAAAAAGTATAGACTCACACTATTCTGAAACCTCACACACTGTTGAAAAGCTCTCATAGACACTACTGAAACGCTCTCAAAAACAATACTAAAATGCTCTCTTGCACAATACTGAAAGCTCTGCGTAAAGCCCCAGCAGAAGCATTTCTGTCTTTAGGGGGAGGATAAAGGAAAATATATACAACCCCAAATCAGAAAAAGTTGGGACAGTATGGAAAACACAAATAAAAAAAGAAAGTAGTGATTTCCAAATGTACTTTGACTTGTATTTCATTGCAGACAATACAACAGCACATCATTTAATGTGTTTCTCGTGATTTTTATTGTTTTTGTTTCAAAAAACAAAATTCCTATTTTGGTTCTTGCAACACATTTCAAAAAAAGTTGGAACAGTAAAGCATTTACCACTTTGTAATGTTGCCATTCCTTTTCACAACACTTAAAAGACGAAATTTTTCTAAGTGTCGGTTTTTTTCTAAGTGTCAGAATTTTTCTAAGTTTTGAAATATTTCTAAGTGTCGGATTTTTTTCTGTCGGAATTTTTCTAAGTGTCGAATTTTTCTTAGTGTCGAAATTTTTCTAAATGTCAACATTTTTCTGTCAGAATTTTTCTAAGTGTCCAATTTTTTTCTAAGTATCGAGATTTTTCTGTCGGAATTTTTCTAAGTGTCGGATTTTTTCTAAGTGTCGATATTGTACTGTCAGAATTTTTCTAAGTGTCGGAATTTTTTCTAAGTGTCGAGATTTTTCTGTTTCGAAATTTCTCTAAGTGTCGGACTTCTAAGTGTCGAAATTTTTCTACGTGTCGGATTTTTTCTAAGTTTCGAAATTTTTCTAAGTGTCGGTTTTTTTCTAAGTGTCGGATTTTTTCTAAGTGTCGAAACTTTTCTGTCGAAATTTTTCTGTCGGATTTTTTCTAAGTTTTGAAATATTTCTAAGTGTCGGATTTTTTCTAAGTTTTGAAATTTTTCTACGTGTCGGATTTTTTCTAAGTTTTGAAATATTTCTAAGTGTCGGATTTTTTCTAAGTTTTGAAATTTTTCTACGTGTCGGATTTTTTCTAAGTTTCGAAATTATTCTAAGTGTCGGTTTTTTTCTAAGTGTCGGATTTTTTCTAAGTGTCGAAACTTTTCTGTCGGAATTTTTCTGTCGGATTTTTTCTAAGTTTTGAAATATTTCTAAGTGTCGGATTTTTTCTAAGTTTTGAAATTTTTCTAAGTGTCGGATTTTTTCTAAGTGTCAGATTTTTTCTAAGTCGAAACTTTTCTGTGTCGAAATTTTTCTAAGTGTCGGAATTTTTCTATGTCGGATTTTTTCTAAGTTTTGAAATATTTCTAAGTGTCGGATTTTTTCTAAGTGTCGAAACTTTTCTACGTGTCGGATTTTTTCTAAGTTTCGAAATTTTTCTAAGTGTCGGTTTTTTTCTAAGTGTAGGATTTTTTCTAAGTGTCGAAACTTTTCTGTCGGAATTTTTCTGTCGGATTTTTTCTAAGTTTTGAAATATTTCTAAGTGTCGGATTTTTTCTAAGTTTTGAAATTTTTCTAAGTGTCGGATTTTTTCTAAGTGTCAGATTTTTTCTAAGTGTCAAAATTTTTCTGAGTGTCTAAACTTTTCTAATTGTCAGATTTTTTCTAGGTGTCGGATTTTTTCTAAGTTTTGAAATATTTCTAAGTGTCGAAATTTTTCTGAATGTCAAAATTTTTCTGTCAGAATTTTTCTAAGTGTCGGATTTTTTCTAAGTGGCGAAATCTTTCCGTCGGAATTTTTCTAAGTGTCGGATTTTTTCTAAGTGTCAGATTTTTTCTAAGTGTCGAAATTTCTCTGTCAGAATTCTTCTAAGTGTCGAAATCTTTCTAAGTGTCGGATTTCTTGAAAGTGTCGAAACTTTTCTGAGTGTCGGAATTTTTCTAAGTGTCGGATTTTTTCTAAGTGTCGAAACTTTTCTGTCGGAATTTTTCTGTGTCGGATTTTTTCTAAGTTTTGAAATATTTCTAAGTGTTGGATTTTTTCTAAGTTTTGAAATTTTTCTATGTGTCGAGATTTTTCTGTCGGAATTTTTCTAAGTGTCGGAATTTTTCTATGTGTCAGATTTTTTTTAAGTTTTGAAATATTTCTAAGTGTCGGAATTTTTCTAAGTGTCGGATTTTTTCTAAGTGTCAAAATTTTTCTGTCAGAATTTTTCTAACTGTCGGATTTTTTCTAAGTGTCGAAACTTTTCTATGTCGAAACTTTTCTGTCGGAATATTTCTAAGTGTCGGAATTTTTCTGTCAGAATTTTCTAAATGTCGGATTTTTTCTAAGTGTTGAAACTTTTCTGAATTTCTAAACTTTTCTAAGTGTCGCATTTTTTCTAAATGTCGAAACTTTTCTCAATGTCTAAACTTTTCTAAGTGTCGGATGTTTTCTAACTGTCGTATTTTTTGTAAGTGTCGAAACTTTTATGTCGGATTTTTTCTAAGTGTCGGATTTTTTCTAAGTGTCGGATTGTTTCTAAGTGTCGGATTTTTTCTAAGTGCCGGTTTTTTCTAAGTGTCAACACTTTCCTGAGTATCGAAATTTTTCTTGGTGTCGGATTTTTTCTAAATGTCGAAACTTTTCTCTGTCAAAATTTCTCTAATTGTCGGACTTCTGAGTGTCAAAACTTTTTTAAGTGCCGACATTTTTCTAAGTGTCGGATTTTTTCTGAGTGTCGGATTTTTTCTGTCGGAATTTTTCTAAGTGTCGGATTTTTTCTAAGTGTCGGATTTTTCTGTTGGAATTTTTCTAAGTGTCGAGATATTTCTGTTGTAATTTTTCTAAGTGTAGGATTTTTTCTAAGTGTCGGATTTTTTCTAAGTGTTGAAATTTTTCTGTCGGAATTTTTCTAAGTGTCGAAACTTTTCTGTGTCGGAATTGTTCTAAGTGTCAGACTTCTTCTAAGTGTCGAAACTTTTCTGAGTGTCGAAATTTTTCTAAGTGTCCGATTTTTTCTAAATGTTGAAACTTTTCTGAGTCAAAATTTCTCTAATTGTCGGACATCTGAGTGTCAAAACTTTTTTAAGTGCCGAAATTTTTCTAAGTGTCGGATTTTTTCTAAGTGTCGGATTTTTTCTGAGTGTCGGATTTTTTCTATGTGTCGGAATTTTTCTAAGTGTCGGATTTTTTCTAAGTGTCGGATTTTTCTGTTGGAATTTTTCTAAGTGTCGAGATATTTCTGTTGTAATTTTTCTAAGTGTAGGATTTTTTCTAAGTGTCGGATTTTTTCTAAGTGTTGAAATTTTTCTGTCGGAATTTTTCTAAGTGTCGAAACTTTTCTGTGTCGGAATTGTTCTAAGTGTCAGACTTCTTCTAAGTGTCGAAACTTTTCTGAGTGTCGAAATTTTTCTAAGTGTCCGATTTTTTCTAAATGTTGAAACTTTTCTGAGTCAAAATTTCTCTAATTGTCGGACATCTGAGTGTCAAAACTTTTTTAAGTGCCGAAATTTTTCTAAGTGTCGGATTTTTTCTAAGTGTCGGATTTTTTCTAAGTGTCGGATTGTTTCTAAGTGTCGGATTTTTTCTAAGTGCCGGTTTTTTCTAAGTGTCAACACTTTCCTGAGTATCGAAATTTTTCTTGGTGTCGGATTTTTTCTAAATGTCGAAACTTTTCTCTGTCAAAATTTCTCTAATTGTCGGACTTCTGAGTGTCAAAACTTTTTTAAGTGCCGACATTTTTCTAAGTGTCGGATTTTTTCTAAGTTGTGAAATTTTTCTACGTGTCGGATTTTTTCTAAGTTTCGAAATTATTCTAAGTGTCGGTTTTTTTCTAAGTGTCGGATTTTTTCTAAGTGTCGAAACTTTTCTGTCGGAATTTTTCTGTCGGATTTTTTCTAAGTTTTGAAATATTTCTAAGTGTCGGATTTTTTCTAAGTTTTGAAATTTTTCTAAGTGTCGGATTTTTTCTAAGTGTCAGATTTTTTCTAAGTCGAAACTTTTCTGTGTCGAAATTTTTCTAAGTGTCGGAATTTTTCTATGTCGGATTTTTTCTAAGTTTCGAAATTTTTCTAAGTGTCGGTTTTTTTCTAAGTGTAGGATTTTTTCTAAGTGTCGAAACTTTTCTGTCGGAATTTTTCTGTCGGATTTTTTCTAAGTTTTGAAATATTTCTAAGTGTCGGATTTTTTCTAAGTTTTGAAATTTTTCTAAGTGTCGGATTTTTTCTAAGTGTCAGATTTTTTCTAAGTGTCAAAATTTTTCTGAGTGTCTAAACTTTTCTAATTGTCAGATTTTTTCTAGGTGTCGGATTTTTTCTAAGTTTTGAAATATTTCTAAGTGTCGAAATTTTTCTGAATGTCAAAATTTTTCTGTCAGAATTTTTCTAAGTGTCGGATTTTTTCTAAGTGGCGAAATCTTTCCGTCGGAATTTTTCTAAGTGTCGGATTTTTTCTAAGTGTCAGATTTTTTCTAAGTGTCGAAATTTCTCTGTCAGAATTCTTCTAAGTGTCGAAATCTTTCTAAGTGTCGGATTTCTTGAAAGTGTCGAAACTTTTCTGAGTGTCGGAATTTTTCTAAGTGTCGGATTTTTTCTAAGTGTCGAAACTTTTCTGTCGGAATTTTTCTGTGTCGGATTTTTTCTAAGTTTTGAAATATTTCTAAGTGTTGGATTTTTTCTAAGTTTTGAAATTTTTCTATGTGTCGAGATTTTTCTGTCGGAATTTTTCTAAGTGTCGGAATTTTTCTATGTGTCAGATTTTTTTTAAGTTTTGAAATATTTCTAAGTGTCGGAATTTTTCTAAGTGTCGGATTTTTTCTAAGTGTCGAAACTTTTCTATGTCGAAACTTTTCTGTCGGAATATTTCTAAGTGTCAAAATTTTTCTGTCAGAATTTTTCTAACTGTCGGATTTTTTCTAAGTGTCGAAACTTTTCTATGTCGAAACTTTTCTGTCGGAATATTTCTAAGTGTCGGAATTTTTCTGTCAGAATTTTCTAAATGTCGGATTTTTTCTAAGTGTTGAAACTTTTCTGAATTTCTAAACTTTTCTAAGTGTCGCATTTTTTCTAAATGTCGAAACTTTTCTCAATGTCTAAACTTTTCTAAGTGTCGGATGTTTTCTAACTGTCGTATTTTTTGTAAGTGTCGAAACTTTTATGTCGGATTTTTTCTAAGTGTCGGATTTTTTCTAAGTGTCGGATTGTTTCTAAGTGTCGGATTTTTTCTAAGTGCCGGTTTTTTCTAAGTGTCAACACTTTCCTGAGTATCGAAATTTTTCTTGGTGTCGGATTTTTTCTAAATGTCGAAACTTTTCTCTGTCAAAATTTCTCTAATTGTCGGACTTCTGAGTGTCAAAACTTTTTTAAGTGCCGACATTTTTCTAAGTGTCGGATTTTTTCTGAGTGTCGGATTTTTTCTGTGTGGAGATTTTTCTGTCGGAATTTTTCTAAGTGTCGGATTTTTTCTAAGTGTCGGATTTTTCTGTTGGAATTTTTCTAAGTGTCGAGATATTTCTGTTGTAATTTTTCTAAGTGTAGGATTTTTTCTAAGTGTCGGATTTTTTCTAAGTGTTGAAATTTTTCTGTCGGAATTTTTCTAAGTGTCGAAACTTTTCTGTGTCGGAATTGTTCTAAGTGTCAGACTTCTTCTAAGTGTCGAAACTTTTCTGAGTGTCGAAATTTTTCTAAGTGTCCGATTTTTTCTAAATGTTGAAACTTTTCTGAGTCAAAATTTCTCTAATTGTCGGACATCTGAGTGTCAAAACTTTTTTAAGTGCCGAAATTTTTCTAAGTGTCGGATTTTTTCTAAGTGTCGGATTTTTTCTGAGTGTCGGATTTTTTCTATGTGTCGGAATTTTTCTAAGTGTCGGATTTTTTCTAAGTTTTGAAATTTTTCTATGTGTCGAAACTTTTCTGTCGGAATTTTTCTAAGTGTCGGAATTTTTCTAAGTGTCGGATTTTTTCTAACTGTCAAAATTTTTCTGTCAGAATTTTTCTAACTGTCGGATTTTTTCTAAGTGTCGAAACTTTTCTATGTCGAAACTTTTCTGTCGGAATATTTCTAAGTGTCGGAATTTTTCTGTCAGAATTTTCTAAATGTCGGATTTTTTCTAAGTGTTGAAACTTTTCTGAATTTCTAAACTTTTCTAAGTGTCGCATTTTTTCTAAATGTCGAAACTTTTCTCAATGTCTAAACTTTTCTAAGTGTTGGATGTTTTCTAACTGTCGTATTTTTTGTAAGTGTCGAAACTTTTATGTCGGATTTTTTCTAAGTGTCGGATTTTTTCTAAGTGTCGGATTGTTTCTAAGTGTCGGATTTTTTCTAAGTGCCGGTTTTTTCTAAGTGTCAACACTTTCCTGAGTATCGAAATTTTTCTTGGTGTCGGATTTTTTCTAAATGTCGAAACTTTTCTCTGTCAAAATTTCTCTAATTGTCGGACTTCTGAGTGTCAAAACTTTTTTAAGTGCCGACATTTTTCTAAGTGTCGGATTTTTTCTGAGTGTCGGATTTTTTCTGTGTGGAGATTTTTCTGTCGGAATTTTTCTAAGTGTCGGATTTTTTCTAAGTGTCGGATTTTTCTGTTGGAATTTTTCTAAGTGTCGAGATATTTCTGTTGTAATTTTTCTAAGTGTAGGATTTTTTCTAAGTGTCGGATTTTTTCTAAGTGTTGAAATTTTTCTGTCGGAATTTTTCTAAGTGTCGAAACTTTTCTGTGTCGGAATTGTTCTAAGTGTCAGACTTCTTCTAAGTGTCGAAACTTTTCTGAGTGTCGAAATTTTTCTAAGTGTCCGATTTTTTCTAAATGTTGAAACTTTTCTGAGTCAAAATTTCTCTAATTGTCGGACATCTGAGTGTCAAAACTTTTTTAAGTGCCGAAATTTTTCTAAGTGTCGGATTTTTTATAAGTGTCGGATTTTTTCTGAGTGTCGGATTTTTTCTATGTGTCGGAATTTTTCTAAGTGTCGGATTTTTTCTAAGTGTCGGATTTTTTCTAAGTGTCGAAACTTTTCTGTCGGAATTTTTCTAAGTGTCGGACTTCTTCTAAGTGTCGGATTTTTTCTAAGTGTCGGATTTTTTCTAAGTGTCGGATTTTTTCTAAGTGTCGGATTTTTTCTAAGTGTCGAAACTTTTCTGTCGGAATTTTTCTAAGTGTCGGACTTCTAAGTGTCGAAACTTTTCTGAGTGTCGGAATTTTTTTAAGTGTCGGAATTTTTCTAAGTGTCGGAATTTTTCTAAGTGTCAGATTTTTTCTACGTGTCAGATTTTTTCTAAGTGTCAGGTTTTTTCTGAGTGTGGAGATTTTTCTGTCAGAATTTTTCTAAGTGTCGGATTTTTTCTAAGTGTCGAAACTTTTCTGTGTCGGAATTTTTCTAAGTGTCAGACTTCTTCTAAGTGTCGAAACTTTTCTGAGTGTCGAAATTTTTCTAAGTGTCCGATTTTTTCTAAATGTTGAAACTTTTCTGTGTCAAAATTTCTCTAATTGTCGGACTTCTGAGTGTCAAAACTTTTTTAAGTGCCGAAATTTTTCTGAGTGTCGGATTTTTTCTAAGTGTCGTATTTTTTCTGAGTGTCGGATTTTTTCTAAGTGTCGTATTTTTTCTAAGTGTCGTAATTTTTCTAAGTGTCGTATTTTTTCTAAGTGTCGTATTTTTTCTAAGTGTCGTATTTTTTCTAAGTGTCGTATTTTTTCTAAGTGTCAGATTTTTTCTAATTGTCGAAACCTTTCTGTCGGAATTTTTCTAAGTGTCGGAATTTTTCTAAGTGTCGGAATTTTTCTAAGTGTCGGAATTTTTCTAAGTGTCGGAATTTTTCTAAGTGTCGAGATTTTTCTAAGTGTCGGATTTTTTCTAAATGTCTAAATTTTTCTGAGTGTCGGATTTTTTCTAAGTTTCGAAACTTTCCTGAGTGTCGAAATTTTTCTAAGTCAGATTTTTTCTAAATGTCTAAATTTTTCTGAGTGTCGAAATTTTTCTAAGTGTCCGATTTTTTCTAAATGTTGAAACTTTTCTGTGTCAAAATTTCTCTAATTGTCGGACTTCTGAGTGTCAAAACTTTTTTAAGTGCCGAAATTTTTCTGAGTGTCGGATTTTTTCTAAGTGTCGTATTTTTTCTGAGTGTCGGATTTTTTCTAAGTGTCGTATTTTTTCTAAGTGTCGTAATTTTTCTAAGTGTCGTATTTTTTCTAAGTGTCGTATTTTTTCTAAGTGTCGTATTTTTTCTAAGTGTCGTATTTTTTCTAAGTGTCAGATTTTTTCTAATTGTCGAAACCTTTCTGTCGGAATTTTTCTAAGTGTCGGAATTTTTCTAAGTGTCGGAATTTTTCTAAGTGTCGGAATTTTTCTAAGTGTCGGAATTTTTCTAAGTGTCGAGATTTTTCTAAGTGTCGGATTTTTTCTAAATGTCTAAATTTTTCTGAGTGTCGGATTTTTTCTAAGTTTCGAAACTTTCCTGAGTGTCGAAATTTTTCTAAGTCAGATTTTTTCTAAATGTCTAAATTTTTCTGAGTGTCGGATTTTTTCTAAGTGTCGAAACTTTCCTGAGTGTCAAAATTTTTCTAAGTCAGATTTTTTCTAAATGTCAAAATTTTTCTGTCAGAATTTTCTAAATGTCGGATTTTTTCTAAGTGTTGAAACTTTTCTGAATTTCTAAACTTTTCTAAGTGTCGCATTTTTTCTAAATGTCGAAACTTTTCTCAATGTCTAAACTTTTCTAAGTGTCGGATGTTTTCTAACTGTCGTATTTTTTGTAAGTGTCGAAACTTTTCTGTCGGATTTTTTCTAAGTGTCGAAATTTTTCTAAGTGTCGAAATTTTTCTAAGTGTCGGATTTTTTCTAAGTGTCGAGATTTTTCTGTCGGAATTTTTCTAAGTGTCGGACTTCTAAGTGTCGAAACTTTTCTGAGTGTCGGAATTTTTCTAAGTGTCGGAATTTTTCTAAGTGTCGGAATTTTTCTAAGTGTCAGATTTTTTCTACGTGTCAGATTTTTTCTAAGTGTCAGGTTTTTTCTGAGTGTGGAGATTTTTCTGTCAGAATTTTTCTAAGTGTCGGATTTTTTCTAAGTGTCGAAACTTTTCTGTGTCGGAATTTTTCTAAGTGTCAGACTTCTTCTAAGTGTCGAAACTTTTCTGAGTGTCGAAATTTTTCTAAGTGTCCGATTTTTTCTAAATGTTGAAACTTTTCTGTCAAAATTTCTCTAATTGTCGGACTTCTGAGTGTCAAAACTTTTTTAAGTGCCGAAATTTTTCTGAGTGTCGGATTTTTTCTAAGTGTCGTATTTTTTCTGAGTGTCGGATTTTTTCTAAGTGTCGTATTTTTTCTAAGTGTCGTAATTTTTCTAAGTGTCGTATTTTTTCTAAGTGTCGTATTTTTTCTAAGTGTCGTATTTTTTCTAAGTGTCGGATTTTTTCTAAGTGTCGGATTTTTTCTAATTGTCGAAACCTTTCTGTCAGAATTTTTCTAAGTGTCGGATTTTTTCTAAGTGTCGAAACTTTTCTGTGTCGGAATTTTTCTAAGTGTCAGACTTCTTCTAAGTGTCGAAACTTTTCTGAGTGTCGAAATTTTTCTAAGTGTCCGATTTTTTCTAAATGTTGAAACTTTTCTGTGTCAAAATTTCTCTAATTGTCGGACTTCTGAGTGTCAAAACTTTTTTAAGTGCCGAAATTTTTCTGAGTGTCGGATTTTTTCTAAGTGTCGTATTTTTTCTGAGTGTCGGATTTTTTCTAAGTGTCGTATTTTTTCTAAGTGTCGTAATTTTTCTAAGTGTCGTATTTTTTCTAAGTGTCGTATTTTTTCTAAGTGTCGTATTTTTTCTAAGTGTCGTATTTTTTCTAAGTGTCAGATTTTTTCTAATTGTCGAAACCTTTCTGTCGGAATTTTTCTAAGTGTCGGAATTTTTCTAAGTGTCGGAATTTTTCTAAGTGTCGGAATTTTTCTAAGTGTCGAGATTTTTCTAAGTGTCGGATTTTTTCTAAATGTCTAAATTTTTCTGAGTGTCGGATTTTTTCTAAGTTTCGAAACTTTCCTGAGTGTCGAAATTTTTCTAAGTCAGATTTTTTCTAAATGTCTAAATTTTTCTGAGTGTCGGATTTTTTCTAAGTGTCGAAACTTTCCTGAGTGTCAAAATTTTTCTAAGTCAGATTTTTTCTAAATGTCAAAATTTTTCTGTCAGAATTTTCTAAATGTCGGATTTTTTCTAAGTGTTGAAACTTTTCTGAATTTCTAAACTTTTCTAAGTGTCGCATTTTTTCTAAATGTCGAAACTTTTCTCAATGTCTAAACTTTTCTAAGTGTCGGATGTTTTCTAACTGTCGTATTTTTTGTAAGTGTCGAAACTTTTCTGTCGGATTTTTTCTAAGTGTCGAAATTTTTCTAAGTGTCGAAATTTTTCTAAGTGTCGGATTTTTTCTAAGTGTCGAGATTTTTCTGTCGGAATTTTTCTAAGTGTCGGACTTCTAAGTGTCGAAACTTTTCTGAGTGTCGGAATTTTTCTAAGTGTCGGAATTTTTCTAAGTGTCGGAATTTTTCTAAGTGTCAGATTTTTTCTACGTGTCAGATTTTTTCTAAGTGTCAGGTTTTTTCTGAGTGTGGAGATTTTTCTGTCAGAATTTTTCTAAGTGTCGGATTTTTTCTAAGTGTCGAAACTTTTCTGTGTCGGAATTTTTCTAAGTGTCAGACTTCTTCTAAGTGTCGAAACTTTTCTGAGTGTCGAAATTTTTCTAAGTGTCCGATTTTTTCTACGTGTCAGATTTTTTCTAAGTGTTGGATTTTTTCTAAGTGTTGAAATTTTTCTGTCAGAATTTTTCTAACTGTTGGATTTTTTCTAAGTGTCGAAATCTTTCTGTCAGAATTTTTGTAAGTGTCGGATTTTTTCTAAGTGTCGGATTTTTTCTAAGTGTCAGGTTTTTTCTAAGTGTCGGATTTTTTCTGAGTGTCGGATTTTTTCTAAGTGTCGAGATTTTTCTGTTGTAATTTTTGTAAGTGTCGGATTTTTTCTAAGTGTCAGGTTTTTTCTAAGTGTCGGATTTTTTCTGAGTGTCGGATTTTTTCTAAGTGTCGAGATTTTTCTGTTGTAATTTTTGTAAGTGTCGGATTTTTTCTAAGTGTCGGATTTTTTCTAAGTGTCGGATTATTTCTAAGTGTCGGATTTTTTCTAAGTGTCGGATTTTTTCTGAGTGTCGGATTTTTTCTAAGTGTCGAGATTTTTCTGTTGTAATTTTTGTAAGTGTCGGATTTTTTCTAAGTGTCGGATTTTTTCTAAGTGTCGGATTATTTCTAAGTGTCGGATTTTTTCTAAGTGTCGGATTGTTTCTAAGTGTCAGGTTTTTTCTAAGTGTCAACACTTTCCTGTTGGATTTTTTCTAAGTGTCGAGATTTTTCTGTCGGAATTTTTGTAAGTGTCGGATTTTTTCTAAGTGTCGGATTTTTTCTGAGTGTCGGATTTTTTCTAAGTGTTGGATTTTTTCTAAGTGTTGAAATTTTTCTGTCAGAATTTTTCTAACTGTTGGATTTTTTCTAAGTGTTGAGATTTTTCTGTCAGAATTTTTCTAAGTGTCGGAATTTTTCTAAGTGTCGGAATTTTTCTAAGTGTCAGATTTTTTCTAAGTGTGGAAACTTTTCTAAGTGTCGAAATCTTTCTGTCAGAATTTTTGTAAGTGTCGGATTTTTTCTAAGTGTCGAGATTTTTGTGTCGAAATTTTTCTAAGAGTCGGATTTTTTCTAAATGTCAAAATTTTTCCGTCATAATTTTTCTAAGTGTCGGATTTTTTCTAAGTGCCGGATTTTTTCTAAATGTCAACATTTGTCTGTCAGAATTTTCTAAATGTCGGATTTTTTCTAAATGTCGAAACTTTTCTCAATGTCTAAACTTTTCTAAGTGTCGGATGTTTTCTAACTGTCCTATTTTTTGTAAGTGTCGAAACCTTTCTGTCAGATTTTTTCTAAGTGTCGAAATATTTCTAAGTGTCGAAATTTTTCTAAGTGTCGCATTTTTTCTAAGTGTCGCATTTTTTCTAAATGTCGAAACTTTTCTCAATGTCGAAACTTTTCTAAGTGTCGGATGTTTTCTAACTGTCCTATTTTTTGTAAGTGTCGAAACCTTTCTGTCAGATTTTTTCTAAGTGTCGAAATTTTTCTGTTGTAATTTTTGTAAGTGTCGAGATTTTTCTGTCGGAATTTTTCTAAGTGTCGGATTTTTTCTAAGTGTCGAAATATTTCTGTCAGAATTTTTGAAAGTGTCAAATTTTTTCTAAGTGTTGAGATTTTTCTGTCGGATTTTTTCTAAGTGTCGGATTTTTTCTAAGTGTCGGATTTTTTCTAAGTGTCAGGTTTTTTCTAAGTGTCAACACTTTCCTGAGTATCGAAATTTTTCTGTGTCAAAATGTCTCTAATTGTCGGACTTCTGAGTGTCAAAACTTTTTTAAGTGCCGAAATTTTTCTAAGTGTCGGATTTTTTCTGAGTGTCGGATTTTTTCTAAGTGTCGAGATTTTTCTGTTGTAATTTTTGTAAGTGTCGGATTTTTTCTAAGTGTTGGATTTTTTCTAAGTGTTGAAATTTTTCTGTCGGATTTTTTCTAAGTGTTGGATTTTTTCTAAGTGTCGGATTTTTTCTAAGTGTCAGGTTTTTTCTAAGTGTCGGATTTTTTCTGATTGTCGGATTTTTTCTAAGTGTCGAGATTTTTCTGTTGTAATTTTTGTAAGTGTCGGATTTTTTCTAAGTGTTGGATTTTTTCTAAGTGTTGAAATTTTTCTGTCAGAATTTTTCTAACTGTTGGATTTTTTCTAAGTGTCGAGATTTTTCTGTCGGAATTTTTGTAAGTGTCGGATTTTTTCTAAGTGTTGAGATTTTTCTGTCGGAATTTTTCTAAGTGTCGGAATTTTTCTAAGTGTCGGAATTTTTCTAAGTGTCAGATTTTTTCTAAGTGTGGAAACTTTTCTAAGTGTCGAAATCTTTCTGTCAGAATTTTTGTAAGTGTCCGATTTTTTGTAAGTGTCGAGATTTTTGTGTCGAAATTTTTCTAAGAGTCAGATTTTTTCTAAGTGCCGGATTTTTTCTAAATGTCAAAATTTTTCTGTCAGAATTTTCTAAATGTTGGATTTTTTCTAAGTGTTGAAACTTTTCTGAATTTCTAAACTTTTCTAAGTGTCGCATTTTTTCTAAATGTCGAAACTTTTCTCAATGTCTAAACTTTTCTAAGTGTCGGATGTTTTCTAACTGTCGTATTATTTGTAAGTGTCAAAACTTTTCTGTCGAAATTTTTCTAAGTGTCGACATTTTTCTAAGTGTCGGATTTTTTCTGAGTGTCTGATTTTTTCTAAGTGTCGAGATTTTTCTGTTGTAATTTTTGTAAGTGTCGGATTTTTTCTAAGTGTTGGATTTTTTCTAAGTGTTGAAATTTTTCTGTCAGAATTTTTCTAACTGTTGGATTTTTTCTAAGTGTCGAGATTTTTCTGTCGGAATTTTTGTAAGTGTCGGATTTTTTCTAAGTGTTGAGATTTTTCTGTCGGAATTTTTCTAAGTGTCGGAATTTTTCTAAGTGTCAGATTTTTTCTAAGTGTGGAAACTTTTCTAAGTGTCGAAATCTTTCTGTCAGAATTTTTGTAAGTGTCCGATTTTTTGTAAGTGTCGAGATTTTTGTGTCGAAATTTTTCTAAGAGTCAGATTTTTTCTAAGTGCCGGATTTTTTCTAAATGTCAAAATTTTTCTGTCAGAATTTTCTAAATGTTGGATTTTTTCTAAGTGTTGAAACGTTTCTGAATTTCTAAACTTTTCTAAGTGTCGCATTTTTTCTAAATGTCGAAACTTTTCTCAATGTCTAAACTTTTCTAAGTGTCGGATGTTTTCTAACTGTCGTATTATTTGTAAGTGTCAAAACTTTTCTGTCGAAATTTTTCTAAGTGTCGACATTTTTCTAAGTGTCGGATTTTTTCTGAGTGTCTGATTTTTTCTAAGTGTCGAAATTTTTCTGTCAGAATTTTTGTAAGTGTCGGATTTTTTCTAAGTGTTGAGATTTTTCTGTCGGAATTTTTCTGTCAGAATTTTTGTAAGTGTCGGATTTTTTCTAAGTGTCGAGATTTTTCTGTCGGAATTTTTCTAAGTGTCGGAATTTTTCTAAGTGTCAGATTTTTTCTAAGTGTGGAAACTTTTCTAAGTGTCGAAATCTTTCTGTCAGAATTTTTGTAAGTGTCCGATTTTTTCTAAGTGTCGAGATTTTTGTGTCGAAATTTTTCTAAGAGTCGGATTTTTTCTAAATGTCAAAATTTTTCCGTCAGAATTTTTCTAAGTGTCGGATTTTTTCTAAGTGCCGGATTTTTTCTAAATGTCAACATTTTTCTGTCAGAATTTTCTAAATGTCGGATTTTTTCTAAGTGTTGAAACTTTTCTGAATTTCTAAACTTTTCTAAGTGTCGCATTTTTTCTAAATGTCGAAAATTTTCTCAATGTCTAAACTTTTCTAAGTGTCGGATGTTTTCTAACTGTCATATTATTTGTAAGTGTCGAAACTTTTCTGTCGAAATTTTTCTAAGTGTCGACATTTTTCTACGTGTCGGATTTTTTCTGAGTGTCTGATTTTTTCTAAGTGTCGAGATTTTTCTGTTGTAATTTTTGTAAGTGTCGGATTTTTTCTAAGTGTTGGATTTTTTCTAAGTGTTGAAATTTTTCTGTCAGAATTTTTCTAACTGTTGGATTTTTTCTAAGTGTCGAGATTTTTCTGTCGGAATTTTTCTAAGTGTCGGATTTTTTCTAAGTGTCGGATTTTTTCTAAGTGTCGAAATTTTTCTGTCAGAATTTTTGTAAGTGTCGGATTTTTTCTAAGTGTCGAGATTTTTCTGTCGGAATTTTTCTAAGTGTCGGATTTTTTCTAAGTGTCGGATTTTTTCTAAGTGTCAGGTTTTTTCTAAGTGTCAACACTTTCCTGAGTATCGAAATTTTTCTTAGTGTTGGATTTTTTCTAAATGTCGAAACTTTTCTGTGTCAAAATGTCTCTAATTGTTGGACTTCTGAGTGTCAAAACTTTTTTAAGTGCCGAAATTTTTCTAAGTGTCGGATTTTTTCTAAGTGTCGGATTTTTTCGGTGTCGGATTTTTTCTAAGTGTCGAGATTTTTCTGTTGTAATTTTTGTAAGTGTCGGATTTTGTCTAAGTGTTGGATTTTTTCAAAGTGTTGAAATCTTTCTGTCAGAATTTTTGTAAGTGTCCGATTTTTTCTAAGTGGTGAAATTTTTCTGTCAGAATTTTTCTAACTGTTGGATTTTTTCTAAGTGTCGAAACCTTTCTGTCGGATTTTTTCTAAGTGTTGGATTTTTTCTAAGTGTCGAAATCTTTCTGTCAGAATTTTTGTAAGTGTCGGATTTTTTGTAAGTGTCGGATTTTTTCTAAGTGTCGGATTTTTTCTAAGTGTCAGGTTTTTTCTAAGTGTCAACACTTTCCTGAGTATCGAAATTTTTCTTAGTGTCGGATTTTTTCTAACTGTCGAAACTTTTCTGTGTCAAAATGTCTCTAATTGTCGGACTTCTGAGTGTCAAAACTTTTTTAAGTGCCGAAATTTTTCTAAGTGTCGGATTTTTTCTGAGTGTCGGATTTTTTCTAAGTGTCGAGATTTTTCTGTTGTAATTTTTGTAAGTGTCGGATTTTTTCTAAGTGTTGGATTTTTTCTAAGTGTTGAGATTTTTCTGTCGGAATTTTTCTGTCAGAATTTTTGTAAGTGTCGGATTTTTTCTAAGTGTCGAGATTTTTCTGTCGGAATTTTTCTAAGTGTCGGAATTTTTCTAAGTGTCAGATTTTTTCTAAGTGTGGAAACTTTTCTAAGTGTCGAAATCTTTCTGTCAGAATTTTTGTAAGTGTCCGATTTTTTCTAAGTGTCGAGATTTTTGTGTCGAAATTTTTCTAAGAGTCGGATTTTTTCTAAATGTCAAAATTTTTCCGTCAGAATTTTTCTAAGTGTCGGATTTTTTCTAAGTGCCGGATTTTTTCTAAATGTCAACATTTTTCTGTCAGAATTTTCTAAATGTCGGATTTTTTCTAAGTGTTGAAACTTTTCTGAATTTCTAAACTTTTCTAAGTGTCGCATTTTTTCTAAATGTCGAAACTTTTCTCAATGTCTAAACTTTTCTAAGTGTCGGATGTTTTCTAACTGTCGTATTATTTGTAAGTGTCGAAACTTTTCTGTCGAAATTTTTCTAAGTGTCGACATTTTTCTACGTGTCGGATTTTTTCTGAGTGTCTGATTTTTTCTAAGTGTCGAGATTTTTCTGTTGTAATTTTTGTAAGTGTCGGATTTTTTCTAAGTGTTGGATTTTTTCTAAGTGTTGAAATTTTTCTGTCAGAATTTTTCTAACTGTTGGATTTTTTCTAAGTGTCGAGATTTTTCTGTCGGAATTTTTCTAAGTGTCGGATTTTTTCTAAGTGTCGGATTTTTTCTAAGTGTCGAAATTTTTCTGTCAGAATTTTTGTAAGTGTCGGATTTTTTCTAAGTGTCGAGATTTTTCTGTCGGAATTTTTCTAAGTGTCGGATTTTTTCTAAGTGTCGGATTTTTTCTGTGTCGGATTTTTTCTAAGTGTCGAGATTTTTCTGTTGTAATTTTTGTAAGTGTCGGATTTTTTCTAAGTGTTGAAATTTTTCTGTCAGAATTTTTCTAACTGTTGGATTTTTTCTAAGTGTCGAGATTTTTCTGTCGGAATTTTTCTAAGTGTCGGATTTTTTCTAAGTGTCGAAATTTTTCTGTCAGAATTTTTGTAAGTGTCGGATTTTTTCTAAGTGTTGAGATTTTTCTGTCGGAATTTTTCTGTCAGAATTTTTGTAAGTGTCGGATTTTTTCTAAGTGTCGAGATTTTTCTGTCGGAATTTTTCTAAGTGTCGGAATTTTTCTAAGTGTCAGATTTTTTCTAAGTGTGGAAACTTTTCTAAGTGTCGAAATCTTTCTGTCAGAATTTTTGTAAGTGTCCGATTTTTTCTAAGTGTCGAGATTTTTGTGTCGAAATTTTTCTAAGAGTCGGATTTTTTCTAAATGTCAAAATTTTTCCGTCAGAATTTTTCTAAGTGTCGGATTTTTTCTAAGTGCCGGATTTTTTCTAAATGTCAACATTTTTCTGTCAGAATTTTCTAAATGTCGGATTTTTTCTAAGTGTTGAAACTTTTCTGAATTTCTAAACTTTTCTAAGTGTCGCATTTTTTCTAAATGTCGAAAATTTTCTCAATGTCTAAACTTTTCTAAGTGTCGGATGTTTTTTAACTGTCGTATTATTTGTAAGTGTCGAAACTTTTCTGTCGAAATTTTTCTAAGTGTCGACATTTTTCTACGTGTCGGATTTTTTCTGAGTGTCTGATTTTTTCTAAGTGTCGAGATTTTTCTGTTGTAATTTTTGTAAGTGTCGGATTTTTTCTAACTGTTGGATTTTTTATAAGTGTCGAGATTTTTCTGTCGGATTTTTTCTAAGTGTCGAAATTTTTCTGTCAGAATTTTTGTAAGTGTCGGATTTTTTCTAAGTGTCAAGATTTTTCTGTCGGAATTTTTCTAAGTGTCGGATTTTTTCTAAGTGTCGGATTTTTTCTAAGTGTCAGGTTTTTTCTAAGTGTCAACACTTTCCTGAGTATCGAAATTTTTCTTAGTGTTGGATTTTTTCTAAATGTCGAAACTTTTCTGTGTCAAAATGTCTCTAATTGTTGGACTTCTGAGTGTCAAAACTTTTTTAAGTGCCGAAATTTTTCTAAGTGTCGGATTTTTTCTAAGTGTCGGATTTTTTCTGTGTCGGATTTTTTCTAAGTGTCGAGATTTTTCTGTTGTAATTTTTGTAAGTGTCGGATTTTGTCTAAGTGTTGGATTTTTTCAAAGTGTTGAAATCTTTCTGTCAGAATTTTTGTAAGTGTCCGATTTTTTCTAAGTGGTGAAATTTTTCTGTCAGAATTTTTCTAACTGTTGGATTTTTTCTAAGTGTCGAAACCTTTCTGTCGCATTTTTTCTAAGTGTTGGATTTTTTCTAAGTGTTGAAATTTTTCTGTCAGAATTTTTCAAACTGTTGGATTTTTTCTAAGTGTCGAAATTTTTCTGTCGGAATTTTTGTAAGTGTCGGATTTTTTCTAAGTGTTGAGATTTTTCTGTCAGAATTTTTCTAAGTGTCGGAATTTTTCTAAGTGTCAGATGTTTTCTAAGTGTGGAAACTTTTCTAAGTGTCGAAATCTTTCTGTCAGAATTTTTGTAAGTGTCGGATTTTTTGTAAGTGTCGGATTTTTTCTAAGTGTCGGATTTTTTCTAAGTGTCAGGTTTTTTCTAAGTGTCAACACTTTCCTGAGTATCGAAATTTTTCTTAGTGTCGGATTTTTTCTAACTGTCGAAACTTTTCTGTGTCAAAATGTCTCTAATTGTCGGACTTCTGAGTGTCAAAACTTTTTTAAGTGCCGAAATTTTTCTAAGTGTCGGATTTTTTCTGAGTGTCGGATTTTTTCTAAGTGTCGAGATTTTTCTGTTGTAATTTTTGTAAGTGTCGGATTTTTTCTAAGTGTTGGATTTTTTCTAAGTGTTAAAATTTTTCTGTCAGAATTTTTGTAATTGTCGGATTTTTTCTAAGTGTTGAGATTTTTCTGTCGGATTTTTTCTAAGTGTCGAAATTTTTCTGTCAGAATTTTTGTAAGTGTCGGATTTTTACTAAGTGTTGAGATTTTTCTGTCGGAATTTTTCTGTCAGAATTTTTGTAAGTGTCGGATTTTTTCTAAGTGTCGAGATTTTTCTGTCGGAATTTTTCTAAGTGTCAGATTTTTTTTTAAGTGTGGAAACTTTTCTAAGTGTCGAAATCTTTCTGTCAGAATTTTTGTAAGTGTCCGATTTTTTCTAAGTGTCGAGATTTTTGTGTCGAAATTTTTCTAAGAGTCGGATTTTTTCTAAATGTCAAAATTTTTCCGTCAGAATTTTTCTAAGTGTCGGATTTTTTCTAAGTGCCGGATTTTTTCTAAATGTCAACATTTTTCTGTCAGAATTTTCTAAATGTCGGATTTTTTCTAAGTGTTGAAACTTTTCCCCGTATATACTCGCAGGACAAACGGGAAGACTTTGTCAAAAAATCGCGACGAATACATGTGCCGCTCTGTCCCGGACCGCCCCGCCCCGAGGGGGGGTCCTAAAAATAGGCGAGCGGCGCCCGGTCGGGCGGGACGGCGCAGCCCGCGACCCCGCGAGGGAGACGCGGCCCCCGGGCCCCCGGGGGCCGGGCGGGGCCAATCCTATGGATTTTTGGAAACGTTCCCGGTTGTCCCGTTTCGGCATAAATCCCGCTCTCGGCCACCAGGTGGCGAAATTTTTTTCCCCCGCACGGGACAATCGGGAACACTTTGGACAAAAGGGAACACGCCCCGACGAGCTCATCCGAAACGTCCGAAATGTTCCCGAGGCCCGAAGCCCCGGACCAAACGGGAAAACTTTTGCCGTTTGGGAAGACAATCGCGAACACTCGGCCGCCCTATTAAAAACAGGCCAAATGTCGCGGGGTTTCTAAAGTGTTGTCCGACACGTTCTGGGGTGCCAGTACGGACCCTTCCCATGGGTCCAGGACCGCCAGAATTTGGTCCTTGGTTCTCCACGACACCCTAACCAACACTGAACAGGTTCCAGGCCATCACTTTACTGCTAAGTGTGTTAAACGACATATTGGCATTGAAAAATGCAGCACTTGTTTCATTTGCGAAGGACAGTTGGGAACACTTTTGCCAATTGGGAACACTTATGATTGTATGGTTGGATGTTTACCTCCAGGCCCCCCAGTCTCAGCTGCCAGGCCCAGAAAGTGTCTCTTAGCCTGGATCCACGAGCTGTTGCCCTGGCAGACAATATTTGGGAAAGGACAATCGGGAATACTTTTGCCAATTGGGAACACTTTTTGATATCTGGGAAAGACAATCGTGAACACTCAGCCACCCTATTAAAAACAGGCCAAATGTACTGGGATTTCTAAAGTGTTGTCTGACATGTTCTGGGGTGCCAGTATGGACCCTTCCCATGGGTCCAGGACCACCAGAATTTGATCCCTGGTTCTCCACGACACCCTCACCAACACTCAACAAGTTCCAGGTCATCACTTCACTGCTAAGTGTGTTAAACAATATACTGCCATTGAAAAATGCAGTGTGACCTTTAGGTTTAATAATGTGAGACACTTGGGAACACTTTTGCCAATTGGGAAGGACGACTGGGAACACTCAATCCCCTATGAAAAACAGGCCAAATGTCCTGGTTGAGGCTGTGAACCCTTGTAGGGTTTTGGGGGGGGGTCTGGGGGCGGGGGAAGAGGGGGGGATGCATATGACAATCGGGAATATTTTTGCCAATTGGGAACACTTTTGTCATTTGGGAAAGAGAATTGGGAACACTTTTGCCAATTGGGAACACTTATGATTGTGTGGTTGGATGTTGACCTCCAGGCCCCCCAGTCTCAGCTGCCAGGCCCAGAAAGTGTCTCTAAGCCTGGATTGAAAAGCCCATGCCCCTGGCAGACAATGTTTGGGAAAGGACAATCGGGAATACTTTTGCCAATTGGGAACACTTTCTGGATATTTGGGAAAGACAATTGTGAACACTCAGCCACCCTATTAAAAACAGGCCAAATGTCCTGGGATTTCTAAAGTGTTGTCTGACACGTTCTGGGGTGCCAGTATGGACCCTTCCCATGGGTCCAGGACCACCAGAATTTGGTCCCTGGTTCTCCACGACACACTCACCAACACTGAACAGGTTCCAGGCCATCACTTCGCTGCTAAGTGTGTTAAACAATGTACTGCCATTGAAAAATGCAGTGTGACCTTTAGGTTTTATAATGTGAGACACTTTGGAACACTTTTGCCAATTGGGAAGGACTTTTGGGAACACTCAATCCCCTATTAAAAACAGGCCAAATGTCCTGGTTGAGGCTGTGAACCCTTGTAGGGTTTTGGGGGGGTATGGGGGCGGGGGAAGAGGGGGGGGTGCATAGGACAATTGGGAATATTCTTGCCAATTGGGAACACTTATGATTTTATGGGTGAGTGTTGACCTCCAGGCCCCACAGTCTCAGCTCCCAGGCCCACAAACTGTCTCTAAGCCTGGGGTAACAGGCTTGTGCCCCTGGAAAGACCATTTTTGGGAAAGAACATTTGGGAACACTTTTGCCAATTGGGAACACTTATGATTGTATGGGTGAGTGTTGACCTCCAGGCCCCACAGTCTCACCTCCCAGGCCCGCAAAGTGTCTCTAAGCCTGGGGTAACAGCCTCGTGCCCCTGGTAGAACATTTTTGGGAAAGAACATTTGGGAACACTTTTGCCAATTGGGAACACTTATGATTGTATGGGTGTGTTGACCTCCAGGCCCCACAGTCTCACCTCCCAGGCCCGCAAAGTGTCTCTAAGCCTGGGGTAACAGCCTCGTGCCCCTGGTAGACCATTTTTGGGAAATTACATTTGGGAACACCTTTGCCAATTGGGAACACTTATGATTGTATGGGTGAGTGTTGACCTCCAGGCCCCACAGTCTCACCTCCCAGGCCCACAAAGTGTCTCTAAGCCTGGGGTAACAGGCTCGTGCCCCTGGTAGACCATTTTTGGGAAAGTCTTGAATTTTTTCTAAGTTTTTGACCAGAGGAGGGGGACTGCAGGAACTGTTGGCCTGCTTGCCTCCCCTTCCCTGGTTGAAAAACTTTAACTATGTTTTTCTTAAAGTTTCGTGCCCCTGGTAGACCATTTTTGGGAAATAACGATTGGGAACACTTTTGCCAATTGGGAACACTTATGATTGTATGGGTGAGTGTTGACCTCCAGGCCCCACAGTCTCACCTCCCAGGCCCACAAAGTGTCTCTAAGCCTGGGGTAACAGCCTCGTGCCCCTGGTAGACCATTTTTGGGAAAGAACGATTGGGAACACTTTTGCCAATTGGGAACACTTATGATTGCATGGGTGAGTGTTGACCTCCAGGCCCCTCAGTCTCACCTCCCAGGCCCACAAAGGGTGTCTATCCCTGGGTTAAAAGTGGCAGGGGATGGGTCAAAAACGTCTTGAATTTTTTCTAAGTTTTTGACCAGAGGAGGGGGACTGCAGGAACTGTTGGCCTGCCTGCATCCCCTTCCCTGGTTGAAAAACTTTAACTATGTTTTTCTTAAAGTTTCGTGCCCCTGGTAGACCATTTTTGGGAAATTACATTTGGGAACACTTTTGCCAATTGGGAACACTTATGATTGTATGGGTGAGTGTTGACCTCCAGGCCCCACAGTCTCACCTCCCAGGCCCACAAAGTGTCTCTAAGCCTGGGGTAACAGGCTCGTGCCCCTGGTAGACCATTTTTGGGAAAGTCTTGAATTTTTTCTAAGTTTTTGACCAGAGGAGGGGGATTGCAGGAACTGTTGGCCTGCTTGCCTCCCCTTCCCTGGTTGAAAAACTTTAACTATGTTTTTCTTAAAGTTTCGTGCCCCTGGTAGACCATTTTTGGGAAATATCGATTGGGAACACTTTTGCCAATTGGGAACACTTATGATTGTATGGGTGAGTGTTGACCTCCAGGCCCCACAGTCTCACCTCCCAGGCCCACAAAGTGTCTCTAAGCCTGGGGTAACAGCCTCGTGCCCCTGGTAGACCATTTTTGGGAAATAACGATTGGGAACACTTTTGCCAATTGGGAACACTTATGATTGCATGGGTGAGTGTTGACCTCCAGGCCCCACAGTCTCACCTCCCAGGCCCACAAAGTGTCTCTAAGCCTGGGGTAACAGGCTCGTGCCCCTGGTAGACCATTTTTGGGAAAGTCTTGAATTTTTTCTAAGTTTTTGACCAGAGGAGGGGGACTGCAGTAACTGTTGGCCTGCCTGCCTCCCCTTCCCTGGTTGAAAAACTTTAACTATGTTTTTCTTAAAGTTTCGTGCCCCTGGTAGACCATTTTTGGGAAAGAACATTTGGGAACACTTTTGCCAATTGGGAACACTTATGATTGCATGGGTGAGTGTTGACCTCCAGGCCCCACAGTCTCACCTCCCAGGCCCACAACGTGTCTCTAAGCCTGGGTTAACAAGCTCATGCCCCCTGGTAGACCAACTGTCCTTAATTGGAAACAATAAGGGAATCAATTAAAGAATTAGGGAAACTGTTAGGATGGTAGGTCAATTGGGAATATTATGGACATTTAGGAAGGAAATTTGGGAACATTTTTGCCATTTAGAAAGAACATTGGGGAATAGTTTTGACATTTAGAAAGGACAATTAGGAAAATTTTTGACATTTGGGAATACTTTTGCAATTTGAGTTGGGCAACTGGCACCACACCTAAGAAGATAGGCCAACGGTTCTTTTCATGGCTATTAACACTTTATTTAGAGACACTAAGCCAGTATTTAAGGAAACTAACTTGTTATTTAGAGAAACTAAGTGAATATTAATAGATACAAAGTCAATAAATGAAGAAAACTGTCCTTAATTGGAAACAATAAGGGAATCAATTAAAGAATTAGGGAAACTGTTAGGATGGTAGGTCAATTGGGAATATTATGGACATTTAGGAAGGAAATTTGGGAACATTTTTGCCATTTAGAAAGGACATTGGGGAATAGTTTTGACATTTAGAAAGGACAATTAGGAAAATTTTTGACATTTGGGAATACATTTGCAATTTGAGTTGGGCAATTGGCACCACACCTAAGAAGATAGGCCAACGGTTCTTTTCATGGCTATTAACACTTTATTTAGAGACACTAAGCCAGTATTTAAGGAAACTAACTTGTTATTTAGAGAAACTAAGTGAATATTAATAGATACAAAGTCAATAAATGAAGAAAACTGTCCTTAATTGGAAACAATAAGGGAATCAATTAAAGAATTAGGGAAACTGTTAGGATGGTAGGTCAATTGGGAATATTATGGACATTTAGGAAGGAAATTTGGGAACATTTTTGCCATTTAGAAAGGACATTGGGGAATAGTTTTGACATTTAGAAAGGACAATTAGGAAAATTTTTGACATTTGGGAATACATTTGCAATTTAAGTTGGGCAATTGGGACCACACCTAAGAAGATAGGCCAACGGTTCTTTTCATGGCTATTAACACTTTATTTAGAGACATTAAGCCAGTATTTAAGGAAACTAACTTGTTATTTAGAGAAATTAAGTGAATATTAATAGATACAAAGTCAATAAATGAAGAAAACTGTCCTTAATTGGAAACAATAAGGGAATCAATTAAAGAATTAGGGAAACTGTTAGGATGGTAGGTCAATTGGGAATATTATGGACATTTAGGAAGGAAATTTGGGAACATTTTTGCCATTTAAAAAGGACATTGGGGAATAGTTTTGACATTTAGAAAGGACAATTAGGAAAATTTTTGACATTTGGGAATACATTTGCAATTTGATTTGGGCAATTGGGACCACACCTAAGAAGATAGGCCAACGGTTCTTTTCATGGCTATTAACACTTTATTTAGAGACATTAAGCCAGTATTTAAGGAAACTAACTTGTTATTTAGAGAAGTTAAGTGAATATTAATAGATAAAAAGTCAATAAATGAAGAAAACTGTCCTTAATTGGAAACAATAAGGGAATCAATTAAAGAATTAGGGAAACTGTTAGGATGGTAGGACAATTGGGAACATTATGGACATTTAGGAAGGAAATTTGGGAACATTTTTGCCATTTAGAAAGGACATTGGGGAATAGTTTTGACATTTAGAAAGGACAATTAGGAAAATTTTTGACATTTGGGAATACATTTGCAATTTGAGTTGGGCAATTGGGACCACACCTAAGAAGATAGGCCAACGGTTCTTTTCATGGCTATTAACACTTTATTTAGAGACATTAAGCCAGTATTTAAGGAAACTAACTTGTTATTTAGAGAAGTTAAGTGAATATTAATAGATAAAAAGTCAATAAATGAAGAAAACTGTCCTTAATTGGAAACAATAAGGGAATCAATTAAAGAATTAGGGAAACTGTTAGGATGGTAGGTCAATTGGGAATATTATGGACATTTAGGAAGGAAATTTTGGAACATTTTTGCCATTTAGAAAGGACATTGGGGAATAGTTTTGACATTTAGAAAGGACAATTAGGAAAATTTTTGACATTTGGGAATACATTTGCAATTTGAGTTGGGCAATTGGGACCACACCTAAGAAGATAGGCCAACGGTTCTTTTCATGGCTATTAACACTTTATTTAGAGACATTAAGCCAGTAATTAAGGAAACTAACTTGTTATTTAGAGAAATTAAGTGAATATTAATAGATACAAAGTCAATAAATGAAGAAAACTGTCCTTAATTGGAAACAATAAGGGAATCAATTAAAGAATTAGGGAAACTGTTAGGATGGTAGGACAATTGGGAACATTATGGTCATTTAGCAAGGACAATGGGGAAGACTTTGGACAATTGGGAAGGACAATTGGGAACACTCACCCACCCTATTAAAAACAGGCCAAATGTCCCGGTTTGGGCTTCCCTTATCCTGTTTTTCCCTTAGAGAAAACGGGACATTTGGCCTGTTTTTAATAGGGGGTTGAGTGTTCGCAAATGTCCTTCCTAAATGTCCAAAGCTTTCCCAAATGTAATATCTCCCCTGAAGCATTTTTGGATGCATTTTTGGCTTTTAACCTGAAACAGAAAAACAGCATTTTTTGGACTTTCGGCTAGAGCCTTGGTTTTTACATATGTTGTTGCCAGCTCCCTAAGGAGTGCAACTGTGTTGGTTTGGACATGCTAGCTCTTAGCATTGCTGCACAGGAAGCTCGGTCATTTGGGAACATTTTGGACAATTGGGAAAGACAATTGGGAACACTCACCACCCTATTAAAAACAGGCCAAATGTCCCGGTTTGGGCTTCCCTTATCCTGTTTTTCCCTTAGAGAAAACGGGACGTTTGGCCTGTTTTTAATAGGGGGTTGAGTGTTCGCAAATGTCCTTCCTAAATGTCCAAAGCTTTCCCAAATGTAATATCTCCCCTGAAGCATTTTTGGATGCATTTTTGGCTTTTAACCTGAAACAGAAAAACAGCATTTTTTGGACTTTCGGCTAGAGCCTTGGTTTTTACATATGTTGTTGCCAGCTCCCTAAGGAGTGCAACTGTGTTGGTTTGGACATGCTAGCTCTTAGCATTGCTGCACAGGAAGCTCGGTCATTTGGGAACATTTTGGACAATTGGGAAAGACAATTGGGAACACTCACCACCCTATTAAAAACAGGCCAAATGTCCCGGTTTGGGCTTCCCTTATCCTGTTTTTCCCTTAGAGAAAACGGGACGTTTGGCCTGTTTTTAATAGGGGGTTGAGTGTTCGCAAATGTCCTTCCTAAATGTCCAAAGCTTTCCCAAATGTAATATCTCCCCTGAAGCATTTTTGGATGCATTTTTGGCTTTTAACCTGAAACAGAAAAACAGCATTTTTAGGACTTTCGGCTAGAGCCTTGGTTTTTACATATGTTGTTGCCAGCTCCCTAAGGAGTGCAACTGTGTTGGTTTGGACATGCTAGCACTTAGCATTGCTGCACAGGAAGCTCGGTCATTTGGGAACATTTTGGACAATTGGGAAGGACAATTGGGAACACTCACCCACCCTATTAAAAACAGGCCAAATGTCCCGGTTTGGGCTTCCCTTATCCTGTTCTTCCCTTAGAGAAAACGGGACATTTTGCCTGTTTTTAATAGGGGGTTGAGTGTTCCCAATTGTCCTTTCTAAATGTCCAAAGTGTTCCCAAATGTAATATCTCCCCTGAAGCATTTTTGGATGCATTTTTGGCTTTTAACCTGAAACAGAAAAACAGCATTTTTTGGACTTTCGGCTAGAGCCTTGGTTTTTACATATGTTGTTGCCAGCTCCCTAAGGAGTGCAACTGTGTTGGTTTGGACATGCTAGCACTTAGCATTGCTGCACAGGAAGCTCGGTCATTTGGGAACATTTTGGACAATTGGGAAGGACAATTGGGAACACTCACCCACCCTATTAAAAACAGGCCAAATGTCCCGGTTTCCCTTACAGTGCTTTTCCCTTAGAGAAAACGGGACATTTGGCCTGTTTTTAATAGGGCGGGTGAGTGTTCCCAAATGTCCTTCCCAATTGGCTAAAGTGTTCCCAAGTTTCCCAAGTCGTCTGACTCATTTCCAATGCTAATCTTTCACATTTAACAATGGAATAATGACCTGAAACAAGTTCCATGTCAAAGAGGGTCTTCTGGAGGACCGATGACCAAATTTTGGTGGTCCTGGACCCATGGGAAGGGGCCTAAACAGGATTTTCATTTTTCGCTACGGCACTGCACAAGATAGCAGAAAATTGAGATTTTTTAAAACTTGAGCTAGAGTCCTGATTTTATTATATGTTGTTGCCAGCTCCCTAAGGAGTGCAACTGTGTTGGTTTGGAATTGCTAGCACTTAGCATTGCTGCACAGGAAGCTCGGCCATTTGGGAACATTTTGGACAATTGGGAAGGACAATTGGGAACACTCACCCACCCTATTAAAAACAGGCCGAATGTCCTGGTTTGGGTTTCCCTTATCCTGTTTTTCCCTTAGAAAAAACGGGAAATTTGGCCTGTTTTTAATAGGGGGTTGAGTGTTCGCAAATGTCCTTCCTAAATGTCCAAAGCTTTCCCAAATGTAATATCTCCCCTGAAGCATTTTTGGATGCATTTTTGGCTTTTAACCTGAAACAGAAAAACAGCATTTTTTGGACTTTCGGCTAGAGCCTTGGTTTTTACATATGTTGTTGCCAGCTCCCTAAGGAGTGCAACTGTGTTGGTTTGGACATGCTAGCACTTAGCATTGCTGCACAGGAAGCTCGTTCATTTGGGAACATTTTGGACAATTGGGAAGGACAATTGGGAACACTCACCACCCTATTAAAAACAGGCCAAATGTCCCGGTTTCCCTTACAGTGCTTTTCCCTTAGAGAAAACGGGACATTTGGCCTGTTTTTAATAGGGCGGGTGAGTGTTCCCAAGTTTCCCAAGTTGTCTGACTCATTTTCAATGCTAATCTTTCACATTTAACAATGGAATAATGACCTGAAACAAGTTCCATGTCAAAGAGGGTGTTCTGGAGGACCGATGACCAAATTTTGGTTGTCCTGGACCCATGGGTAGGGGCCTAAACAGGATTTTCATTTTTCGCTACGGCAATGCACAAGATAGCAGAAAATTGAGATTTTTTAAAACTTGAGCTAGAGCCCTGATTTTAACATATGTTTTTGCCACCTCCCTAAGGAGTGCAACTGTGTTGGTTTGGAATTGCTAGCACTTAGCATGGCTGAACAGGAAGCTCGGCCATTTGGGAAAATTTTGGACAATTGGGAAGGACAATTGGGAACACTCACCCATCCTATTAAAAACAGGCCAAATGTCCCAGTTTGGGCTTCCCTTATCCTGTTTTTCCCTTAGAGAAAACGGGACATTTGGCCTGTTTTTAATAGGGTGAGTAAGTGTTCCCAATTGTCCTTCCCAATTGGCTAAAGTGATCCCAAATGTCTTAAGTTCCAGGGCAGCCATGCTAAGTGCTAGCCGACTTTGAAGCCTGACAGTGGGGTGCAGCTGCAGCCTGGGCTCCCTTCCTCTCCCTGGAAGTCAGCTGGAATACCAGGGCCATGAAAAAAATTGCAAACACCCATATCCATCAGGGGGTGTGTGGGCCATGGAGTGTGTCCGATTTTGAGGCCTCTCCATGGGCTTAGCTCCAGTCGGGCCCCCCTTCCCCTTCCTGGAAGTCAGTTAGTATACCAGGGGCACGAAATAAAAAAACGTTGATACAAGGGTTTTCAGCCCGAACCAGGCCATTTGGCCTGTTTTTAATAGGGCGGGTGAGTGTTCCCAAATGTCCTTCCCAATTGGCTAAAGTGTTCCGAAATGTCTTAAGTTCCAAGGCAACCATGCTAAGTGCTAGCCGACTTTGAAGCCTGACAGTGGGTGCAGCTGCAGCCTGGGCTCCCTTCCTCTCCCTGGAAGTCAGTTAGTATACCAGGGGCACGAAAAAAAAAAAAGTTGATATAAGGGTTCACGGCCTCAACCAGGACATTTGGCCTGTTTTTAATAGGGGATTGAGTGTTCCCAATTGTCCTTTTCAATTGGCAAAAGTGTTCCCAATTGTCCTTCCCAATTGGCAAAAGTGTTCCCAAGTGTCCCAAATTATAAGACCCAAAGGTCAAAAGGCCATGTTCAATGCTAATAATTTTTTTTTCACATTTAACATTGAAATAAAGACCTGAAACCTTTGCCATGTCAAAGAGGGTGTTCTGGAGAATCTTTGACCAAATTTTGGGGGACCTAGACCCATGGGAAGGGTCCCTACTGGCCCCCCAAAAATATTTCTTGACACTTGGGAACATTTTTGACATTTCTCATGGCATTTTCAAAAATTTCAAATAATCATAATTAATAATGGAAAGCACCCAGAGAACCCAAATTTTGCACAGAAGTGGGCTGCAGTCCCCTCTAACAATGTGCATAAGTGTTTTTACTCCAAACCATCTAGAACGAAAAAAGTCTGGTTCAAGATTCCCCCAAAACATGGTCTTAGGATCATTATGTCCAACACCACTTTGAAATTTAGTTTTGAACAGAGAAACTTTTGTTCTGAGTGTGCCAGCGCCATGAAACTTTAATATGTTGTTCCCGGGCCTCAATGGGGCGGGGCCACCTTGGTTTGGAGTCGCTAGCACCTAGCATGCGCGCGTGGGAGGCGGGACAAATGGCATGCTAATGATAGGGACGATTTTTATAAGGGAAAATGAATGGGAAATGTTCCCAAATTTCCGGAGTGTAAACAGCCATATTTCTCCCAAAAATGTTGCTAAATGCGTGATTCTTGTATCTATGCGGCCGTTATGGTCCCTAGATTCAGTGTGTAGGGCGTGGTTATTGTAGAACATCAGGAATCCTATCCGCTCAAGGCAAGGTTCCAGGGGGATGGAACCAAGCCTATATTGCAGCCACGCCCCTGTTATTAAACATACTTGACATTTGTTTAAATATTTTAATGAGAAGTACTATTATTTCAATTGTACTTGTTAGAATCGCAAGGATTTTCTTCCATTTGGGAACACTTTGGCCATGTGGGAATATAAGGGGGTGAGCGAGTTGGGCAGAGTCCGACTTTGAGGCCTGATTTCAGGCTAAGGCCCAGTCCAGCCTCCCTTCATCTCTATGGAAGTCAGTTAATATACCAGGGGCACGAAAAAAAAGAAGTTGCTATAAGGGTTCACAGCCTCAACCAGGACATTTGGCCTGTTTTTAATAGAGGATTGAGTGTTGCCAATTGTCCTTCCCAATTGGAAAAAGTGTTCCCAAGCATCCCACATTATTAAACCTAAAGGTCATGCTCCATTTTTCAATGCCAATATATCGTTTAACACACTTAGCAGTGAAGTGATGGCCTGGAACCTGTTCAGTGTTGGTGAGGGTGACGTGGAGAACCAAGGACCAAATTCTGGTGGTCCTGGACCCATGGGAAGGGTCCATACTGGCACCCGAGAACGTGTCAGACAACACTTTAGAAATCACACAACATTTGGCCTGTTTTTAATAGGGTGGCTGAGTGTTCCCAATTCTCTTTCCCAAATATCAAAAAGTGTTCCTCATTGGCAAAAGTGTTCCCGATTGTCCTATGCACCCCCCCTCTCCCCCCACCCCCAGACCCCCCAAACCCCCCAAGACCCCCCAAGCCCACCGCAACCCCCTCCCTTTTTCAAATGACAAAAGTGTTCCCAATTGGTAAAAGTGTTCCCAATTGTCCAACGCACCCCCCCCCACACCCCCCCCAAACCCCCCTCCCAAGACCCCCCCAGGCCACTGCAGCCCCCTCCTCAGAGTATCCCACCATTTTAATACCCAAGTGTCAAAAACATTCCCTATACACCCGTGCCCTCACAACCCACTACTGCCCCCTATTGGCCAGCACTTCTGCAGCCCCTTACCATGTATTCCCAATTTGCAAACATGTACCACAATGGCAAATGCAGGAATAGCGCCACCTATGCCTTAAAGGTGGCCGTCACGGTGTATTCCTGAATGGCCCCATTGTTCCCATGTTTACACCCCAAATGGCGAGAATCTTCCCAAAGTAACATGCTCCTGCCAAATGGCAAAAACGGCGACCACATTGACATTGGGGTGCGTTTCGGCCAATGGCCATACTTTTCAATGCAAAATCTCGGACACCGGGGAACGTTTCCCTAGTCTGAATTTCTAAACTTTTCTAAGTGTCGCATTTTTTCTAAATGTCGAAAATTTTCTCAATGTCTAAACTTTTCGAAGTGTCGGATGTTTTCTAACTGTCGTATTATTTGTAAGTGTCGAAACTTTTCTGTCGAAATTTTTCTAAGTGTCGACATTTTTCTACGTGTCGGATTTTTTCTGAGTGTCTGATTTTTTCTAAGTGTCGAGATTTTTCTGTTGTAATTTTTGTAAGTGTCGGATTTTTTCTAAGTGTTGGATTTTTTCTAAGTGTTGGATTTTTTCTAAGTGTTGAAATTTTTCTGTCAGAATTTTTCTAACTGTTGGATTTTTTCTAAGTGTCGAGATTTTTCTGTCGGAATTTTTCTAAGTGTCGGATTTTTTCTAAGTGTCGGATTTTTTCTAAGTGTCGAAATTTTTCTGTCAGAATTTTTGTAAGTGTCGGATTTTTTCTAAGTGTCGAGATTTTTCTGTCGGAATTTTTCTAAGTGTCGGATTTTTTCTAAGTGTCGGATTTTTTCTAAGTGTCGAATTTTTTCTAAGTGTCAGGTTTTTTCTAAGTGTCGGATTTTTTCTAACTGTTGGATTTTTTCTAAGTGTCGAGATTTTTGTGTCGGAATTTTTGTAAGTGTCGGATTTTTTCTAAGTGTTGAGATTTTTCTGTCGGAATTTTTCTAAGTGTCGGAATTTTTGTAAGTGTCGGAATTTTTCTAAGTGTCAGATTTTTTCTAAGTGTTGAAATCTTTCTGTCAGAATTTTTGTAAGTGTCCGATTTTTTCTAAGTGTTGAAATTTTTCTGTCAGAATTTTTCTAACTGTTGGATTTTTTCTAAGTGTCGAGATTTTTCTGTCGGAATTTTTGTAAGTGTCGGATTTTTTCTAAGTGTCGAAATTTTTCTGTCAGAATTTTGTAAGTGTCGGATTTTTTCTAAGTGTTGAAAGTTTTCTAAGTGTCGGATTTTTTCTAAGTGTCGGATTTTTTCTAAGTGTCGGATTTTTTCTAAGTGTCAGGTTTTTTCTAAGTGTCAACACTTTCCTGTTGGATTTTTTCTAAGTGTCGAGATTTTTCTGTCGGAATTTTTGTAAGTGTCGGATTTTTTCTAAGTGTCGAAATTTTTCTGTCAGAATTTTTGTAAGTGTCGTATTTTTTCTAAGTGTCGAGATCTTTCTGTCGGAATTTTTCTAAGTGTCGTAATTTTTCTAAGTGTCGGAATTTTTCTAAGTGTCAGATGTTTTCTAAGTGTGGAAACTTTTCTAAGTGTCGAAATCTTTCTGTCAGAATTTTTGTAAGTGTCGGATTTTTTCTAAGTGTCAGGTTTTTTCTAAGTGTCAACACTTTCCTGAGTATCGAAATTTTTCTTAGTGTCGGATTTTTTCTAAATGTCAAAACATTTCTGTGTCAAAATGTCTCTAATTGTCGGACTTCTGAGTGTCAAAACTTTTTTAAGTGCCGAAATTTTTCTAAGTGTCGGATTTTTTCTAAGTGTCGGATTTTTTCTGTGTCGGATTTTTTCTAAGTGTCGAGATTTTTCTGTTGTAATTTTTGTAAGTGTCGGATTTTTTCTAAGTGTTGAAATTTTTCTGTCAGAATTTTTCTAACTGTTGGATTTTTTCTAAGTGTCGAGATTTTTCTGTTGGAATTTTTCTAAGTGTTGGATTTTTTCTAAGTGTCGAAATTTTTCTGTCAGAATTTTTGTAAGTGTCGGATTTTTTCTAAGTGTTGAGATTTTTCTGTCGGAATTTTTCTGTCAGAATTTTTGTAAGTGTCGGATTTTTTCTAAGTGTCGAGATTTTTCTGTCGGAATTTTTCTAAGTGTCGGAATTTTTCTAAGTGTCAGATTTTTTCTAAGTGTGGAAACTTTTCTAAGTGTCGAAATCTTTCTGTCAGAATTTTTGTAAGTGTCCGATTTTTTCTAAGTGTCGAGATTTTTGTGTCGAAATTTTTCTAAGAGTCGGATTTTTTCTAAATGTCAAAATTTTTCCGTCAGAATTTTTCTAAGTGTCGGATTTTTTCTAAGTGCCGGATTTTTTCTAAATGTCAACATTTTTCTGTCAGAATTTTCTAAATGTCGGATTTTTTCTAAGTGTTGAAACTTTTCTGAATTTCTAAACTTTTCTAAGTGTCGCATTTTTTCTAAATGTCGAAACTTTTCTCAATGTCTAAACTTTTCTAAGTGTCGGATGTTTTCTAACTGTCGTATTATTTGTAAGTGTCGAAACTTTTCTGTCGAAATTTTTCTAAGTGTCGACATTTTTCTACGTGTCGGATTTTTTCTGAGTGTCTGATTTTTTCTAAGTGTCGAGATTTTTCTGTTGTAATTTTTGTAAGTGTCGGATTTTTTCTAAGTGTTGGATTTTTTCTAAGTGTTGAAATTTTTCTGTCAGAATTTTTCTAACTGTTGGATTTTTTCTAAGTGTCGAGATTTTTCTGTCGGAATTTTTCTAAGTGTCGGATTTTTTCTAAGTGTCGGATTTTTTCTAAGTGTCGAAATTTTTCTGTCAGAATTTTTGTAAGTGTCGGATTTTTTCTAAGTGTCGAGATTTTTCTGTTGTAATTTTTGTAAGTGTCGGATTTTGTCTAAGTGTTGGATTTTTTCAAAGTGTTGAAATCTTTCTGTCAGAATTTTTGTAAGTGTCCGATTTTTTCTAAGTGGTGAAATTTTTCTGTCAGAATTTTTCTAACTGTTGGATTTTTTCTAAGTGTCGAAACCTTTCTGTCGGATTTTTTCTAAGTGTTGGATTTTTTCTAAGTGTTGAAATTTTTCTTTCAGAATTTTTCAAACTGTTGGATTTTTTCTAAGTGTCGAAATTTTTCTGTCGGAATTTTTGTAAGTGTCGGATTTTTTCTAAGTGTTGAGATTTTTCTGTCGGAATTTTTCTAAGTGTCGGATTTTTTCTAAGTGTTGAGATTTTTCTGTCAGAATTTTTCTAAGTGTCGGAATTTTTCTAAGTGTCAGATGTTTTCTAAGTGTGGAAACTTTTCTAAGTGTCGAAATCTTTCTGTCAGAATTTTTGTAAGTGTCGGATTTTTTGTAAGTGTCGGATTTTTTCTAAGTGTCGGATTTTTTCTAAGTGTCAGGTTTTTTCTAAGTGTCAACACTTTCCTGAGTATCGAAATTTTTCTTAGTGTCGGATTTTTTCTAACTGTCGAAACTGTTCTGTGTCAAAATGTCTCTAATTGTCGGACTTCTGAGTGTCAAAACTTTTTTAAGTGCCGAAATTTTTCTAAGTGTCGGATTTTTTCTGAGTGTCGGATTTTTTCTAAGTGTCGAGATTTTTCTGTTGTAATTTTTGTAAGTGTCGGATTTTTTCTAAGTGTTGGATTTTTTCTAAGTGTTAAAATTTTTCTGTCAGAATTTTTGTAATTGTCGGATTTTTTCTAAGTGTTGAGATTTTTCTGTCGGATTTTTTCTAAGTGTCGAAATTTTTCTGTCCGAATTTTTGTAAGTGTCAGATTTTTTCTAAGTGTGGAAACTTTTCTAAGTGTCGAAATCTTTCTGTCAGAATTTTTGTAAGTGTCCGATTTTTTCTAAGTGTCGAGATTTTTGTGTCGAAATTTTTCTAAGAGTCGGATTTTTTCTAAATGTCAAAATTTTTCCGTCAGAATTTTTCTAAGTGTCGGATTTTTTCTAAGTGCCGGATTTTTTCTAAATGTCAACATTTTTCTGTCAGAATTTTCTAAATGTCGGATTTTTTCTAAATGTTGAAACTTTTCTGAATTTCTAAACTTTTCTAAGTGTCGCATTTTTTCTAAATGTCGAAACTTTTCTCAATGTCTAAACTTTTCTAAGTGTCGGATGTTTTCTAACTGTCGTATTATTTGTAAGTGTCGAAACTTTTCTGTCGAAATTTTTCTAAGTGTCGACATTTTTCTACGTGTCGGATTTTTTCTGAGTGTCTGATTTTTTCTAAGTGTCGAGATTTTTCTGTTGTAATTTTTGTAAGTGTCGGATTTTTTCTAAGTGTTGGATTTTTTCTAAGTGTTGAAATTTTTCTGTCAGAATTTTTCTAACTGTTGGATTTTTTCTAAGTGTCGAGATTTTTCTGTCGGAATTTTTCTAAGTGTCGGATTTTTTCTAAGTGTCGGATTTTTTCTAAGTGTCGAAATTTTTCTGTCAGAATTTTTGTAAGTGTCGGATTTTTTCTAAGTGTCGAGATTTTTCTGTTGTAATTTTTGTAAGTGTCGGATTTTGTCTAAGTGTTGGATTTTTTCAAAGTGTTGAAATCTTTCTGTCAGAATTTTTGTAAGTGTCCGATTTTTTCTAAGTGGTGAAATTTTTCTGTCAGAATTTTTCTAACTGTTGGATTTTTTCTAAGTGTCGAAACCTTTCTGTCGGATTTTTTCTAAGTGTTGGATTTTTTCTAAGTGTTGAAATTTTTCTTTCAGAATTTTTCAAACTGTTGGATTTTTTCTAAGTGTCGAAATTTTTCTGTCGGAATTTTTGTAAGTGTCGGATTTTTTCTAAGTGTTGAGATTTTTCTGTCGGAATTTTTCTAAGTGTCGGATTTTTTCTAAGTGTTGAGATTTTTCTGTCAGAATTTTTCTAAGTGTCGGAATTTTTCTAAGTGTCAGATGTTTTCTAAGTGTGGAAACTTTTCTAAGTGTCGAAATCTTTCTGTCAGAATTTTTGTAAGTGTCGGATTTTTTGTAAGTGTCGGATTTTTTCTAAGTGTCGGATTTTTTCTAAGTGTCAGGTTTTTTCTAAGTGTCAACACTTTCCTGAGTATCGAAATTTTTCTTAGTGCCGGATTTTTTCTAACTGTCGAAACTGTTCTGTGTCAAAATGTCTCTAATTGTCGGACTTCTGAGTGTCAAAACTTTTTTAAGTGCCGAAATTTTTCTAAGTGTCGGATTTTTTCTGAGTGTCGGATTTTTTCTAAGTGTCGAGATTTTTCTGTTGTAATTTTTGTAAGTGTCGGATTTTTTCTAAGTGTTGGATTTTTTCTAAGTGTTAAAATTTTTCTGTCAGAATTTTTGTAATTGTCGGATTTTTTCTAAGTGTTGAGATTTTTCTGTCGGATTTTTTCTAAGTGTCGAAATTTTTCTGTCCGAATTTTTGTAAGTGTCGGATTTTTTCTAAGTGTTGAGATTTTTCTGTCGGAATTTTTCTGTCAGAATTTTTGTAAGTGTCGGATTTTTTCTAAGTGTCGAGATTTTTCTGTCGGAATTTTTCTAAGTGTCGGAATTTTTGTAAGTGTCAGATTTTTTCTAAGTGTGGAAACTTTTCTAAGTGTCGAAATCTTTCTGTCAGAATTTTTGTAAGTGTCCGATTTTTTCTAAGTGTCGAGATTTTTGTGTCGAAATTTTTCTAAGAGTCGGATTTTTTCTAAATGTCAAAATTTTTCCGTCAGAATTTTTCTAAGTGTCGGATTTTTTCTAAGTGCCGGATTTTTTCTAAATGTCAACATTTTTCTGTCAGAATTTTCTAAATGTCGGATTTTTTCTAAGTGTTGAAACTTTTCTGAATTTCTAAACTTTTCTAAGTGTCGCATTTTTTCTAAATGTCGAAACTTTTCTCAATGTCTAAACTTTTCTAAGTGTCGGATGTTTTCTAAATGTCAACATTTTTCTGTCAGAATTTTCTAAATGTCGGATTTTTTCTAAGTGTTGAAACTTTTCTGAATTTCTAAACTTTTCTAAGTGTCGCATTTTTTCTAAATGTCGAAACTTTTCTCAATGTCTAAACTTTTCTAAGTGTCGGATGTTTTCTAACTGTCGTATTATTTGTAAGTGTCGAAACTTTTCTGTCGAAATTTTTCTAAGTGTCGACATTTTTCTACGTGTCGGATTTTTTCTGAGTGTCTGATTTTTTCTAAGTGTCGAGATTTTTCTGTTGTAATTTTTGTAAGTGTCGGATTTTTTCTAAGTGTTGGATTTTTTCTAAGTGTTGAAATTTTTCTGTCAGAATTTTTCTAACTGTTGGATTTTTTCTAAGTGTCGAGATTTTTCTGTCGGAATTTTTCTAAGTGTCGGATTTTTTCTAAGTGTCGGATTTTTTCTAAGTGTTGAAATTTTTCTGTCAGAATTTTTGTAAGTGTCGGATTTTTTCTAAGTGTCGAGATTTTTCTGTTGTAATTTTTGTAAGTGTCGGATTTTGTCTAAGTGTTGGATTTTTTCAAAGTGTTGAAATCTTTCTGTCAGAATTTTTGTAAGTGTCCGATTTTTTCTAAGTGGTGAAATTTTTCTGTCAGAATTTTTCTAACTGTTGGATTTTTTCTAAGTGTTGAAATTTTTCTTTCAGAATTTTTCAAACTGTTGGATTTTTTCTAAGTGTCGAAATTTTTCTGTCGGAATTTTTGTAAGTGTCGGATTTTTTCTAAGTGTTGAGATTTTTCTGTCGGAATTTTTCTAAGTGTCGGATTTTTTCTAAGTGTTGAGATTTTTCTGTCAGAATTTTTCTAAGTGTCGGAATTTTTCTAAGTGTCAGATGTTTTCTAAGTGTGGAAACTTTTCTAAGTGTCGAAATCTTTCTGTCAGAATTTTTGTAAGTGTCGGATTTTTTGTAAGTGTCGGATTTTTTCTAAGTGTCGGATTTTTTCTAAGTGTCAGGTTTTTTCTAAGTGTCAACACTTTCCTGAGTATCGAAATTTTTCTTAGTGTCGGATTTTTTCTAAGTGTCGAAACTTTTCTGTGTCAAAATGTCTCTAATTGTCGGACTTCTGAGTGTCAAAACTTTTTTAAGTGCCGAAATTTTTCTAAGTGTCGGATTTTTTCTGAGTGTCGGATTTTTTCTAAGTGTCGAGATTTTTCTGTTGTAATTTTTGTAAGTGTCGGATTTTTTCTAAGTGTTGGATTTTTTCTAAGTGTTGGATTTTTTCTAAGTGTTAAAATTTTTCTGTCAAAATTTTTGTAATTGTCGGATTTTTTCTAAGTGTTGAGATTTTTCTGTCGGATTTTTTCTAAGTGTTGGATTTTTTCTAAGTGTCGGATTTTTTCTAAGTGTCGGATTTTTTCTAAGTGTCAGGTTTTTTCTAAGTGTCGGATTTTTTCTAACTGTTGGATTTTTTCTAAGTGTCGAGATTTTTGTGTCGGAATTTTTGTAAGTGTCGGATTTTTTCTAATTGTTGAGATTTTTCTGTCGGAATTTTTCTAAGTGTCGGAATTTTTGTAAGTGTCGGAATTTTTCTAAGTGTTGAAATCTTTCTGTCAGAATTTTTGTAAGTGTCCGATTTTTTCTAAGTGTTGAAAATTTTCTGTCAGAATTTTTCTAACTGTTGGATTTTTTCTAAGTGTCGAAATTTTTCTGTCGGAATTTTTGTAAGTGTCGGATTTTTTCTAAGTGTTGAAAGTTTTCTAAGTGTCGGATTTTTTCTAAGTGTCGGATTTTTTCTAAGTGTCGGATTTTTTCTAAGTGTCGGATTTTTCTGTCGGAATTTTTGTAATTGTCAGGTTTTTTCTAAGTGTCGAAATTTTTCTGTCAGAATTTTTGTAAGTGTCGTATTTTTTCTAAGTGTCGAGATCTTTCTGTCGGAATTTTTCTAAGTGTCGGAATTTTTCTAAGTGTCGGAATTTTTCTAAGTGTCAGATGTTTTCTAAGTGTGGAAACTTTTCTAAGTGTCGAAATCTTTCTGTCAGAATTTTTGTAAGTGTCGGATTTTTTCTAAGTGTCAGGTTTTTTCTAAGTGTCAACACTTTCCTGAGTATCGAAATTTTTCTTAGTGTCGGATTTTTTCTAAATGTCAAAACATTTCTGTGTCAAAATGTCTCTAATTGTCGGACTTCCGAGTGTCAAAACTTTTTTAAGTGCCGAAATTTTTCTAAGTGTCGGATTTTTTCTAAGTGTCGGATTTTTTCTGTGTCGGATTTTTTCTAAGTGTCGAGATTTTTCTGTTGTAATTTTTGTAAGTGTCGGATTTTTTCTAAGTGTTGAAATTTTTCTGTCAGAATTTTTCTAACTGTTGGATTTTTTCTAAGTGTCGAGATTTTTTCTAAGTGTTGAAATTTTTCTGTCAGAATTTTTCTAACTGTTGGATTTTTTCTAAGTGTCGAGATTTTTCTGTCGGAATTTTTCTAAGTGTTGAAATTTTTCTGTCAGAATTTTTCTAACTGTTGGATTTTTTCTAAGTGTCGAGATTTTTCTGTCGGAATTTTTCTAAGTGTCGGATTTTTTCTAAGTGTTGGATTTTTTCTAAGTGTTGAAATTTTTCTGTCAGAATTTTTCTAACTGTTGGATTTTTTCTAAGTGTCGAGATTTTTCTGTCGGAATTTTTCTAAGTGTCGGATTTTTTCTAAGTGTCGGATTTTTTCTAAGTGTCGAAATTTTTCTGTCAGAATTTTTGTAAGTGTCGAGATTTTTGTGTCGGAATTTTTCAAAGTGTCGGAATTTTTCTAAGTGTCGGAATTTTTCTAAGTGTCAGAATTTTTCTAAGTGTCAGATGTTTTCTAAGTGTCGGAATTTTTCTAAGTGTCGAGATTTTTCTAAGTCGAAATTTTTGTAAGTGTCGGATTTTTTCTAAGTGTTGAGATTTTTCTCTCGGAATTTTTCTAAGTGTCGGATTTTTTCTAAGTGTCGAAATTTTTCTGTCAGAATTTTTGTAAGTGTCGGACTTTTTCTAAGTGTTGAGATTTTTCTGTTGGAATTTTTCTAAGTGTCGGATTTTTTCTAAGTGTCGGATTTTTTCTAAGTGTCGGATTTTTTCTAAGTGTCGGATTTTTTCTAAATGTTGGATTTTTTCTAAGTGTTGGATTTTTTCTAAGTGTTGAAATTTTTCTGTCAGAATTTTTCTAACTGTTGGATTTTTTCTAAGTGTCGAGATTTTTCTGTCGGAATTTTTCTAAGTGTCGGATTTTTTCTAAGTGTCGGATTTTTTCTAAGTGTCGGATTTTTTCTAAGTGTCGAAATTTTTCTGTCAGAATTTTTGTAAGTGTCGGATTTTTTCTAAGTGTCGAGATTTTTCTGTCGGAATTTTTCTAAGTGTTGAAATTTTTCTGTCAGAATTTTTCTAACTGTTGGATTTTTTCTAAGTGTCGAGATTTTTCTGTCGGATTTTTTCTAAGTGTCGAGATTTTTCTGTTGTAATTTTTGTAAGTGTCGGATTTTTTCTAAGTGTCAGGTTTTTTCTAAGTGTCGGATTTTTTCTGAGTGTCGGATTTTTTCTAAGTGTCGAGATTTTTCTGTTGTAATTTTTGTAAGTGTCGGATTTTTTCTAAGTGTCGGATTTTTTCTAAGTGTCGGATTATTTCTAAGTGTCGGATTTTTTCTAAATGTTGGATTTTTTCTAAGTGTTGGATTTTTTCTAAGTGTTGAAATTTTTCTGTCAGAATTTTTCTAACTGTTGGATTTTTTCTAAGTGTCGAGATTTTTCTGTCGGAATTTTTCTAAGTGTCGGATTTTTTCTAAGTGTCGGATTTTTTCTAAGTGTCGAAATTTTTCTGTCAGAATTTTTGTAAGTGTCGGATTTTTTCTAAGTGTCGAGATTTTTCTGTCGGAATTTTTCTAAGTGTTGAAATTTTTCTGTCAGAATTTTTCTAACTGTTGGATTTTTTCTAAGTGTCGAGATTTTTCTGTCGGATTTTTTCTAAGTGTCGAGATTTTTCTGTTGTAATTTTTGTAAGTGTCGGATTTTTTCTAAGTGTCAGGTTTTTTCTAAGTGTCGGATTTTTTCTGAGTGTCGGATTTTTTCTAAGTGTCGAGATTTTTCTGTTGTAATTTTTGTAAGTGTCGGATTTTTTCTAAGTGTCGGATTTTTTCTAAGTGTCGGATTATTTCTAAGTGTCGGATTTTTTCTAAGTGTCGGATTTTTTCTGAGTGTCGGATTTTTTCTAAGTGTCGAGATTTTTCTGTTGTAATTTTTGTAAGTGTCGGATTTTTTCTAAGTGTCGGATTTTTTCTAAGTGTCGGATTATTTCTAAGTGTCGGATTTTTTCTAAGTGTCGGATTTTTTCTAAGTGTCAGGTTTTTTCTAAGTGTCAACACTTTCCTGTTGGATTTTTTCTAAGTGTCGAGATTTTTCTGTCGGAATTTTTGTAAGTGTCGGATTTTTTCTAGGTGTCGGATTTTTTCTGAGTGTCGGATTTTTTCTAAGTGTTGGATTTTTTCTAAGTGTTGAAATTTTTCTGTCAGAATTGTTCTAACTGTTGGATTTTTTCTAAGTGTTGAGATTTTTCTGTCGGAATTTTTCTAAGTGTCGGAATTTTTCTAAGTGTCGGAATTTTTCTAAGTGTCAGATTTTTTCTAAGTGTGGAAACTTTTCTAAGTGTCGAAATCTTTCTGTCAGAATTTTTGTAAGTGTCGGATTTTTTCTAAGTGTCGAGATTTTTGTGTCGAAATTTTTCTAAGAGTCGGATTTTTTCTAAATGTCAAAATTTTTCCGTCATAATTTTTCTAAGTGTCGGATTTTTTCTAAGTGCCGGATTTTTTCTAAATGTCAACATTTGTCTGTCAGAATTTTCTAAATGTCGGATTTTTTCTAAGTGTTGAAACTTTTCTGAATTTCTAAACTTTTCTAAGTGTCGCATTTTTTCTAAATGTCGAAACTTTTCTCAATGTCGAAACTTTTCTAAGTGTCGGATGTTTTCTAACTGTCCTATTTTTTGTAAGTGTCGAAACCTTTCTGTCAGATTTTTTCTAAGTGTCGAAAATTTTCTAAGTGTCGAAATTTTTCTAAGTGTCAGATTTTTTCTAAGTGTCGAAATTTTTCTGTTGTAATTTTTGTAAGTGTCGAGATTTTTCTGTCGGAATTTTTGTAAGTGTCGGATTTTTTCTAAGTGTCGAAATTTTTCTGTCAGAATTTTTGTAAGTGTCGGATTTTTTCTAAGTGTTGAGATTTTTCTGTCGGAATTTTTCTAAGTGTCGGATTTTTTCTAAGTGTCGGATTTTTTCTAAGTGTCGGATTTTTTCTAAGTGTCGGGTTTTTTCTACGTGTCAACACTTTCCTGAGTATCGAAATTTTTCTTAGTGTCGGATTTATTCTAAATGTCTAAACTTTTCTGTGTCAAAATGTCTCTAATTGTCGGATTTTTTCTAAGTGTCGAGATTTTTCTGTCGGAATTTTTGTAAGTGTCGGATTTTTTCTAAGTGTTGAGATTTTTCTGTCGGAATTTTTCTAAGTGTCGGAATTTTTCTAAGTGTCGGAATTTTTCTAAGTGTCAGATTTTTTCTAAGTGTGGAAACTTTTCTAAGTGTCGAAATCTTTCTGTCAGAATTTTTGTAAGTGTCGGATTTTTTCTAAGTGTCGAGATTTTTGTGTCGAAATTTTTCTAAGAGTCGGATTTTTTCTAAATGTCAAAATTTTTCCGTCATAATTTTTCCAAGTGTCGGATTTTTTCTAAGTGCCGGATTTTTTCTAAATGTCAACATTTGTCTGTCAGAATTTTCTAAATGTCGGATTTTTTCTAAGTGTTGAAACTTTTCTGAATTTCTAAACTTTTCTAAGTGTCGCATTTTTTCTAAATGTCGAAACTTTTCTCAATGTCGAAACTTTTCTAAGTGTCGGTTGTTTTCTAACTGTCCTATTTTTTGTAAGTGTCGAAACCTTTCTGTCAGATTTTTTCTAAGTGTCGAAATTTTTCTGTTGTAATTTTTGTAAGTGTCGAGATTTTTCTGTCGGAATTTTTCTAAGTGTCGGATTATTTCTAAGTGTCGAAATTTTTCTGTCAGAATTTTTGTAAGTTTCGGATTTTTTCTAAGTGTTGAGATTTTTCTGTCGGAATTTTTCTAAGTGTCGGATTTTTTCTAAGTGTCGGATTTTTTCTAAGTGTCGGATTTTTTCTAAGTGTCAGGTTTTTTCTAAGTGTCAACACTTTCCTGAGTATCGAAATTTTTCTTAGTGTTGGATTTTTTCTAAATGTCGAAACTTTTCTGTGTCAAAATGTCTCTAATTGTTGGACTTCTGAGTGTCAAAACTTTTTTAAGTGCCGAAATTTTTCTAAGTGTCGGATTTTTTCTAAGTGTCGGATTTTTTCTGTGTCGGATTTTTTCTAAGTGTCGGATTTTTTCTGTGTCGGATTTTTTCTAAGTGTCGAGATTTTTCTGTTGTAATTTTTGTAAGTGTCGGATTTTGTCTAAGTGTTGGATTTTTTCTAAGTGTTGAAATCTTTCTGTCAGAATTTTTGTAAGTGTCCGATTTTTTCTAAGTGGTGAAATTTTTCTGTCAGAATTTTTCTAACTGTTGGATTTTTTCTAAGTGTCGAAACCTTTCTGTCGGATTTTTTCTAAGTGTTGGATTTTTTCTAAGTGTTGAACTTTTTCTGTCAGAATTTTTCAAACTGTTGGATTTTTTCTAAATGTCGAAATTTTTCTGTCGGAATTTTTGTAAGTGTCGGATTTTTTCTAAGTGTTGAGATTTTTCTGTCGGAATTTTTCTAAGTGTCGGATTTTTTCTAAGTGTTGAGATTTTTCTGTCGGAATTTTTCTAAGTGTCGGAATTTTTCTAAGTGTCAGATGTTTTCTAAGTGTGGAAACTTTTCTAAGTGTCGAAATCTTTCTGTCAGAATTTTTGTAAGTGTCGGATTTTTTCTAAGTGTCGAAACTTTTCTGTGTCAAAATGTCTCTAATTGTCGGACTTCTGAGTGTCAAAACTTTTTTAAGTGCCGAAATTTTTCTAAGTGTCGGATTTTTTCTGAGTGTCGGATTTTTTCTAAGTGTCGAGATTTTTCTGTTGTAATTTTTGTAAGTGTCGGATTTTTTCTAAGTGTTGGATTTTTTCAAACTGTTGAAATTTTTCTGTCAGAATTTTTGTAATTGTCGGATTTTTTCTAAGTGTTGAGATTTTTCTGTCGGATTTTTTCTAAGTGTCGGATTTTTTCTAAGTGTCGGATTATTTCTAAGTGTCGGATTTTTTCTAAGTGTCGGATTTTTTCTAAGTGTCAGGTTTTTTCTAAGTGTCAACACTTTCCTGTTGGATTTTTTCTAAGTGTCGAGATTTTTCTGTCGGAATTTTTGTAAGTGTCGGATTTTTTCTAGGTGTCGGATTTTTTCTGAGTGTCGGATTTTTTCTAAGTGTTGGATTTTTTCTAAGTGTTGAAATTTTTCTGTCAGAATTGTTCTAACTGTTGGATTTTTTCTAAGTGTTGAGATTTTTCTGTCGGAATTTTTCTAAGTGTCGGAATTTTTCTAAGTGTCGGAATTTTTCTAAGTGTCAGATTTTTTCTAAGTGTGGAAACTTTTCTAAGTGTCGAAATCTTTCTGTCAGAATTTTTGTAAGTGTCGGATTTTTTCTAAGTGTCGAGATTTTTGTGTCGAAATTTTTCTAAGAGTCGGATTTTTTCTAAATGTCAAAATTTTTCCGTCATAATTTTTCTAAGTGTCGGATTTTTTCTAAGTGCCGGATTTTTTCTAAATGTCAACATTTGTCTGTCAGAATTTTCTAAATGTCGGATTTTTTCTAAGTGTTGAAACTTTTCTGAATTTCTAAACTTTTCTAAGTGTCGCATTTTTTCTAAATGTCGAAACTTTTCTCAATGTCGAAACTTTTCTAAGTGTCGGATGTTTTCTAACTGTCCTATTTTTTGTAAGTGTCGAAACCTTTCTGTCAGATTTTTTCTAAGTGTCGAAAATTTTCTAAGTGTCGAAATTTTTCTAAGTGTCAGATTTTTTCTAAGTGTCGAAATTTTTCTGTTGTAATTTTTGTAAGTGTCGAGATTTTTCTGTCGGAATTTTTCTAAGTGTCGGATTTTTTCTAAGTGTCGAAATTTTTCTGTCAGAATTTTTGTAAGTGTCGGATTTTTTCTAAGTGTTGAGATTTTTCTGTCGGAATTTTTCTAAGTGTCGGATTTTTTCTAAGTGTCGGATTTTTTCTAAGTGTCGGGTTTTTTCTACGTGTCAACACTTTCCTGAGTATCGAAATTTTTCTTAGTGTCGGATTTATTCTAAATGTCTAAACTTTTCTGTGTCAAAATGTCTCTAATTGTCGGATTTTTTCTAAGTGTCGAGATTTTTCTGTCGGAATTTTTGTAAGTGTCGGATTTTTTCTAAGTGTTGAGATTTTTCTGTCGGAATTTTTCTAAGTGTCGGAATTTTTCTAAGTGTCGGAATTTTTCTAAGTGTCAGATTTTTTCTAAGTGTGGAAACTTTTCTAAGTGTCGAAATCTTTCTGTCAGAATTTTTGTAAGTGTCGGATTTTTTCTAAGTGTCGAGATTTTTGTGTCGAAATTTTTCTAAGAGTCGGATTTTTTCTAAATGTCAAAATTTTTCCGTCATAATTTTTCCAAGTGTCGGATTTTTTCTAAGTGCCGGATTTTTTCTAAATGTCAACATTTGTCTGTCAGAATTTTCTAAATGTCGGATTTTTTCTAAGTGTTGAAACTTTTCTGAATTTCTAAACTTTTCTAAGTGTCGCATTTTTTCTAAATGTCGAAACTTTTCTCAATGTCGAAACTTTTCTAAGTGTCGGTTGTTTTCTAACTGTCCTATTTTTTGTAAGTGTCGAAACCTTTCTGTCAGATTTTTTCTAAGTGTCGAAATTTTTCTGTTGTAATTTTTGTAAGTGTCGAGATTTTTCTGTCGGAATTTTTCTAAGTGTCGGATTATTTCTAAGTGTCGAAATTTTTCTGTCAGAATTTTTGTAAGTTTCGGATTTTTTCTAAGTGTTGAGATTTTTCTGTCGGAATTTTTCTAAGTGTCGGATTTTTTCTAAGTGTCGGATTTTTTCTAAGTGTCGGATTTTTTCTAAGTGTCAGGTTTTTTCTAAGTGTCAACACTTTCCTGAGTATCGAAATTTTTCTTAGTGTTGGATTTTTTCTAAATGTCGAAACTTTTCTGTGTCAAAATGTCTCTAATTGTTGGACTTCTGAGTGTCAAAACTTTTTTAAGTGCCGAAATTTTTCTAAGTGTCGGATTTTTTCTAAGTGTCGGATTTTTTCTGTGTCGGATTTTTTCTAAGTGTCGGATTTTTTCTGTGTCGGATTTTTTCTAAGTGTCGAGATTTTTCTGTTGTAATTTTTGTAAGTGTCGGATTTTGTCTAAGTGTTGGATTTTTTCTAAGTGTTGAAATCTTTCTGTCAGAATTTTTGTAAGTGTCCGATTTTTTCTAAGTGGTGAAATTTTTCTGTCAGAATTTTTCTAACTGTTGGATTTTTTCTAAGTGTCGAAACCTTTCTGTCGGATTTTTTCTAAGTGTTGGATTTTTTCTAAGTGTTGAACTTTTTCTGTCAGAATTTTTCAAACTGTTGGATTTTTTCTAAATGTCGAAATTTTTCTGTCGGAATTTTTGTAAGTGTCGGATTTTTTCTAAGTGTTGAGATTTTTCTGTCGGAATTTTTCTAAGTGTCGGATTTTTTCTAAGTGTTGAGATTTTTCTGTCGGAATTTTTCTAAGTGTCGGAATTTTTCTAAGTGTCAGATGTTTTCTAAGTGTGGAAACTTTTCTAAGTGTCGAAATCTTTCTGTCAGAATTTTTGTAAGTGTCGGATTTTTTCTAAGTGTCGAAACTTTTCTGTGTCAAAATGTCTCTAATTGTCGGACTTCTGAGTGTCAAAACTTTTTTAAGTGCCGAAATTTTTCTAAGTGTCGGATTTTTTCTGAGTGTCGGATTTTTTCTAAGTGTCGAGATTTTTCTGTTGTAATTTTTGTAAGTGTCGGATTTTTTCTAAGTGTTGGATTTTTTCAAACTGTTGAAATTTTTCTGTCAGAATTTTTGTAATTGTCGGATTTTTTCTAAGTGTTGAGATTTTTCTGTCGGATTTTTTCTAAGTGTCGGATTTTTTCTAAGTGTTGAAATTTTTCTGTCAGAATTTTTCTAACTGTTGGATTTTTTCTAAGTGTCGAGATTTTTCTGTCGGAATTTTTGTAAGTGTCGGATATTTTCTAAGTGTTGAGATTTTTCTGTCGGAATTTTTCTAAGTGTCGGATTTTTTCTAAGTGTCGAAATTTTTCTGTCGGAATTTTTCTAAGTGTCGGAATTTTTCTAAATGTCAGATTTTTTCTAAGTGTGGAAACTTTTCTAAGTGTCGAAATCTTTCTGTCAGAATTTTTGTAAGTGTCCGATTTTTTCTAAGTGTCGAGATTTTTGTGTCGAAATTTTTCTAAGAGTCGGATTTTTTCTAAATGTCAAAATTTTTCCGTCAGAATTTTTCTAAGTGTCGGATTTTTTCTAAGTGCCGGATTTTTTCTAAATGTCAACATTTTTCTGTCAGAATTTTCTAAATGTCGGATTTTTTCTAAGTGTTGAAACGTTTCTGAATTTCTAAACTTTTCTAAGTGTCGCATTTTTTCTAAATGTCGAAACTTTTCTCAATGTCTAAACTTTTCTAAGTGTCGGATGTTTTCTAACTGTCGTATTATTTGTAAGTGTCAAAACTTTTCTGTCGAAATTTTTCTAAGTGTCGACATTTTTCTAAGTGTCGGATTTTTTCTGAGTGTCTGATTTTTTCTAAGTGTCGAGATTTTTCTGTTGTAATTTTTGTAAGTGTCGGAGTTTTTCTAAGTGTTGGATTTTTTCTAAGTGTTGAAATTTTTCTGTCAGAATTTTTGTAATTGTCGGATTTTTTCTAAGTGTTGAGATTTTTCTGTCGGATTTTTTCTAAGTGTCGGATTTTTTCTAAGTGTCGGATTTTTTCTAAGTGTCGGATTTTTTCTAAGTGTCAGGTTTTTTCTAAGTGTCGGATTTTTTCTAACTGTTGGATTTTTTCTAAGTGTCGAGATTTTTGTGTCGGAATTTTTGTAAGTGTCGGATTTTTTCTAAGTGTTGAGATTTTTCTGTCGGAATTTTTCTAAGTGTCGGAATTTTTGTAAGTGTCGGAATTTTTCTAAGTGTCAGCTTTTTTCTAAGTGTTGAAATCTTTCTGTCAGAATTTTTGTAAGTGTCCGATTTTTTCTAAGTGTTGAAATTTTTCTGTCAGAATTTTTGTAAGTGTCGGATTTTTTCTAAGTGTCGAGATTTTTCTGTCGGAATTTTTGTAAGTGTCGGATTTTTTCTAAGTGTCGAAATTTTTCTGTCAGAATTTTTGTAAGTGTCGGATTTTTTCTAAGTGTTGAAAGTTTTCTAAGTGTCGGATTTTTTCTAAATGTCGGATTTTTTCTAAGTGTCGGATTTTTTCTAAGTGTCAGGTTTTTTCTAAGTGTCAACACTTTCCTGTTGGATTTTTTCTAAGTGTCGAGATTTTTCTGTCGGAATTTTTGTAAGTGTCGGATTTTTTCTAAGTGTCGAAATTTTTCTGTCAGAATTTTTGTAAGTGTCGTATTTTTTCTAAGTGTCGAGATCTTTCTGTCGGAATTTTTCTAAGTGTCGTAATTTTTCTAAGTGTCGGAATTTTTCTAAGTGTCAGATGTTTTCTAAGTGTGGAAACTTTTCTAAGTTTCGAAATCTTTCTGTCAGAATTTTTGTAAGTGTCGGATTTTTTCTAAGTGTCAGGTTTTTTCTAAGTGTCAACACTTTCCTGAGTATCGAAATTTTTCTTAGTGTCGGATTTTTTCTAAATGTCAAAACATTTCTGTGTCAAAATGTCTCTAATTGTCGGACTTCTGAGTGTCAAAACTTTTTTAAGTGCCGAAATTTTTCTAAGTGTCGGATTTTTTCTAAGTGTCGGATTTTTTCTGTGTCGGATTTTTTCTAAGTGTTGAAATTTTTCTGTCAGAATTTTTCTAACTGTTGGATTTTTTCTAAGTGTCGAGATTTTTCTGTCGGAATTTTTCTAAGTGTCGGATTTTTTCTAAGTGTTGAAATTTTTCTGTCAGAATTTTTGTAAGTGTCGGATTTTTTCTAAGTGTTGAGATTTTTCTGTCGGAATTTTTCTGTCAGAATTTTTGTAAGTGTCGGATTTTTTCTAAGTGTCGAGATTTTTCTGTCGGAATTTTTCTAAGTGTCGGAATTTTTCTAAGTGTCAGATTTTTTCTAAGTGTGGAAACTTTTCTAAGTGTCGAAATCTTTCTGTCAGAATTTTTGTAAGTGTCCGATTTTTTCTAAGTGTCGAGATTTTTGTGTTGAAATTTTTCTAAGAGTCGGATTTTTTCTAAATGTCAAAATTTTTCCGTCAGAATTTTTCTAAGTGTCGGATTTTTTCTAAGTGCCGGATTTTTTCTAAATGTCAACATTTTTCTGTCAGAATTTTCTAAATGTCGGATTTTTTCTAAGTGTTGAAACTTTTCTGAATTTCTAAACTTTTCTAAGTGTCGCATTTTTTCTAAATGTCGAAACTTTTCTCAATGTCTAAACTTTTCTAAGTGTCGGATGTTTTCTAACTGTCGTATTATTTGTAAGTGTCGAAACTTTTCTGTCGAAATTTTTCTAAGTGTCGACATTTTTCTACGTGTCGGATTTTTTCTGAGTGTCTGATTTTTTCTAAGTGTCGAGATTTTTCTGTTGTCATTTTTGTAAGTGTCGGATTTTTTCTAAGTGTTGGATTTTTTCTAAGTGTTGAAATTTTTCTGTCAGAATTTTTCTAACTGTTGGATTTTTTCTAAGTGTCGAGATTTTTCTGTCGGAATTTTTCTAAGTGTCGGATTTTTTCTAAGTGTCGGATTTTTTCTAAGTGTCGAAATTTTTCTGTCAGAATTTTTGTAAGTGTCGGATTTTTTCTAAGTGTCGAGATTTTTCTGTCGGAATTTTTCTAAGTGTCGAATTTTTTCTAAGTGTCGGATTTTTTCTAAGTGTCAGTTTTTTTCTAAGTGTCAACACTTTCCTGAGTATCGAAATTTTTCTTAGTGTTGGATTTTTTCTAAATGTCGAAACTTTTCTGTGTCAAAATGTCTCTAATTGTTGGACTTCTGAGTGTCAAAACTTTTTTAAGTGCCGAAATTTTTCTAAGTGTCGGATTTTTTCTAAGTGTCGAGATTTTTCTGTTGTAATTTTTGTAAGTGTCGGATTTTGTCTAAGTGTTGGATTTTTTCAAAGTGTTGAAATCTTTCTGTCGGAATTTTTGTAAGTGTCGGATTTTTTCTAAGTGTTGAGATTTTTCTGTCAGAATTTTTCTAAGTGTCGGAATTTTTCTAAGTGTCAGATGTTTTCTAAGTGTGGAAACTTTTCTAAGTGTCGAAATCTTTCTGTCAGAATTTTTGTAAGTGTCGGATTTTTTGTAAGTGTCGGATTTTTTGTAAGTGTCGGATTTTTTCTAAGTGTCAGGTTTTTTCTAAGTGTCAACACTTTCCTGAGTATCGAGATTTTTTCTAAATGTCGAAACTTTTCTGTGTCAAAATGTCTCTAATTGTCGGACTTCTGAGTGTCAAAACTTTTTTAAGTGCCGAAATTTTTGTAAGTGTCGGATTTTTTCTGAGTGTCGGATTTTTTCTAAGTGTCGAGATTTTTCTGTTGTAATTTTTGTAAGTGTCGGATTTTTTCTAAGTGTTGGATTTTTTCTAAGTGTTAAAATTTTTCTGTCAGAATTTTTGTAATTGTCGGATTTTTTCTAAGTGTTGAGATTTTTCTGTCGGAATTTTTCTAAGTGTCGGATTTTTTCTAAGTGTCGAAATTTTTCTGTCGGAATTTTTCTAAGTGTCGGAATTTTTCTAAATGTCAGATTTTTTCTAAGTGTGGAAACTTTTCTAAGTGTCGAAATCTTTCTGTCAGAATTTTTGTAAGTGTCCGATTTTTTCTAAGTGTCGAGATTTTTGTGTCGAAATTTTTCTAAGAGTCGGATTTTTTCTAAATGTCAAAATTTTTCCGTCAGAATTTTTCTAAGTGTCGGATTTTTTCTAAGTGCCGGATTTTTTCTAAATGTCAACATTTTTCTGTCAGAATTTTCTAAATGTCGGATTTTTTCTAAGTGTTGAAACGTTTCTGAATTTCTAAACTTTTCTAAGTGTCGCATTTTTTCTAAATGTCGAAACTTTTCTCAATGTCTAAACTTTTCTAAGTGTCGGATGTTTTCTAACTGTCGTATTATTTGTAAGTGTCAAAACTTTTCTGTCGAAATTTTTCTAAGTGTCGACATTTTTCTAAGTGTCGGATTTTTTCTGAGTGTCTGATTTTTTCTAAGTGTCGAGATTTTTCTGTTGTAATTTTTGTAAGTGTCGGAGTTTTTCTAAGTGTTGGATTTTTTCTAAGTGTTGAAATTTTTCTGTCAGAATTTTTGTAATTGTCGGATTTTTTCTAAGTGTTGAGATTTTTCTGTCGGATTTTTTCTAAGTGTCGGATTTTTTCTAAGTGTCGGATTTTTTCTAAGTGTCGGATTTTTTCTAAGTGTCGGATTTTTTCTAAGTGTCAGGTTTTTTCTAAGTGTCGGATTTTTTCTAACTGTTGGATTTTTTCTAAGTGTCGAGATTTTTGTGTCGGAATTTTTGTAAGTGTCGGATTTTTTCTAAGTGTTGAGATTTTTCTGTCGGAATTTTTCTAAGTGTCGGAATTTTTGTAAGTGTCGGAATTTTTCTAAGTGTCAGGTTTTTTCTAAGTGTCAACACTTTCCTGAGTATCGAAATTTTTCTTAGTGTCGGATTTTTTCTAAATGTCGAAACTTTTCTGTGTCAAAATGTCTCTAATTGTCGGACTTCTGAGTGTCAAAACTTTTTTAAGTGCAGAAATTTTTCTAAGTGTCGGATTTTTTCTGAGTGTCGGATTTTTTCTAAGTGTCGAGATTTTTCTGTTGTAATTTTTGTAAGTGTCGGATTTTTTCTAAGTGTTGGATTTTTTCTAAGTGTTAAAATTTTTCTGTCAGAATTTTTGTAATTGTCGGATTTTTTCTAAGTGTTGAGATTTTTCTGTCGGATTTTTTCTAAGTGTTGGATTTTTTCTAAGTGTCAGGTTTTTTCTAAGTGTCGGATTTTTTCTAACTGTTGGATTTTTTCTAAGTGTCGAGATTTTTGTGTCGGAATTTTTGTAAGTGTCGGATTTTTTCTAAGTGTTGAGATTTTTCTGTCGGAATTTTTCTAAGTGTCGGAATTTTTGTAAGTGTCGGAATTTTTCTAAGTGTTGAAATCTTTCTGTCAGAATTTTTGTAAGTGTCAACACTTTCCTGAGTATCGAAATTTTTCTTAGTGTCGGATTTTTTCTAAATGTCGAAACTTTTCTGTGTCAAAATGTCTCTAATTGTCGGACTTCTGAGTGTCAAAACTTTTTTAAGTGCCGAAATTTTTCTAAGTGTCGGATTTTTTCTGAGTGTCGGATTTTTTCTAAGTGTCGAGATTTTTCTGTTGTAATTTTTGTAAGTGTCGGATTTTTTCTAAGTGTTGGATTTTTTCTAAGTGTTAAAATTTTTCTGTCAGAATTTTTGTAATTGTCGGATTTTTTCTAAGTGTTGAGATTTTTCTGTCGGAATTTTTCTAAGTGTCGGATTTTTTCTAAGTGTCGAAATTTTTCTGTCGGAATTTTTCTAAGTGTCGGAATTTTTCTAAATGTCAGATTTTTTCTAAGTGTGGAAACTTTTCTAAGTGTCGAAATCTTTCTGTCAGAATTTTTGTAAGTGTCCGATTTTTTCTAAGTGTCGAGATTTTTGTGTCGAAATTTTTCTAAGAGTCGGATTTTTTCTAAATGTCAAAATTTTTCCGTCAGAATTTTTCTAAGTGTCGGATTTTTTCTAAGTGCCGGATTTTTTCTAAATGTCAACATTTTTCTGTCAGAATTTTCTAAATGTCGGATTTTTTCTAAGTGTTGAAACGTTTCTGAATTTCTAAACTTTTCTAAGTGTCGCATTTTTTCTAAATGTCGAAACTTTTCTCAATGTCTAAACTTTTCTAAGTGTCGGATGTTTTCTAACTGTCGTATTATTTGTAAGTGTCAAAACTTTTCTGTCGAAATTTTTCTAAGTGTCGACATTTTTCTAAGTGTCGGATTTTTTCTGAGTGTCTGATTTTTTCTAAGTGTCGAGATTTTTCTGTTGTAATTTTTGTAAGTGTCGGATTTTTTCTAAGTGTCGGATTTTTTCTAAGTGTCAGATTTTTTCTAAGTGTCAGGTTTTTTCTAAGTGTCGGATTTTTTCTAACTGTTGGATTTTTTCTAAGTGTCGAGATTTTTGTGTCGGAATTTTTGTAAGTGTCGGATTTTTTCTAAGTGTTGAGATTTTTCTGTCGGAATTTTTCTAAGTGTCGGAATTTTTGTAAGTGTCGGAATTTTTCTAAGTGTCAGCTTTTTTCTAAGTGTTTAAATCTTTCTGTCAGAATTTTTGTAAGTGTCCGATTTTTTCTAAGTGTTGAAATTTTTCTGTCAGAATTTTTGTAAGTGTCGGATTTTTTCTAAGTGTCGAGATTTTTCTGTCGGAATTTTTGTAAGTGTCGGATTTTTTCTAAGTGTCGAAATTTTTCTGTCAGAATTTTTGTAAGTGTCGGATTTTTTCTAAGTGTTGAAAGTTTTCTAAGTGTCGGATTTTTTCTAAGTGTCGGATTTTTTCTAAGTGTCGGATTTTTTCTAAGTGTCAGGTTTTTTCTAAGTGTCAACACTTTCCTGTTGGATTTTTTCTAAGTGTCGAGATTTTTCTGTCGGAATTTTTGTAAGTGTCGGATTTTTTCTAAGTGTCGAAATTTTTCTGTCAGAATTTTTGTAAGTGTCGTATTTTTTCTAAGTGTCGAGATCTTTCTGTCGGAATTTTTCTAAGTGTCGTAATTTTTCTAAGTGTCGGAATTTTTCTAAGTGTCAGATGTTTTCTAAGTGTGGAAACTTTTCTAAGTGTCGAAATCTTTCTGTCAGAATTTTTGTAAGTGTCGGATTTTTTCTAAGTGTCAGGTTTTTTCTAAGTGTCAACACTTTCCTGAGTATCGAAATTTTTCTTAGTGTCGGATTTTTTCTAAATGTCAAAACATTTCTGTGTCAAAATGTCTCTAATTGTCGGACTTCTGAGTGTCAAAACTTTTTTAAGTGCCGAAATTTTTCTAAGTGTCGGATTTTTTCTAAGTGTCGGATTTTTTCTGTGTCGGATTTTTTCTAAGTGTCGAGATTTTTCTGTTGTAATTTTTGTAAGTGTCGGATTTTTTCTAAGTGTTGAAATTTTTCTGTCAGAATTTTTCTAACTGTTGGATTTTTTCTAAGTGTCGAGATTTTTCTGTCGGAATTTTTCTAAGTGTCGGATTTTTTCTAAGTGTTGAAATTTTTCTGTCAGAATTTTTGTAAGTGTCGGATTTTTTCTAAGTGTTGAGATTTTTCTGTCGGAATTTTTCTGTCAGAATTTTTGTAAGTGTCGGATTTTTTCTAAGTGTCGAGATTTTTCTGTCGGAATTTTTCTAAGTGTCGGAATTTTTCTAAGTGTCAGATTTTTTCTAAGTGTGGAAACTTTTCTAAGTGTCGAAATCTTTCTGTCAGAATTTTTGTAAGTGTCCGATTTTTTCTAAGTGTCGAGATTTTTGTGTCGAAATTTTTCTAAGAGTCGGATTTTTTCTAAATGTCAAAATTTTTCCGTCAGAATTTTTCTAAGTGTCGGATTTTTTCTAAGTGCCGGATTTTTTCTAAATGTCAACATTTTTCTGTCAGAATTTTCTAAATGTCGGATTTTTTCTAAGTGTTGAAACTTTTCTGAATTTCTAAACTTTTCTAAGTGTCGCATTTTTTCTAAATGTCGAAACTTTTCTCAATGTCTAAACTTTTCTAAGTGTCGGATGTTTTCTAACTGTCGTATTATTTGTAAGTGTCGAAACTTTTCTGTCGAAATTTTTCTAAGTGTCGACATTTTTCTACGTGTCGGATTTTTTCTGAGTGTCTGATTTTTTCTAAGTGTCGAGATTTTTCTGTTGTCATTTTTGTAAGTGTCGGATTTTTTCTAAGTGTTGGATTTTTTCTAAGTGTTGAAATTTTTCTGTCAGAATTTTTCTAACTGTTGGATTTTTTCTAAGTGTCGAGATTTTTCTGTCGGAATTTTTCTAAGTGTCGGATTTTTTCTAAGTGTCGGATTTTTTCTAAGTGTCGAAATTTTTCTGTCAGAATTTTTGTAAGTGTCGGATTTTTTCTAAGTGTCGAGATTTTTCTGTCGGAATTTTTCTAAGTGTCGGATTTTTTCTAAGTGTCGGATTTTTTCTAAGTGTCAGGTTTTTTCTAAGTGTCAACACTTTCCTGAGTATCGAAATTTTTCTTAGTGTTGGATTTTTTCTAAATGTCGAAACTTTTCTGTGTCAAAATGTCTCTAATTGTTGGACTTCTGAGTGTCAAAACTTTTTTAAGTGCCGAAATTTTTCTAAGTGTCGGATTTTTTCTAAGTGTCGAGATTTTTCTGTTGTAATTTTTGTAAGTGTCGGATTTTGTCTAAGTGTTGGATTTTTTCAAAGTGTTGAAATCTTTCTGTCGGAATTTTTGTAAGTGTCGGATTTTTTCTAAGTGTTGAGATTTTTCTAAGTGTCGAAATCTTTCTAAGTGTCAGATGTTTTCTAAGTGTGGAAACTTTTCTAAGTGTCGAAATCTTTCTGTCAGAATTTTTGTAAGTGTCGGATTTTTTGTAAGTGTCGGATTTTTTGTAAGTGTCGGATTTTTTCTAAGTGTCAGGTTTTTTCTAAGTGTCAACACTTTCCTGAGTATCGAAATTTTTCTTAGTGTCGGATTTTTTCTAAATGTCGAAACTTTTCTGTGTCAAAATGTCTCTAATTGTCGGACTTCTGAGTGTCAAAACTTTTTTAAGTGCAGAAATTTTTCTAAGTGTCGGATTTTTTCTGAGTGTCGGATTTTTTCTAAGTGTCGAGATTTTTCTGTTGTAATTTTTGTAAGTGTCGGATTTTTTCTAAGTGTTGGATTTTTTCTAAGTGTTAAAATTTTTCTGTCAGAATTTTTGTAATTGTCGGATTTTTTCTAAGTGTTGAGATTTTTCTGTCGGATTTTTTCTAAGTGTTGGATTTTTTCTAAGTGTCAGGTTTTTTCTAAGTGTCGGATTTTTTCTAACTGTTGGATTTTTTCTAAGTGTCGAGATTTTTGTGTCGGAATTTTTGTAAGTGTCGGATTTTTTCTAAGTGTTGAGATTTTTCTGTCGGAATTTTTCTAAGTGTCGGAATTTTTGTAAGTGTCGGAATTTTTCTAAGTGTTGAAATCTTTCTGTCAGAATTTTTGTAAGTGTCAACACTTTCCTGAGTATCGAAATTTTTCTTAGTGTCGGATTTTTTCTAAATGTCGAAACTTTTCTGTGTCAAAATGTCTCTAATTGTCGGACTTCTGAGTGTCAAAACTTTTTTAAGTGCCGAAATTTTTCTAAGTGTCGGATTTTTTCTGAGTGTCGGATTTTTTCTAAGTGTCGAGATTTTTCTGTTGTAATTTTTGTAAGTGTCGGATTTTTTCTAAGTGTTGGATTTTTTCTAAGTGTTAAAATTTTTCTGTCAGAATTTTTGTAATTGTCAGATTTTTTCTAAGTGTTGAGATTTTTCTGTCGGATTTTTTCTAAGTGTTGGATTTTTTCTAAGTGTCAGGTTTTTTCTAAGTGTCGGATTTTTTCTAACTGTTGGATTTTTTCTAAGTGTCGAGATTTTTGTGTCGGAATTTTTGTAAGTGTCGGATTTTTTCTAAGTGTTGAGATTTTTCTGTCGGAATTTTTCTAAGTGTCGGAATTTTTGTAAGTGTCGGAATTTTTCTAAGTGTTGAAATCTTTCTGTCAGAATTTTTGTAAGTGTCCGATTTTTTCTAATTGTTGAAATTTTTCTGTCAGAATTTTTCTAACTGTTGGATTTTTTCTAAGTGTCGAGATTTTTCTGTCGGAATTTTTCTAAGTGTCGGATTTTTTCTAAGTGTCGGATTTTTTCTAAGTGTCGAAATTTTTCTGTCAGAATTTTTGTAAGTGTCGGATTTTTTCTAAGTGTCGAGATTTTTCTGTCGGATTTTTTCTAAGTGTCGGATTTTTTCTAAGTGTCGGATTTTTTCTGAGTGTCGGATTTTTTCTAAGTGTCGAGATTTTTCTGTTGTAATTTTTGTAAGTGTCGGATTTTTTCTAAGTGTTGGATTTTTTCTAAGTGTTAAAATTTTTCTGTCAGAATTTTTGTAATTGTCAGATTTTTTCTAAGTGTTGAGATTTTTCTGTCGGATTTTTTCTAAGTGTTGGATTTTTTCTAAGTGTCAGGTTTTTTCTAAGTGTCGGATTTTTTCTAACTGTTGGATTTTTTCTAAGTGTCGAGATTTTTGTGTCGGAATTTTTGTAAGTGTCGGATTTTTTCTAAGTGTTGAGATTTTTCTGTCGGAATTTTTCTAAGTGTCGGAATTTTTGTAAGTGTCGGAATTTTTCTAAGTGTTGAAATCTTTCTGTCAGAATTTTTGTAAGTGTCCGATTTTTTCTAATTGTTGAAATTTTTCTGTCAGAATTTTTCTAACTGTTGGATTTTTTCTAAGTGTCGAGATTTTTCTGTCGGAATTTTTCTAAGTGTCGGATTTTTTCTAAGTGTCGGATTTTTTCTAAGTGTCGAAATTTTTCTGTCAGAATTTTTGTAAGTGTCGGATTTTTTCTAAGTGTCGAGATTTTTCTGTCGGATTTTTTCTAAGTGTCGGATTTTTTCTAAGTGTCGGATTTTTTGTAAGTGTCCGATTTTTTCTAAGTGGTGAAATTTTTCTGTCAGAATTTTTCTAACTGTTGGATTTTTTCTAAGTGTCGAAACCTTTCTGTCGGATTTTTTCAAAGTGTTGGATATTTTCTAAGTGTTGAAATTTTTCTGTCAGAATTTTTCAAACTGTTGGATTTTTTCTAAGTGTCGAAATTTTTCTGTCGGAATTTTTGTAAGTGTCGGATTTTTTCTAAGTGTTGAGATTTTTCTGTCGGAATTTTTCTAAGTGTCGGATTTTTTCTAAGTGTTGAGATTTTTCTGTCAGAATTTTTCTAAGTGTCGGAATTTTTCTAAGTGTCAGATGTTTTCTAAGTGTGGAAACTTTTCTAAGTGTCGAAATCTTTCTGTCAGAATTTTTGTAAGTGTCGGATTTTTGTAAGTGTCGGATTTTTTCTAAGTAACGGATTTTTTCTAAGTGTCAGGTTTTTTCTAAGTGTCAACACTTTCCTGAGTATCGAAATTTTTCTTAGTGTCGGATTTTTTCTAAATGTCGAAACTTTTCTGTGTCAAAATGTCTCTAATTGTCGGACTTCTGAGTGTCAAAACTTTTTTAAGTGCCGAAATTTTTCTAAGTGTCGGATTTTTTCTGAGTGTCGGATTTTTTCTAAGTGTCGAGATTTTTCTGTTGTAATTTTTGTAAGTGTCGGATTTTTTCTAAGTGTTGGATTTTTTCTAAGTGTTAAAATTTTTCTGTCAGAATTTTTGTAATTGTCGGATTTTTTCTAAGTGTTGAGATTTTTCTGTCGGATTTTTTCTAAGTGTTGGATTTTTTCTAAGTGTCGGATTTTTTCTAAGTGTCGGATTTTTTCTAAGTGTCAGGTTTTTTCTAAGTGTCGGATTTTTTCTAACTGTTGGATTTTTTCTAAGTGTCGAGATTTTTGTGTCGGAATTTTTGTAAGTGTCGGATTTTTTCTAAGTGTTGAGATTTTTCTGTCGGAATTTTTCTAAGTGTCGGAATTTTTGTAAGTGTCGGAATTTTTCTAAGTGTTGAAATCTTTCTGTCAGAATTTTTGTAAGTGTCCGATTTTTTCTAAGTGTTGAAATTTTTCTGTCAGAATTTTTCTAACTGTTGGATTTTTTCTAAGTGTCGAAATTTTTCTGTCGGAATTTTTGTAAGTGTCGGATTTTTTCTAAGTGTTGAAAGTTTTCTAAGTGTCGGATTTTTTCTAAGTGTCGGATTTTTTCTAAGTGTCGGATTTTTTCTAAGTGTCAGGTTTTTTCTAAGTGTCAACACTTTCCTGTTGGATTTTTTCTAAGTGTCGAGATTTTTCTGTCGGAATTTTTGTAAGTGTCGGATTTTTTCTAAGTGTCGAAATTTTTCTGTCAGAATTTTTGTAAGTGTCGTATTTTTTCTAAGTGTCGAGATCTTTCTGTCGGAATTTTTCTAAGTGTCGGAATTTTTCTAAGTGTCGGAATTTTTCTAAGTGTCAGATGTTTTCTAAGTGTGGAAACTTTTCTAAGTGTCGAAATCTTTCTGTCAGAATTTTTGTAAGTGTCGGATTTTTTCTAAGTGTCAGGTTTTTTCTAAGTGTCAACACTTTCCTGAGTATCGAAATTTTTCTTAGTGTCGGATTTTTTCTAAATGTCAAAACATTTCTGTGTCAAAATGTCTCTAATTGTCGGACTTCTGAGTGTCAAAACTTTTTTAAGTGCCGAAATTTTTCTAAGTGTCGGATTTTTTCTAAGTGTCGGATTTTTTCTGTGTCGGATTTTTTCTAAGTGTCGAGATTTTTCTGTTGTAATTTTTGTAAGTGTCGGATTTTTTCTAAGTGTTGAAATTTTTCTGTCAGAATGTTTCTAACTTGGATTTTTTCTAAGTGTCGAGATTTTTCTGTCGGAATTTTTCTAAGTGTCGGATTTTTTCTAAGTGTCGAAATTTTTCTGTCAGAATTTTTGTAAGTGTCGGATTTTTTCTAAGTGTTGAGATTTTTCTGTCGGAATTTTTCTGTCAGAATTTTTGTAAGTGTCGGATTTTTTCTAAGTGTCAAGATTTTTCTGTCGGAATTTTTCTAAGTGTCAGATTTTTTCTAAGTGTGGAAACTTTTCTAAGTGTCGAAATCTTTCTGTCAGAATTTTTGTAAGTGTCCGATTTTTTCTAAGTGTCGAGATTTTTGTGTCGAAATTTTTCTAAGAGTCGGATTTTTTCTAAATGTCAAAATTTTTCCGTCAGAATTTTTCTAAGTGTCGGATTTTTTCTAAGTGCCGGATTTTTTCTAAGTGTTGAAACTTTTCTGAATTTCTAAACTTTTCTAAGTGTCGCATTTTTTCTAAATGTCGAAACTTTTCTCAATGTCGAAACTTTTCTAAGTGTCGGATGTTTTCTAACTGTCGTATTATTTGTAAGTGTCGAAACTTTTCTGTCGAAATTTTTCTAAGTGTCGACATTTTTCTAAGTGTCGGATTTTTTCTGAGTGTCTGATTTTTTCTAAGTGTCGAGATTTTTCTGTTGTAATTTTTCTAAGTGTCGGATTTTTTCTAAGTGTTGGATTTTTTCTAAGTGTTGAAATTTTTCTGTCAGAATTTTTCTAACTGTTGGATTTTTTCTAAGTGTCGAGATTTTTCTGTCGGAATTTTTCTAAGTGTCGGATTTTTTCTAAGTGTCGGATTTTTTCTAAGTGTCGAAATTTTTCTGTCAGAATTTTTGTAAGTGTCGGATTTTTTCTAAGTGTCGGATTTTTTCTAAGTGTTGAAACTTTTCTGAATTTCTAAACTTTTCTAAGTGTCGCATTTTTTCTAAATGTCGAAACTTTTCTCAATGTCTAAACTTTTCTAAGTGTCGGATGTTTTCTAACTGTCGTATTATTTGTAAGTATCGAAACTTTTCTGTCGAAATTTTTCTAAGTGTCGACATTTTTCTAAGTGTCGGATTTTTTCTGAGTGTAGGATTTTTTCTAAGTGTCGAGATTTTTCTGTTGTAATTTTTGTAAGTGTCGGATTTTTTCTAAGTGTTGGATTTTTTCTAAGTGTTGAAATTTTTCTGTCAGAATTTTTCTAACTGTTGGATTTTTTCTAAGTGTCGAGATTTTTCTGTCGGAATTTTTCTAAGTGTCGGATTTTTTCTAAGTGTCGGATTTTTTCTAAGTGTCGAAATTTTTCTGTCAGAATTTTTGTAAGTGTCGGATTTTTTCTAAGTGTCGGATTTTTTCTAAGTGTTGAAACTTTTCTGAATTTCTAAACTTTTCTAAGTGTCGCATTTTTTCTAAATGTCGAAACTTTTCTCAATGTCTAAACTTTTTTAAGTGTCGGATGTTTTCTAACTGTCGTATTATTTGTAAGTATCGAAACTTTTCTGTCGAAATTTTTCTAAGTGTCGACATTTTTCTAAGTGTCGGATTTTTTCTGAGTGTAGGATTTTTTCTAAGTGTCGAGATTTTTCTGTTGTAATTTTTGTAAGTGTCGGATTTTTTCTAAGTGTTGAGATTTTTCTGTCGGAATTTTTCTAAGTGTCGGAATTTTTGTAAGTGTCGGAATTTTTCTAAGTTTTGAAATCTTTCTGTCAGAATTTTTGTAAGTGTCCGATTTTTTCTAAGTGTTGAAATTTTTCTGTCAGAATTTTTCTAACTGTTGGATTTTTTCTAAGTGTCGAAATTTTTCTGTCGGAATTTTTGTAAGTGTCGGATTTTTTCTAAGTGTTGAAAGTTTTCTAAGTGTCGGATTTTTTCTAAGTGTCGGATTTTTTCTAAGTGTCGAGATCTTTCTGTCGGAATTTTTCTAAGTGTCGGAATTTTTCTAAGTGTCGGAATTTTTCTAAGTGTCAGATGTTTTCTAAGTGTGGAAACTTTTCTAAGTGTCGAAATCTTTCTGTCAGAATTTTTGTAAGTGTCGGATTTTTTCTAAGTGTCAGGTTTTTTCTAAGTGTCAACACTTTCCTGAGTATCGAAATTTTTCTTAGTGTCGGATTTTTTCTAAATGTCAAAACATTTCTGTGTCAAAATGTCTCTAATTGTCGGACTTCTGAGTGTCAAAACTTTTTTAAGTGCCGAAATTTTTCTAAGTGTCGGATTTTTTCTAAGTGTCGGATTTTTTCTGTGTCGGATTTTTTCTAAGTGTCGAGATTTTTCTGTTGTAATTTTTGTAAGTGTCGGATTTTTTCTAAGTGTTGAAATTTTTCTGTCAGAATGTTTCTAACTTGGATTTTTTCTAAGTGTCGAGATTTTTCTGTCGGAATTTTTCTAAGTGTCGGATTTTTTCTAAGTGTCGAAATTTTTCTGTCAGAATTTTTGTAAGTGTCGGATTTTTTCTAAGTGTTGAGATTTTTCTGTCGGAATTTTTCTGTCAGAATTTTTGTAAGTGTCGGATTTTTTCTAAGTGTCAAGATTTTTCTGTCGGAATTTTTCTAAGTGTCGGAATTTTTCTAAGTGTCAGATTTTTTCTAAGTGTGGAAACTTTTCTAAGTGTCGAAATCTTTCTGTCAGAATTTTTGTAAGTGTCCGATTTTTTCTAAGTGTCGAGATTTTTGTGTCGAAATTTTTCTAAGAGTCGGATTTTTTCTAAATGTCAAAATTTTTCCGTCAGAATTTTTCTAAGTGTCGGATTTTTTCTAAGTGCCGGATTTTTTCTAAGTGTTGAAACTTTTCTGAATTTCTAAACTTTTCTAAGTGTCGCATTTTTTCTAAATGTCGAAACTTTTCTCAATGTCGAAACTTTTCTAAGTGTCGGATGTTTTCTAACTGTCGTATTATTTGTAAGTGTCGAAACTTTTCTGTCGAAATTTTTCTAAGTGTCGACATTTTTCTAAGTGTCGGATTTTTTCTGAGTGTCTGATTTTTTCTAAGTGTCGAGATTTTTCTGTTGTAATTTTTCTAAGTGTCGGATTTTTTCTAAGTGTTGGATTTTTTCTAAGTGTTGAAATTTTTCTGTCAGAATTTTTCTAACTGTTGGATTTTTTCTAAGTGTCGAGATTTTTCTGTCGGAATTTTTCTAAGTGTCGGATTTTTTCTAAGTGTCGGATTTTTTCTAAGTGTCGAAATTTTTCTGTCAGAATTTTTGTAAGTGTCGGATTTTTTCTAAGTGTCGGATTTTTTCTAAGTGTTGAAACTTTTCTGAATTTCTAAACTTTTCTAAGTGTCGCATTTTTTCTAAATGTCGAAACTTTTCTCAATGTCTAAACTTTTCTAAGTGTCGGATGTTTTCTAACTGTCGTATTATTTGTAAGTGTCGAAACTTTTCTGTCGAAATTTTTCTAAGTGTCGACATTTTTCTAAGTGTCGGATTTTTTCTGAGTGTCTGATTTTTTCTAAGTGTCGAGATTTTTCTGTTGTAATTTTTCTAAGTGTCGGATTTTTTCTAAGTGTTGGATTTTTTCTAAGTGTTGAAATTTTTCTGTCAGAATTTTTCTAACTGTTGGATTTTTTCTAAGTGTCGAGATTTTTCTGTCGGAATTTTTCTAAGTGTCGGATTTTTTCTAAGTGTCGGATTTTTTCTAAGTGTCGAAATTTTTCTGTCAGAATTTTTGTAAGTGTCGGATTTTTTCTAAGTGTCGGATTTTTTCTAAGTGTTGAAACTTTTCTGAATTTCTAAACTTTTCTAAGTGTCGCATTTTTTCTAAATGTCGAAACTTTTCTCAATGTCTAAACTTTTCTAAGTGTCGGATGTTTTCTAACTGTCGTATTATTTGTAAGTATCGAAACTTTTCTGTCGAAATTTTTCTAAGTGTCGACATTTTTCTAAGTGTCGGATTTTTTCTGAGTGTAGGATTTTTTCTAAGTGTCGAGATTTTTCTGTTGTAATTTTTGTAAGTGTCGGATTTTTTCTAAGTGTTGGATTTTTTCTAAGTGTTGAAATTTTTCTGTCAGAATTTTTCTAACTGTTGGATTTTTTCTAAGTGTCGAGATTTTTCTGTCGGAATTTTTCTAAGTGTCGGATTTTTTCTAAGTGTCGGATTTTTTCTAAGTGTCGAAATTTTTCTGTCAGAATTTTTGTAAGTGTCGGATTTTTTCTAAGTGTCGGATTTTTTCTAAGTGTTGAAACTTTTCTGAATTTCTAAACTTTTCTAAGTGTCGCATTTTTTCTAAATGTCGAAACTTTTCTCAATGTCTAAACTTTTCTAAGTGTCGGATGTTTTCTAACTGTCGTATTATTTGTAAGTATCGAAACTTTTCTGTCGAAATTTTTCTAAGTGTCGACATTTTTCTAAGTGTCGGATTTTTTCTGAGTGTAGGATTTTTTCTAAGTGTCGAGATTTTTCTGTTGTAATTTTTGTAAGTGTCGGAATTTTTCTAAGTGTTGAAATCTTTCTGTCAGAATTTTTGTAAGTGTCCGATTTTTTCTAAGTGTTGAAATTTTTCTGTCAGAATTTTTCTAACTGTTGGATTTTTTCTAAGTGTCGAAATTTTTCTGTCAGAATTTTTGTAAGTGTCGGATTTTTTCTAAGTGTTGAAAGTTTTCTAAGTGTCGGATTTTTTCTAAGTGTCGGATTTTTTCTAAGTGTCGGATTTTTTCTAAGTGTCAGGTTTTTTCTAAGTGTCAACACTTTCCTGTTGGATTTTTTCTAAGTGTCGAGATTTTTCTGTCGGAATTTTTGTAAGTGTCGGATTTTTTCTAAGTGTCGAAATTTTTCTGTCAGAATTTTTGTAAGTGTCGTATTTTTTCTAAGTGTCGAGATCTTTCTGTCGGAATTTTTCTAAGTGTCGGAATTTTTCTAAGTGTCGGAATTTTTCTAAGTGTCAGATGTTTTCTAAGTGTGGAAACTTTTCTAAGTGTCGAAATCTTTCTGTCAGAATTTTTGTAAGTGTCGGATTTTTTCTAAGTGTCAGGTTTTTTCTAAGTGTCAACACTTTCCTGAGTATCGAAATTTTTCTTAGTGTCGGATTTTTTCTAAATGTCAAAACATTTCTGTGTCAAAATGTCTCTAATTGTCGGACTTCTGAGTGTCAAAACTTTTTTAAGTGCCGAAATTTTTCTAAGTGTCGGATTTTTTCTAAGTGTCGGATTTTTTCTGTGTCGGATTTTTTCTAAGTGTCGAGATTTTTCTGTTGTAATTTTTGTAAGTGTCAGATTTTTTCTAAGTGTTGAAATTTTTCTGTCAGAATGTTTCTAACTTGGATTTTTTCTAAGTGTCGAGATTTTTCTGTCGGAATTTTTCTAAGTGTCGGATTTTTTCTAAGTGTCAGATGTTTTCTAAGTGTGGAAACTTTTCTAAGTGTCGAAATCTTTCTGTCAGAATTTTTGTAAGTGTCGGATTTTTTCTAAGTGTCGAAACTTTTCTGTGTCAAAATGTCTCTAATTGTCGGACTTCTGAGTGTCAAAACTTTTTTAAGTGCCGAAATTTTTCTAAGTGTCGGATTTTTTCTGAGTGTCGGATTTTTTCTAAGTGTCGAGATTTTTCTGTTGTAATTTTTGTAAGTGTCGGATTTTTTCTAAGTTTTGGATTTTTTCAAACTGTTGAAATTTTTCTGTCAGAATTTTTGTAATTGTCGGATTTTTTCTAAGTGTTGAGATTTTTCTGTCGGATTTTTTCTAAGTGTCGGATTTTTTCTAAGTGTTGAAATTTTTCTGTCAGAATTTTTCTAACTGTTGGATTTTTTCTAAGTGTCGAGATTTTTCTGTCGGAATTTTTGTAAGTGTCGGATATTTTCTAAGTGTTGAGATTTTTCTGTCGGAATTTTTCTAAGTGTCGGATTTTTTCTAAGTGTCGGATTTTTTCTAAGTGTCGAAATGTTTCTGTCAGAATTTTTGTAAGTGTCGGATTTTTTCTAAGTGTCGGATTTTTTCTAAGTGTCGGATTATTTCTAAGTGTCGGATTTTTTCTAAGTGTTGAAACTTTTCTGAATTTCTAAACTTTTCTAAGTGTCGCATTTTTTCTAAATGTCGAAACTTTTCTCAATGTCTAAACTTTTCTAAGTGTCGGATGTTTTCTAACTGTCGTATTATTTGTAAGTATCGAAACTTTTCTGTCGAAATTTTTCTAAGTGTCGACATTTTTCTAAGTGTCGGATTTTTTCTGAGTGTAGGATTTTTTCTAAGTGTCGAGATTTTTCTGTTGTAATTTTTGTAAGTGTCGGATTTTTTCTAAGTGTTGGATTTTTTCTAAGTGTCGAGATTTTTCTGTCGGATTTTTTCTGAGTGTCGGATTTTTTCTAAGTGTCGAGATTTTTCTGTTGTAATTTTTGTAAGTGTCGGATTTTTTCTAAGTGTCGGATTTTTTCTAAGTGTCGAAATTTTTCTGTCAGAATTTTTGTAAGTGTCGGATTTTTTCTAAGTGTCGGATTTTTTCTAAGTGTCGGATTATTTCTAAGTGTCGGATTTTTTCTAAGTGTTGAAACTTTTCTGAATTTCTAAACTTTTCTAAGTGTCGCATTTTTTCTAAATGTCGAAACTTTTCTCAATGTCTAAACTTTTCTAAGTGTCGGATGTTTTCTAACTGTCGTATTATTTGTAAGTATCGAAACTTTTCTGTCGAAATTTTTCTAAGTGTCGACATTTTTCTAAGTGTCGGATTTTTTCTGAGTGTAGGATTTTTTCTAAGTGTCGAGATTTTTCTGTTGTAATTTTTGTAAGTGTCGGATTTTTTCTAAGTGTTGGATTTTTTCTAAGTGTTGAAATTTTTCTGTCAGTATTTTTCTAACTGTTGGATTTTTTCTAAGTGTCGAGATTTTTCTGTCGGATTTTTTCTGAGTGTCGGATTTTTTCTAAGTGTCGAGATTTTTCTGTTGTAATTTTTGTAAGTGTCGGATTTTTTCTAAGTGTTGGATTTTTTCTAAATGTTGAAATTTTTCTGTCAGAATTTTTCTAACTGTTGGATTTTTTCTAAGTGTCGAGATTTTTCTGTCGGATTTTTTCTAAGTGTCGGATTTTTTCTAAGTGTCGAAATTTTTCTGTCAGAATTTTTGTAAGTGTCGGATTTTTTCTAAGTGTCGAGATTTTTCTGTCGGAATTTTTCTAAGTGTCGGATGTTTTCTAACTGTCGTATTATTTGTAAGTATCGAAACTTTTCTGTCGAAATTTTTCTAAGTGAATTTTTTTAATTGTCGGATTTTTTCTAAGTGTTGAGATTTTTCTGTCAGATTTTTTCTAAGTGTCGGATTTTTTCTAAGTGTCGGATTTTTTCTAAGTGTCGGATTTTTTCTAAGTGTCAGGTTTTTTCTACGTGTCAACACTTTCCTGAGTATCGAAATTTTTCTTAGTGTCGGATTTTTTCTAAATGTCGAAACTTTTCTGTGTCAAAATGTCTCTAATTGTCGGACTTCTGAGTGTCAAAACTTTTTTAAGTGCCGAAATTTTTCTGTCGGAATTTTTCTAAGTGTCGGATTTTTTCTAAGTGTCGAAATTGTTCTGTCAGAATTTTTGTAAGTGTCAGAATTTTTCTAAGTGTGGAAACTTTTCTAAGTGTCGAAATTTTTCTAAGTGTCGAACTTTTTCTAAGTTTCGAAATTTTTCTGTCAGAATTTTTGTAAGTGTCCGATTTTTTCTAAGTGTCGAGATTTTTGTGTCGGAATTTTTCAAAGTGTCGGAATTTTTCTATATGTCGGAATTTTTCTAAGTGTCGGAATTTTTCTAAGTGTCGGAATTTTTCTAAGTGTCGGAATTTTTCTAAGTGTCGGAATATTTCTAAGTGTCGGAATTTTTCTATGTCGGAATTTTTCTAAGTGTCGGAATTTTTCTAAGTGTCGAGATTTTTCTAAGTCGACATTTTTCTAAGTGTCGGATTTTTTCTAAGTGTTGAGATTTTTCTCTCGGAATTTTTCTAAGTGTCGGATTTTTTCTAAGTGTCGAAATTTTTCTGTCAGAATTTTTGTAAGTGTCGGATTTTTTCTAATTGTCGAGATTTTTCTGTCGGAATTTTTCTAAGTGTCAGATTTTTTCTAAGTGTGGAAACTTTTCTAAGTGTCGAAATCTTTCTGTCAGAATTTTTGTAAGTGTCCGATTTTTTCTAAGTGTCGAGATTTTTGTGTCGAAATTTTTCTTAGTGTCGGATTTTTTCTAAATGTCGAAACTTTTCTGTGTCAAAATGTCTCTAATTGTCGGACTTCTGAGTGTCAAAACTTTTTTAAGTGCCGAAATTTTTCTGTCGGAATTTTTCTAAGTGTCGGATTTTTTCTAAGTGTCGAAATTGTTCTGTCAGAATTTTTGTAAGTGTCGGATTTTTTCTAAGTGATATTTCTGTCGGAATTTTTCTAAGTGTCGGAATTTTTCTAAGTGTGGAAACTTTTCTAAGTGTCGAAATTTTTCTAAGTGTCGGAATTTTTCTAAGTGTCGAAATTTTTCTGTCAGAATTTTTGTAAGTGTCCGATTTTTTCTAAGTGTCGAGATTTTTGTGTCGGAATTTTTCAAAGTGTCGGAATTTTTCAAAGTGTCGGAATTTTTCTATATGTCGGAATTTTTCTAAGTGTCGGAATTTTTCTAAGTGTCGGATTTTTTCTAAATGTCGAAACTTTTCTGTGTCAAAATGTCTCTAATTGTCGGACTTCTGAGTGTCAAAACTTTTTTAAGTGTCGAAATTGTTCTGTCAGAATTTTTGTAAGTGTCGGATTTTTTCTAAGTGATATTTCTGTCGGAATTTTTCTAAGTGTCGGAATTTTTCTAAGTGTGGAAACTTTTCTAACTGTCGAAATTTTTCTAAGTGTCGAAATTTTTCTAAGTGTCGAAATTTTTCTGTCAGAATTTTTGTAAGTGTCCGATTTTTTCTAAGTGTCGAGATTTTTGTGTCGGAATTTTTCAAAGTGTCGGAATTTTTCTATATGTCGGAATTTTTCTAAGTGTCGGAATTTTTCTAAGTGTCGGAATTTTTCTAAGTGTCGGAATTTTTCTAAGTGTCGGAATATTTCTAAGTGTCGGAATTTTTCTATGTCGGAATTTTTCTAAGTGTCGGAAATTTTCTAAGTGTCGAGATTTTTCTAAGTCGACATTTTTGTAAGTGTCGGATTTTTTCTAAGTGTTGAGATTTTTCTCTCGGAATTTTTCTAAGTGTCGGATTTTTTCTAAGTTTCGGATTTTTTCTAAGTGTCAGGTTTTTTCTAAGTGTCAACACTTTCCTGAGTATCGAAATTTTTCTTAGTGTCGGAATATTTCTAAGTGTCGGAATTTTTCTATGTCGGAATTTTTCTAAGTGTCGGAAATTTTCTAAGTGTCGAGATTTTTCTAAGTCGACATTTTTGTAAGTGTCGGATTTTTTCTAAGTGTTGAGATTTTTCTCTCGGAATTTTTCTAAGTGTCGGATTTTTTCTAAGTTTCGGATTTTTTCTAAGTGTCAGGTTTTTTCTAAGTGTCAACACTTTCCTGAGTATCGAAATTTTTCTTAGTGTCGGATTTTTTCTAAATGTCGAAACTTTTCTGTGTCAAAATGTCTCTAATTGTCGGACTTCTGAGTGTCAAAACTTTTTTAAGTGTCGAGATTTTTCTGTTGTAATTGTTGTAAGTGTCGGATTTTTTCTAAGTGTTGAATTTTTTCTAAGTGTTGAAATTTTTCTGTCAGAATTTTTCTAACTGTTGGATTTTTTCTAAGTGTCGAGATTTTTCTGTCGGAATTTTTCTAAGTGTCGGATTTTTTCTAAGTGTCGAGATTTTTCTGTCGGAATTTTTCTAAGTGTCGGATTTTTTCTAAGTGTCGGATTTTTTCTAAGTGTCGGATTTTTTCTAAGTGTTGAAAATTTTTCTGTCAGAATTTTTCTAACTGTTGGATTTTTTCTAAGTGTCAACACTTTCCTGAGTATCGAAATTTTTCTTAGTGTCGGATTTTTTCTAAATGTCGGATATGTTCTGTGTCGGATTTTTTCTAAGTGTCGAGATTTTTCTGTTGTAATTTTTGTAAGTGTCCGATTTTTTCTAAGTGTTGGGTTTTTTCTAAGTGTTGACATTTTTCTGTCAGAATTTTTCTAACTGTTGGATTTTTTCTAAGTGTCGAGATTTTTCTGTCGGAATTTTTCTAAGTGTCGGATTTTTTCTAAGTGTCGAAATTTTTCTGTCAGAATTTTTGTAAGTGTCGGATTTTTTCTAAGTGTGGAAACTTTTCTAAGTGTCGAAATCTTTCTGTCAGAATTTTCTAAATGTCGGATTTTTTCTAAGTGTTGAAACTTTTCTGAATTTCTAAACTTTTCTAAGTGTCGCATTTTTTCTAAATGTCGAAACTTTTCTCAATGTCTAAACTTTTCTCAATGTCTAAACTTTTCTAAGTGTCGGATGTTTTCTAACTGTCGTATTATTTGTAAGTGTCGAAACTTTTCTGTCGAAATTTTTCTAAGTGTCGACATTTTTCTAAGTGTCGGATTTTTTCTGAGTGTCGGATTTTTTCTAAGTGTCGAGATTTTTCTGTTGTAATTTTTGTAAGTGTCGGATTTTTTCTAAGTGTTGGATTTTTTCTAAGTGTTAAAATTTTTCTGTCAGAATTTTTGTAATTGTCGGATGTTTTCTAAGTGTTGAGATTTTTCTGTCGGATTTTTTCTAAGTGTTGGATTTTTTCTAAGTGTCGGATTTTTTCTAAGTGTCGGATTTTTTCTAAGTGTCAGGTTTTTTCTAAGTGTCGGATTTTTTCTAACTGTTGGATTTTTTCTAAGTGTCGAGATTTTTGTGTCGGAATTTTTGTAAGTGTCGGATTTTTTCTAAGTGTTGAGATTTTTCTGTCGGAATTTTTCTAAGTGTCGGAATTTTTGTAAGTGTCGGAATTTTTCTAAGTGTTGAAATCTTTCTGTCAGAATTTTTGTAAGTGTCCGATTTTTTCTAAGTGTTGAAATTTTTCTGTCAGAATTTTTCTAACTGTTGGATTTTTTCTAAGTGTCGAAATTTTTCTGTCGGAATTTTTGTAAGTGTCGGATTTTTTCTAAGTGTTGAAAGTTTTCTAAGTGTCGGATTTTTTCTAAGTGTCGGATTTTTTCTAAGTGTCGGATTTTTTCTAAGTGTCAGGTTTTTTCTAAGTGTCAACACTTTCCTGTTGGATTTTTTCTAAGTGTCGAGATTTTTCTGTCGGAATTTTTGTAAGTGTCGGATTTTTTCTAAGTGTCGAAATTTTTCTGTCAGAATTTTTGTAAGTGTCGTATTTTTTCTAAGTGTCGAGATCTTTCTGTCGGAATTTTTCTAAGTGTCGGAATTTTTCTAAGTGTCGGAATTTTTCTAAGTGTCAGATGTTTTCTAAGTGTGGAAACTTTTCTAAGTGTCGAAATCTTTCTGTCAGAATTTTTGTAAGTGTCGGATTTTTTCTAAGTGTCAGGTTTTTTCTAAGTGTCAACACTTTCCTGAGTATCGAAATTTTTCTTAGTGTCGGATTTTTTCTAAATGTCAAAACATTTCTGTGTCAAAATGTCTCTAATTGTCGGACTTCTGAGTGTCAAAACTTTTTTAAGTGCCGAAATTTTTCTAAGTGTCGGATTTTTTCTAAGTGTCGGATTTTTTCTGTGTCGGATTTTTTCTAAGTGTCGAGATTTTTCTGTTGTAATTTTTGTAAGTGTCGGATTTTTTCTAAGTGTTGAAATTTTTCTGTCAGAATGTTTCTAACTTGGATTTTTTCTAAGTGTCGAGATTTTTCTGTCGGAATTTTTCTAAGTGTCGGATTTTTTCTAAGTGTCGAAATTTTTCTGTCAGAATTTTTGTAAGTGTCGGATTTTTTCTAAGTGTTGAGATTTTTCTGTCGGAATTTTTCTGTCAGAATTTTTGTAAGTGTCGGATTTTTTCTAAGTGTCAAGATTTTTCTGTCGGAATTTTTCTAAGTGTCGGAATTTTTCTAAGTGTCAGATTTTTTCTAAGTGTGGAAACTTTTCTAAGTGTCGAAATCTTTCTGTCAGAATTTTTGTAAGTGTCCGATTTTTTCTAAGTGTCGAGATTTTTGTGTCGAAATTTTTCTAAGAGTCGGATTTTTTCTAAATGTCAAAATTTTTCCGTCAGAATTTTTCTAAGTGTCGGATTTTTTCTAAGTGCCGGATTTTTTCTAAGTGTTGAAACTTTTCTGAATTTCTAAACTTTTCTAAGTGTCGCATTTTTTCTAAATGTCGAAACTTTTCTCAATGTCGAAACTTTTCTAAGTGTCGGATGTTTTCTAACTGTCGTATTATTTGTAAGTGTCAAAACTTTTCTGTCGAAATTTTTCTAAGTGTCGACATTTTTCTAAGTGTCGGATTTTTTCTGAGTGTCTGATTTTTTCTAAGTGTCGAGATTTTTCTGTTGTAATTTTTCTAAGTGTCGGATTTTTTCTAAGTGTTGGATTTTTTCTAAGTGTTGAAATTTTTCTGTCAGAATTTTTCTAACTGTTGGATTTTTTCTAAGTGTCGAGATTTTTCTGTCGGAATTTTTCTAAGTGTCGGATTTTTTCTAAGTGTCGGATTTTTTCTAAGTGTTGAAATTTTTCTGTCAGAATTTTTGTAAGTGTCGGATTTTTTCTAAGTGTCGGATTTTTTCTAAGTGTTGAAACTTTTCTGAATTTCTAAACTTTTCTAAGTGTCGCATTTTTTCTAAATGTCGAAACTTTTCTCAATGTCTAAACTTTTCTAAGTGTCGGATGTTTTCTAACTGTCGTATTATTTGTAAGTATCGAAACTTTTCTGTCGAAATTTTTCTAAGTGTCGACATTTTTCTAAGTGTCGGATTTTTTCTGAGTGTAGGATTTTTTCTAAGTGTCGAGATTTTTCTGTTGTAATTTTTGTAAGTGTCGGATTTTTTCTAAGTGTTGAAATTTTTCTGTCAGAATTTTTCTAACTGTTGGATTTTTTCTAAGTGTCGAGATTTTTCTGTCGGAATTTTTCTAAGTGTCGGATTTTTTCTAAGTGTCGGATTTTTTCTAAGTGTCGAAATTTTTCTGTCAGAATTTTTGTAAGTGTCGGATTTTTTCTAAGTGTCGGATTTTTTCTAAGTGTTGAAACTTTTCTGAATTTCTAAACTTTTCTAAGTGTCGCATTTTTTCTAAATGTCGAAACTTTTCTCAATGTCTAAACTTTTCTAAGTGTCGGATGTTTTCTAACTGTCGTATTATTTGTAAGTATCGAAACTTTTCTGTCGAAATTTTTCTAAGTGTCGACATTTTTCTAAGTGTCGGATTTTTTCTGAGTGTAGGATTTTTTCTAAGTGTCGAGATTTTTCTGTTGTAATTTTTGTAAGTGTCCGATTTTTTCTAAGTGTTGGATTTTTTCTAAGTGTTGAAATTTTTCTGTCAGAATTTTTCTAACTGTTGGATTTTTTCTAAGTGTCGAGATTTTTCTGTCGGATTTTTTCTGAGTGTCGGATTTTTTCTAAGTGTCGAGATTTTTCTGTTGTAATTTTTGTAAGTGTCGGATTTTTTCTAAGTGTTGGATTTTTTCTAAATGTTGAAATTTTTCTGTCAGAATTTTTCTAACTGTTGGATTTTTTCTAAGTGTCGAGATTTTTCTGTCGGATTTTTTCTAAGTGTCGGATTTTTTCTAAGTGTCGAAATTTTTCTGTCAGAATTTTTGTAAGTGTCGGATTTTTTCTAAGTGTCGAGATTTTTCTGTCGGAATTTTTCTAAGTGTCGGAATTTTTCTAAGTGTCAGATTTTTTCTAAGTGTGGAAACTTTTCTAAGTGTCGAAATCTTTCTGTCAGAATTTTTGTAAGTGTCCGATTTTTTCTAAGTGTCGAGATTTTTGTGTCGAAATTTTTCTAAGAGTCGGATTTTTTCTAAATGTCAAAATTTTTCCGTCAGAATTTTTCTAAGTGTCGGATTTTTTCTAAGTGCCGGATTTTTTCTAAATGTCAACATTTTTCTGTCAGAATTTTCTAAATGTCGGATTTTTTCTAAGTGTTGAAACTTTTCTGAATTTCTAAACTTTTCTAAGTGTCGGATGTTTTCTAACTGTCGTATTATTTGTAAGTATCGAAACTTTTCTGTCGAAATTTTTCTAAGTGTCGACATTTTTCTAAGTGTCGGATTTTTTCTGAGTGTAGGATTTTTTCTAAGTGTCGAGATTTTTCTGTTGTAATTTTTGTAAGTGTTGGATTTTTTCTAAGTGTCGAGATTTTTCTGTCGGATTTTTTCTGAGTGTCGGATTTTTTCTAAGTGTCGAGATTTTTCTGTTGTAATTTTTGTAAGTGTCGGATTTTTTCTAAGTGTCGGATTTTTTCTAAGTGTCGAAATGTTTCTGTCAGAATTTTTGTAAGTGTCGGATTTTTTCTAAGTGTCGGATTTTTTCTAAGTGTCGGATTATTTCTAAGTGTCGGATTTTTTCTAAGTGTTGAAACTTTTCTGAATTTCTAAACTTTTCTAAGTGTCGCATTTTTTCTAAATGTCGAAACTTTTCTCAATGTCTAAACTTTTCTAAGTGTCGGATGTTTTCTAACTGTCGTATTATTTGTAAGTATCGAAACTTTTCTGTCGAAATTTTTCTAAGTGTCGACATTTTTCTAAGTGTCGGATTTTTTCTGAGTGTAGGATTTTTTCTAAGTGTCGAGATTTTTCTGTTGTAATTTTTGTAAGTGTCGGATTTTTTCTAAGTGTTGGATTTTTTCTAAGTGTCGAGATTTTTCTGTCGGATTTTTTCTGAGTGTCGGATTTTTTCTAAGTGTCGAGATTTTTCTGTTGTAATTTTTGTAAGTGTCGGATTTTTTCTAAGTGTCGGATTTTTTCTAAGTGTCGAAATTTTTCTGTCAGAATTTTTGTAAGTGTCGGATTTTTTCTAAGTGTCGGATTTTTTCTAAGTGTCGGATTATTTCTAAGTGTCGGATTTTTTCTAAGTGTTGAAACTTTTCTGAATTTCTAAACTTTTCTAAGTGTCGCATTTTTTCTAAATGTCGAAACTTTTCTCAATGTCTAAACTTTTCTAAGTGTCGGATGTTTTCTAACTGTCGTATTATTTGTAAGTATCGAAACTTTTCTGTCGAAATTTTTCTAAGTGTCGACATTTTTCTAAGTGTCGGATTTTTTCTGAGTGTAGGATTTTTTCTAAGTGTCGAGATTTTTCTGTTGTAATTTTTGTAAGTGTCGGATTTTTTCTAAGTGTTGGATTTTTTCTAAGTGTTGAAATTTTTCTGTCAGAATTTTTCTAACTGTTGGATTTTTTCTAAGTGTCGAGATTTTTCTGTCGGATTTTTTCTGAGTGTCGGATTTTTTCTAAGTGTCGAGATTTTTCTGTTGTAATTTTTGTAAGTGTCGGATTTTTTCTAAGTGTCGGATTTTTTCTAAGTGTCGAAATTTTTCTGTCAGAATTTTTGTAAGTGTCGGATTTTTTCTAAGTGTCGAGATTTTTCTGTCGGAATTTTTCTAAGTGTCGGATGTTTTCTAACTGTCGTATTATTTGTAAGTATCGAAACTTTTCTGTCGAAATTTTTCTAAGTGAATTTTTTTAATTGTCGGATTTTTTCTAAGTGTTGAGATTTTTCTGTCAGATTTTTTCTAAGTGTCGGATTTTTTCTAAGTGTCGGATTTTTTCTAAGTGTCGGATTTTTTCTAAGTGTCAGGTTTTTTCTACGTGTCAACACTTTCCTGAGTATCGAAATTTTTCTTAGTGTCGGATTTTTTCTAAATGTCGAAACTTTTCTGTGTCAAAATGTCTCTAATTGTCGGACTTCTGAGTGTCAAAACTTTTTTAAGTGCCGAAATTTTTCTGTCGGAATTTTTCTAAGTGTCGGATTTTTTCTAAGTGTCGAAATTGTTCTGTCAGAATTTTTGTAAGTGTCAGAATTTTTCTAAGTGTGGAAACTTTTCTAAGTGTCGAAATTTTTCTAAGTGTCGAACTTTTTCTAAGTTTCGAAATTTTTCTGTCAGAATTTTTGTAAGTGTCCGATTTTTTCTAAGTGTCGAGATTTTTGTGTCGGAATTTTTCAAAGTGTCGGAATTTTTCTATATGTCGGAATTTTTCTAAGTGTCGGAATTTTTCTAAGTGTCGGAATTTTTCTAAGTGTCGGAATTTTTCTAAGTGTCGGAATATTTCTAAGTGTCGGAATTTTTCTATGTCGGAATTTTTCTAAGTGTCGGAATTTTTCTAAGTGTCGAGATTTTTCTAAGTCGACATTTTTCTAAGTGTCGGATTTTTTCTAAGTGTTGAGATTTTTCTCTCGGAATTTTTCTAAGTGTCGGATTTTTTCTAAGTGTCGAAATTTTTCTGTCAGAATTTTTGTAAGTGTCGGATTTTTTCTAATTGTCGAGATTTTTCTGTCGGAATTTTTCTAAGTGTCAGATTTTTTCTAAGTGTGGAAACTTTTCTAAGTGTCGAAATCTTTCTGTCAGAATTTTTGTAAGTGTCCGATTTTTTCTAAGTGTCGAGATTTTTGTGTCGAAATTTTTCTTAGTGTCGGATTTTTTCTAAATGTCGAAACTTTTCTGTGTCAAAATGTCTCTAATTGTCGGACTTCTGAGTGTCAAAACTTTTTTAAGTGCCGAAATTTTTCTGTCGGAATTTTTCTAAGTGTCGGATTTTTTCTAAGTGTCGAAATTGTTCTGTCAGAATTTTTGTAAGTGTCGGATTTTTTCTAAGTGATATTTCTGTCGGAATTTTTCTAAATGTCGAAACTTTTCTCAATGTCGAAACTTTTCTAAGTGTCGGATTTTTTCTAAGTGTCGAAATTTTTCTGTCAGAATTTTTGTAAGTGTCGGATTTTTTCTAAGTGTCGAGATTTTTCTGTCGGAATTTTTCTAAGTGTCGGATGTTTTCTAACTGTCGTATTATTTGTAAGTATCGAAACTTTTCTGTCGAAATTTTTCTAAGTGAATTTTTTTAATTGTCGGATTTTTTCTAAGTGTTGAGATTTTTCTGTCAGATTTTTTCTAAGTGTCGGATTTTTTCTAAGTGTCGGATTTTTTCTAAGTGTCGGATTTTTTCTAAGTGTCAGGTTTTTTCTACGTGTCAACACTTTCCTGAGTATCGAAATTTTTCTTAGTGTCGGATTTTTTCTAAATGTCGAAACTTTTCTGTGTCAAAATGTCTCTAATTGTCGGACTTCTGAGTGTCAAAACTTTTTTAAGTGCCGAAATTTTTCTGTCGGAATTTTTCTAAGTGTCGGATTTTTTCTAAGTGTCGAAATTGTTCTGTCAGAATTTTTGTAAGTGTCAGAATTTTTCTAAGTGTGGAAACTTTTCTAAGTGTCGAAATTTTTCTAAGTGTCGAACTTTTTCTAAGTTTCGAAATTTTTCTGTCAGAATTTTTGTAAGTGTCCGATTTTTTCTAAGTGTCGAGATTTTTGTGTCGGAATTTTTCAAAGTGTCGGAATTTTTCTATATGTCGGAATTTTTCTAAGTGTCGGAATTTTTCTAAGTGTCGGAATTTTTCTAAGTGTCGGAATTTTTCTAAGTGTCGGAATATTTCTAAGTGTCGGAATTTTTCTATGTCGGAATTTTTCTAAGTGTCGGAATTTTTCTAAGTGTCGAGATTTTTCTAAGTCGACATTTTTCTAAGTGTCGGATTTTTTCTAAGTGTTGAGATTTTTCTCTCGGAATTTTTCTAAGTGTCGGATTTTTTCTAAGTGTCGAAATTTTTCTGTCAGAATTTTTGTAAGTGTCGGATTTTTTCTAATTGTCGAGATTTTTCTGTCGGAATTTTTCTAAGTGTCAGATTTTTTCTAAGTGTGGAAACTTTTCTAAGTGTCGAAATCTTTCTGTCAGAATTTTTGTAAGTGTCCGATTTTTTCTAAGTGTCGAGATTTTTGTGTCGAAATTTTTCTTAGTGTCGGATTTTTTCTAAATGTCGAAACTTTTCTGTGTCAAAATGTCTCTAATTGTCGGACTTCTGAGTGTCAAAACTTTTTTAAGTGCCGAAATTTTTCTGTCGGAATTTTTCTAAGTGTCGGATTTTTTCTAAGTGTCGAAATTGTTCTGTCAGAATTTTTGTAAGTGTCGGATTTTTTCTAAGTGATATTTCTGTCGGAATTTTTCTAAATGTCGAAACTTTTCTCAATGTCGAAACTTTTCTAAGTGTCGGTTGTTTTCTAACTGTCCTATTTTTTGTAAGTGTTGAAACCTTTCTGTCAGATTTTTTCTAAGTGTCGAAATTTTTCTGTTGTAATTTTTGTAAGTGTCGAGATTTTTCTGTCGGAATTTTTCTAAGTGTCGGATTATTTCTAAGTGTCGAAATTTTTCTGTCAGAATTTTTGTAAGTTTCGGATTTTTTTTAAGTGTTGAGATTTTTCTGTCGGAATTTTTCTAAGTGTCGGATTTTTTCTAAGTGTCGGATTTTTTCTAAGTGTCGGATTTTTTCTAAGTGTCAGGTTTTTTCTAAGTGTCAACACTTTCCTGAGTATCGAAATTTTTCTTAGTGTTGGATTTTTTCTAAATGTCGAAACTTTTCTGTGTCAAAATGTCTCTAATTGTTGGACTTCTGAGTGTCAAAACTTTTTTAAGTGCCGAAATTTTTCTAAGTGTCGGATTTTTTCTAAGTGTCGGATTTTTTCTGTGTCGGATTTTTTCTAAGTGTCGGATTTTTTCTGTGTCGGATTTTTTCTAAGTGTCGAGATTTTTCTGTTGTAATTTTTGTAAGTGTCGGATTTTGTCTAAGTGTTGGATTTTTTCTAAGTGTTGAAATCTTTCTGTCAGAATTTTTGTAAGTGTCCGATTTTTTCTAAGTGGTGAAATTTTTCTGTCAGAATTTTTCTAACTGTTGGATTTTTTCTAAGTGTCGAAACCTTTCTGTCGGATTTTTTCTAAGTGTTGGATTTTTTCTAAGTGTTGAACTTTTTCTGTCAGAATTTTTCAAACTGTTGGATTTTTTCTAAATGTCGAAATTTTTCTGTCGGAATTTTTGTAAGTGTCGGATTTTTTCTAAGTGTTGAAATTTTTCTGTCGGAATTTTTCTAAGTGTCGGATTTTTTCTAAGTGTTGAGATTTTTCTGTCGGAATTTTTCTAAGTGTCGGAATTTTTCTAAGTGTCAGATGTTTTCTAAGTGTGGAAACTTTTCTAAGTGTCGAAATCTTTCTGTCAGAATTTTTGTAAGTGTCGGATTTTTTCTAAGTGTCGAAACTTTTCTGTGTCAAAATGTCTCTAATTGTCGGACTTCTGAGTGTCAAAACTTTTTTAAGTGCCGAAATTTTTCTAAGTGTCGGATTTTTTCTGAGTGTCGGATTTTTTCTAAGTGTCGAGATTTTTCTGTTGTAATTTTTGTAAGTGTCGGATTTTTTCTAAGTGTTGGATTTTTTCAAACTGTTGAAATTTTTCTGTCAGAATTTTTGTAATTGTCGGATTTTTTCTAAGTGTTGAGATTTTTCTGTCGGATTTTTTCTAAGTGTCGGATTTTTTCTAAGTGTTGAAATTTTTCTGTCAGAATTTTTCTAACTGTTGGATTTTTTCTAAGTGTCGAGATTTTTCTGTCGGAATTTTTGTAAGTGTCGGATATTTTCTAAGTGTTGAGATTTTTCTGTCGGAATTTTTCTAAGTGTCGGATTTTTTCTAAGTGTCGAAATTTTTCTGTCGGAATTTTTCTAAGTGTCGGAATTTTTCTAAATGTCAGATTTTTTCTAAGTGTGGAAACTTTTCTAAGTGTCGAAATCTTTCTGTCAGAATTTTTGTAAGTGTCCGATTTTTTCTAAGTGTCGAGATTTTTGTGTCGAAATTTTTCTAAGTCGGATTTTTTCTAAATGTCAAAATTTTTCCGTCAGAATTTTTCTAAGTGTCGGATTTTTTCTAAGTGCCGGATTTTTTCTAAATGTCAACATTTTTCTGTCAGAATTTTCTAAATGTCGGATTTTTTCTAAGTGTTGAAACGTTTCTGAATTTCTAAACTTTTCTAAGTGTCGCATTTTTTCTAAATGTCGAAACTTTTCTCAATGTCTAAACTTTTCTAAGTGTCGGATGTTTTCTAACTGTCGTATTATTTGTAAGTGTCAAAACTTTTCTGTCGAAATTTTTCTAAGTGTCGACATTTTTCTAAGTGTCGGATTTTTTCTGAGTGTCTGATTTTTTCTAAGTGTCGAGATTTTTCTGTTGTAATTTTTGTAAGTGTCGGAGTTTTTCTAAGTGTTGGATTTTTTCTAAGTGTTGAAATTTTTCTGTCAGAATTTTTGTAATTGTCGGATTTTTTCTAAGTGTTGAGATTTTTCTGTCGGATTTTTTCTAAGTGTCGGATTTTTTCTAAGTGTCGGATTTTTTCTAAGTGTCGGATTTTTTCTAAGTGTCGGATTTTTTCTAAGTGTCAGGTTTTTTCTAAGTGTCGGATTTTTTCTAACTGTTGGATTTTTTCTAAGTGTCGAGATTTTTGTGTCGGAATTTTTGTAAGTGTCGGATTTTTTCTAAGTGTTGAGATTTTTCTGTCGGAATTTTTCTAAGTGTCGGAATTTTTGTAAGTGTCGGAATTTTTCTAAGTGTCAGCTTTTTTCTAAGTGTTGAAATCTTTCTGTCAGAATTTTTGTAAGTGTCCGATTTTTTCTAAGTGTTGAAATTTTTCTGTCAGAATTTTTGTAAGTGTCGGATTTTTTCTAAGTGTCGAGATTTTTCTGTCGGAATTTTTGTAAGTGTCGGATTTTTTCTAAGTGTCGAAATTTTTCTGTCAGAATTTTTGTAAGTGTCGGATTTTTTCTAAGTGTTGAAAGTTTTCTAAGTGTCGGATTTTTTCTAAATGTCGGATTTTTTCTAAGTGTCGGATTTTTTCTAAGTGTCAGGTTTTTTCTAAGTGTCAACACTTTCCTGTTGGATTTTTTCTAAGTGTCGAGATTTTTCTGTCGGAATTTTTGTAAGTGTCGGATTTTTTCTAAGTGTCGAAATTTTTCTGTCAGAATTTTTGTAAGTGTCGTATTTTTTCTAAGTGTCGAGATCTTTCTGTCGGAATTTTTCTAAGTGTCGTAATTTTTCTAAGTGTCGGAATTTTTCTAAGTGTCAGATGTTTTCTAAGTGTGGAAACTTTTCTAAGTTTCGAAATCTTTCTGTCAGAATTTTTGTAAGTGTCGGATTTTTTCTAAGTGTCAGGTTTTTTCTAAGTGTCAACACTTTCCTGAGTATCGAAATTTTTCTTAGTGTCGGATTTTTTCTAAATGTCAAAACATTTCTGTGTCAAAATGTCTCTAATTGTCGGACTTCTGAGTGTCAAAACTTTTTTAAGTGCCGAAATTTTTCTAAGTGTCGGATTTTTTCTAAGTGTCGGATTTTTTCTGTGTCGGATTTTTTCTAAGTGTCGAGATTTTTCTGTTGTAATTTTTGTAAGTGTCTGATTTTTTCTAAGTGTTGAAATTTTTCTGTCAGAATTTTTCTAACTGTTGGATTTTTTCTAAGTGTCGAGATTTTTCTGTCGGAATTTTTCTAAGTGTCGGATTTTTTCTAAGTGTTGAAATTTTTCTGTCAGAATTTTTGTAAGTGTCGGATTTTTTCTAAGTGTTGAGATTTTTCTGTCGGAATTTTTCTGTCAGAATTTTTGTAAGTGTCGGATTTTTTCTAAGTGTCGAGATTTTTCTGTCGGAATTTTTCTAAGTGTCGGAATTTTTCTAAGTGTCAGATTTTTTCTAAGTGTGGAAACTTTTCTAAGTGTCGAAATCTTTCTGTCAGAATTTTTGTAAGTGTCCGATTTTTTCTAAGTGTCGAGATTTTTGTGTCGAAATTTTTCTAAGTGTCGGATTTTTTCTAAGTGCCGGATTTTTTCTAAATGTCAACATTTGTCTGTCAGAATTTTCTAAATGTCGGATTTTTTCTAAGTGTTGAAACTTTTCTGAATTTCTAAACTTTTCTAAGTGTCGCATTTTTTCTAAATGTCGAAACTTTTCTCAATGTCGAAATTTTTCTAAGTGTCGACATTTTTCTAAGTGTCGGATTTTTTCTGAGTGTCGGATTTTTTCTAAGTGTTGGATTTTTTCTAAGTGTTGAAATTTTTCTGTCAGAATTTTTCTAACTGTTGGATTTTTTCTAAGTGTTGAGATTTTTCTGTCGGAATTTTTCTAAGTGTCGGAATTTTTCTAAGTGTCGGAATTTTTCTAAGTGTCAGATTTTTTCTAAGTGTGGAAACTTTTCTAAGTGTCGAAATCTTTCTGTCAGAATTTTTGTAAGTGTCGGATTTTTTCTAAGAGTCGGATTTTTTCTAAATGTCAAAATTTTTCCGTCATAATTTTTCTAAGTGTCGGATTTTTTCTAAGTGCCGGATTTTTTCTAAATGTCAACATTTGTCTGTCAGAATTTTCTAAATGTCGGATTTTTTCTAAGTGTTGAAACTTTTCTGAATTTCTATACTTTTCTAAGTGTCGCATTTTTTCTAAATGTCGAAACTTTTCTCAATGTCGAAATTTTTCTAAGTGTCGACATTTTTCTAAGTGTCGGATTTTTTCTGAGTGTCGGATTTTTTCTAAGTGTTGGATTTTTTCTAAGTGTTGAAATTTTTCTGTCAGAATTTTTCTAACTGTTGGATTTTTTCTAAGTGTTGAGATTTTTCTGTCGGAATTTTTCTAAGTGTCGGAATTTTTCTAAGTGTCGGAATTTTTCTAAGTGTCAGATTTTTTCTAAGTGTGGAAACTTTTCTAAGTGTCGAAATCTTTCTGTCAGAATTTTTGTAAGTGTCGGATTTTTTCTAAGTGTCGGATTTTTTCTAAGTGTCAGGTTTTTTCTAAGTGTCGGATTTTTTCTGAGTGTCGGATTTTTTCTAAGTGTGGAGATTTTTCTGTTGTAATTTTTGTAAGTGTCGGATTTTTTCTAAGTGTCAGGTTTTTTCTAAGTGTCGGATTTTTTCTGAGTGTCGGATTTTTTCTAAGTGTCGAGATTTTTCTGTTGTAATTTTTGTAAGTGTCGGATTTTTTCTAAGTGTCGGATTTTTTCTAAGTGTCGGATTATTTCTAAGTGTCGGATTTTTTCTAAGTGTCGGATTTTTTCTGAGTGTCGGATTTTTTCTAAGTGTCGAGATTTTTCTGTTGTAATTTTTGTAAGTGTCGGATTTTTTCTAAGTGTCGGATTTTTTCTAAGTGTCGGATTATTTCTAAGTGTCGGATTTTTTCTAAGTGTCGGATTGTTTCTAAGTGTCAGGTTTTTTCTAAGTGTCAACATTTCCTGTTGGATTTTTTCTAAGTGTCGAGATTTTTCTGTCGGAATTTTTGTAAGTGTCGGATTTTTTCTAAGTTTCGGATTTTTTCTGAGTGTCGGATTTTTTCTAAGTGTTGGATTTTTTCTAAGTGTTGAAATTTTTCTGTCAGAATTTTTCTAACTGTTGGATTTTTTCTAAGTGTTGAGATTTTTCTGTCGGAATTTTTGTAAGTGTCGGAATTTTTCTAAGTGTCGGAATTTTTCTAAGTGTCAGATTTTTTCTAAGTGTGGAAACTTTTCTAAGTGTCGAAATCTTTCTGTCAGAATTTTTGTAAGTGTCGGATTTTTTCTAAGTGTCGAGATTTTTGTGTCGAAATTTTTCTAAGAGTCGGATTTTTTCTAAATGTCAAAATGTTTCCGTCAGAATTTTTCTAAGTGTCAGATTTTTTCTAAGTGCCGGATTTTTTCTAAATGTCAACATTTTTCTGTCAGAATTTTCTAAATGTCGGATTTTTTCTAAGTGTTGAAACTTTTCTCAATGTCGAAACTTTTCTAAGTGTCGGATGTTTTCTAACTGTCCTATTTTTTGTAAGTGTCGAAACCTTTCTGTCAGATTTTTTCTAAGTGTCGAAATTTTTCTAAGTGTCGAAATTTTTCTGTCGGAATTTTTGTAAGTGTCGGATTTTTTCTAAGTGTTGAGATTTTTCTGTCGGAATTTTTCTAAGTGTCGGAATTTTTCTAAGTGTCGAAATTTTTCTGTCAGAATTTTTGTAAGTGTCGGATTTTTTCTAAGTGTTGAGATTTTTCTGTCGGAATTTTTCTAAGTGTCGGATTTTTTCTAAGTGTCGGATTTTTTCTAAGTGTCGGATTTTTTCTAAGTGTCGGGTTTTTTCTACGTGTCAACACTTTCCTGAGTATCGAAATTTTTCTTAGTGTCGGATTTATTCTAAATGTCTAAACTTTTCTGTGTCAAATGTCTCTAATTGTCGGATTTTTTCTAAGTGTCGAGATTTTTCTGTCGGAATTTTTGTAAGTGTCGGATTTTTTCTAAGTGTTGAGATTTTTCTGTCGGAATTTTTCTAAGTGTCGGAATTTTTCTAAGTGTCAGATTTTTTCTAAGTGTGGAAACTTTTCTAAGTGTCGAAATCTTTCTGTCAGAATTTTTGTAAGTGTCGGATTTTTTCTAAGTGTCGAGATTTTTGTGTCGAAATTTTTCTAAGAGTCGGATTTTTTCTAAATGTCAAAATTTTTCCGTCATAATTTTTCTAAGTGTCGGATTTTTTCTAAGTGCCGGATTTTTTCTAAATGTCAACATTTGTCTGTCAGAATTTTCTAAATGTCGGATTTTTTCTAAGTGTTGAAACTTTTCTGAATTTCTAAACTTTTCTAAGTGTCACATTTTTTCTAAATGTCGAAACTTTTCTCAATGTCGAAACTTTTCTAAGTGTCGACATTTTTCTAAGTGTCGGATTTTTTCTGAGTGTCGGATTTTTTCTAAGTGTTGGATTTTTTCTAAGTGTTGAAATTTTTCTGTCAGAATTTTTCTAACTGTTGGATTTTTTCTAAGTGTTGAGATTTTTCTGTCGGAATTTTTCTAAGTGTCGGAATTTTTCTAAGTGTCGGAATTTTTCTAAGTGTCAGATTTTTTCTAAGTGTGGAAACTTTTCTAAGTGTCGAAATCTTTCTGTCAGAATTTTTGTAAGTGTCGGATTTTTTCTAAGTGTCGGATTTTTTCTAAGTGTCAGGTTTTTTCTAAGTGTCGGATTTTTTCTGAGTGTCGGATTTTTTCTAAGTGTCGAGATTTTTCTGTTGTAATTTTTGTAAGTGTCGGATTTTTTCTAAGTGTCAGGTTTTTTCTAAGTGTCGGATTTTTTCTGAGTGTCGGATTTTTTCTAAGTGTCGAGATTTTTCTGTTGTAATTTTTGTAAGTGTCGGATTTTTTCTAAGTGTCGGATTTTTTCTAAGTGTCGGATTATTTCTAAGTGTCGGATTTTTTCTAAGTGTCGGATTTTTTCTGAGTGTCGGATTTTTTCTAAGTGTCGAGATTTTTCTGTTGTAATTTTTGTAAGTGTCGGATTTTTTCTAAGTGTCGGATTTTTTCTAAGTGTCGGATTTTTTCTAAGTGTCGGATTATTTCTAAGTGTCGGATTTTTTCTAAGTGTCGGATTGTTTCTAAGTGTCAGGTTTTTTCTAAGTGTCAACACTTTCCTGTTGGATTTTTTCTAAGTGTCGAGATTTTTCTGTCGGAATTTTTGTAAGTGTCGGATTTTTTCTAAGTGTCGGATTTTTTCTGAGTGTCGGATTTTTTCTAAGTGTTGGATTTTTTCTAAGTGTTGAAATTTTTCTGTCAGAATTTTTCTAACTGTTGGATTTTTTCTAAGTGTTGAGATTTTTCTGTCAGAATTTTTCTAAGTGTCGGAATTTTTCTAAGTGTCGGAATTTTTCTAAGTGTCAGATTTTTTCTAAGTGTGGAAACTTTTCTAAGTGTCGAAATCTTTCTGTCAGAATTTTTGTAAGTGTCGGATTTTTTCTAAGTGTCGAGATTTTTGTGTCGAAATTTTTCTAAGAGTCGGATTTTTTCTAAATGTCAAAATTTTTCCGTCATAATTTTTCTAAGTGTCGGATTTTTTCTAAGTGCCGGATTTTTTCTAAATGTCAACATTTGTCTGTCAGAATTTTCTAAATGTCGGATTTTTTCTAAATGTCGAAACTTTTCTCAATGTCTAAACTTTTCTAAGTGTCGGATGTTTTCTAACTGTCCTATTTTTTGTAAGTGTCGAAACCTTTCTGTCAGATTTTTTCTAAGTGTCGAAATTTTTCTAAGTGTCGAAATTTTTCTGTCGGAATTTTTGTAAGTGTCGGATTTTTTCTAAGTGTTGAGATTTTTCTGTCGGAATTTTTCTAAGTGTCGGAATTTTTCTAAGTGTCGAAATTTTTCTGTCAGAATTTTTGTAAGTGTCGGATTTTTTCTAAGTGTTGAGATTTTTCTGTCGGAATTTTTCTAAGTGTCGGATTTTTTCTAAGTGTCGGATTTTTTCTAAGTGTCGGATTTTTTCTAAGTGTCGGGTTTTTTCTACGTGTCAACACTTTCCTGAGTATCGAAATTTTTCTTAGTGTCGGATTTATTCTAAATGTCTAAACTTTTCTGTGTCAAATGTCTCTAATTGTCGGATTTTTTCTAAGTGTCGAGATTTTTCTGTCGGAATTTTTGTAAGTGTCGGATTTTTTCTAAGTGTTGAGATTTTTCTGTCGGAATTTTTCTAAGTGTCGGAATTTTTCTAAGTGTCAGATTTTTTCTAAGTGTGGAAACTTTTCTAAGTGTCGAAATCTTTCTGTCAGAATTTTTGTAAGTGTCGGATTTTTTCTAAGTGTCGAGATTTTTGTGTCGAAATTTTTCTAAGAGTCGGATTTTTTCTAAATGTCAAAATTTTTCCGTCATAATTTTTCTAATTGTCGGATTTTTTCTAAGTGCCGGATTTTTTCTAAATGTCAACATTTGTCTGTCAGAATTTTCTAAATGTCGGATTTTTTCTAAGTGTTGAAACTTTTCTGAATTTCTAAACTTTTCTAAGTGTCACATTTTTTCTAAATGTCGAAACTTTTCTCAATGTCGAAACTTTTCTAAGTGTCGACATTTTTCTAAGTGTCGGATTTTTTCTGAGTGTCGGATTTTTTCTAAGTGTTGGATTTTTTCTAAGTGTTGAAATTTTTCTGTCAGAATTTTTCTAACTGTTGGATTTTTTCTAAGTGTTGAGATTTTTCTGTCGGAATTTTTCTAAGTGTCGGAATTTTTCTAAGTGTCGGAATTTTTCTAAGTGTCAGATTTTTTCTAAGTGTGGAAACTTTTCTAAGTGTCGAAATCTTTCTGTCAGAATTTTTGTAAGTGTCGGATTTTTTCTAAGTGTCGGATTTTTTCTAAGTGTCAGGTTTTTTCTAAGTGTCGGATTTTTTCTGAGTGTCGGATTTTTTCTAAGTGTCGAGATTTTTCTGTTGTAATTTTTGTAAGTGTCGGATTTTTTCTAAGTGTCAGGTTTTTTCTAAGTGTCGGATTTTTTCTGAGTGTCGGATTTTTTCTAAGTGTCGAGATTTTTCTGTTGTAATTTTTGTAAGTGTCGGATTTTTTCTAAGTGTCGGATTTTTTCTAAGTGTCGGATTATTTCTAAGTGTCGGATTTTTTCTAAGTGTCGGATTTTTTCTGAGTGTCGGATTTTTTCTAAGTGTCGAGATTTTTCTGTTGTAATTTTTGTAAGTGTCGGATTTTTTCTAAGTGTCGGATTTTTTCTAAGTGTCGGATTATTTCTAAGTGTCGGATTTTTTCTAAGTGTCGGATTGTTTCTAAGTGTCAGGTTTTTTCTAAGTGTCAACACTTTCCTGTTGGATTTTTTCTAAGTGTCGAGATTTTTCTGTCGGAATTTTTGTAAGTGTCGGATTTTTTCTAAGTGTCGGATTTTTTCTGAGTGTCGGATTTTTTCTAAGTGTTGGATTTTTTCTAAGTGTTGAAATTTTTCTGTCAGAATTTTTCTAACTGTTGGATTTTTTCTAAGTGTTGAGATTTTTCTGTCAGAATTTTTCTAAGTGTCGGAATTTTTCTAAGTGTCGGAATTTTTCTAAGTGTCAGATTTTTTCTAAGTGTGGAAACTTTTCTAAGTGTCGAAATCTTTCTGTCAGAATTTTTGTAAGTGTCGGATTTTTTCTAAGTGTCGAGATTTTTGTGTCGAAATTTTTCTAAGAGTCGGATTTTTTCTAAATGTCAAAATTTTTCCGTCATAATTTTTCTAAGTGTCGGATTTTTTCTAAGTGCCGGATTTTTTCTAAATGTCAACATTTGTCTGTCAGAATTTTCTAAATGTCGGATTTTTTCTAAATGTCGAAACTTTTCTCAATGTCTAAACTTTTCTAAGTGTCGGATGTTTTCTAACTGTCCTATTTTTTGTAAGTGTCGAAACCTTTCTGTCAGATTTTTTCTAAGTGTCGAAATATTTCAAAGTGTCGAAATTTTTCTAAGTGTCGCATTTTTTCTAAGTGTCGCATTTTTTCTAAATGTCGAAACTTTTCTCAATGTCGAAACTTTTCTAAGTGTCGGATGTTTTCTAACTGTCCTATTTTTTGTAAGTGTCGAAACCTTTCTGTCAGATTTTTTCTAAGTGTCGAAATTTTTCTAAGTGTCGAAATTTTTCTGTCGGAATTTTTGTAAGTGTCGGATTTTTTCTAAGTGTTGAGATTTTTCTGTCGGAATTTTTCTAAGTGTCGGAATTTTTCTAAGTGTCGAAATTTTTCTGTCAGAATTTTTGTAAGTGTCGGATTTTTTCTAAGTGTTGAGATTTTTCTGTCGGAATTTTTCTAAGTGTCGGATTTTTTCTAAGTGTCGGATTTTTTCTAAGTGTCGGATTTTTTCTAAGTGTCTGGTTTTTTCTACGTGTCAACACTTTCCTGAGTATCGAAATTTTTCTTAGTGTCGGATTTATTCTAAATGTCTAAACTTTTCTGTGTCAAATGTCTCTAATTGTCGGATTTTTTCTAAGTGTCGAGATTTTTCTGTCGGAATTTTTGTAAGTGTCGGATTTTTTCTAAGTGTTGAGATTTTTCTGTCGGAATTTTTCTAAGTGTCGGAATTTTTCTAAGTGTCAGATTTTTTCTAAGTGTGGAAACTTTTCTAAGTGTCGAAATCTTTCTGTCAGAATTTTTGTAAGTGTCGGATTTTTTCTAAGTGTCGAGATTTTTGTGTCGAAATTTTTCTAAGAGTCGGATTTTTTCTAAATGTCAAAATTTTTCCGTCATAATTTTTCTAATTGTCGGATTTTTTCTAAGTGCCGGATTTTTTCTAAATGTCAACATTTGTCTGTCAGAATTTTCTAAATGTCGGATTTTTTCTAAGTGTTGAAACTTTTCTGAATTTCTAAACTTTTCTAAGTGTCACATTTTTTCTAAATGTCGAAACTTTTCTCAATGTCGAAACTTTTCTAAGTGTCGACATTTTTCTAAGTGTCGGATTTTTTCTGAGTGTCGGATTTTTTCTAAGTGTTGGATTTTTTCTAAGTGTTGAAATTTTTCTGTCAGAATTTTTCTAACTGTTGGATTTTTTCTAAGTGTTGAGATTTTTCTGTCGGAATTTTTCTAAGTGTCGGAATTTTTCTAAGTGTCGGAATTTTTCTAAGTGTCAGATTTTTTCTAAGTGTGGAAACTTTTCTAAGTGTCGAAATCTTTCTGTCAGAATTTTTGTAAGTGTCGGATTTTTTCTAAGTGTCGGATTTTTTCTAAGTGTCAGGTTTTTTCTAAGTGTCGGATTTTTTCTGAGTGTCGGATTTTTTCTAAGTGTCGAGATTTTTCTGTTGTAATTTTTGTAAGTGTCGGATTTTTTCTAAGTGTCAGGTTTTTTCTAAGTGTCGGATTTTTTCTGAGTGTCGGATTTTTTCTAAGTGTCGAGATTTTTCTGTTGTAATTTTTGTAAGTGTCGGATTTTTTCTAAGTGTCGGATTTTTTCTAAGTGTCGGATTATTTCTAAGTGTCGGATTTTTTCTAAGTGTCGGATTTTTTCTGAGTGTCGGATTTTTTCTAAGTGTCGAGATTTTTCTGTTGTAATTTTTGTAAGTGTCGGATTTTTTCTAAGTGTCGGATTTTTTCTAAGTGTCGGATTATTTCTAAGTGTCGGATTTTTTCTAAGTGTCGGATTTTTTCTAAGTGTCGGATTTTTTCTAAGTGTCGGATTTTTTCTAAGTGTCGGATTTTTTCTAAGTGTCGGATTTTTTCTAAGTGTCGGATTTTTTCTAAGTGTCGGATTATTTCTAAGTGTCGGATTTTTTCTAAGTGTCGGATTGTTTCTAAGTGTCAGGTTTTTTCTAAGTGTCAACACTTTCCTGTTGGATTTTTTCTAAGTGTCGAGATTTTTCTGTCGGAATTTTTGTAAGTGTCGGATTTTTTCTAAGTGTCGGATTTTTTCTGAGTGTCGGATTTTTTCTAAGTGTTGGATTTTTTCTAAGTGTTGAAATTTTTCTGTCAGAATTTTTCTAACTGTTGGATTTTTTCTAAGTGTTGAGATTTTTCTGTCAGAATTTTTCTAAGTGTCGGAATTTTTCTAAGTGTCGGAATTTTTCTAAGTGTCAGATTTTTTCTAAGTGTGGAAACTTTTCTAAGTGTCGAAATCTTTCTGTCAGAATTTTTGTAAGTGTCGGATTTTTTCTAAGTGTCGAGATTTTTGTGTCGAAATTTTTCTAAGAGTCGGATTTTTTCTAAATGTCAAAATTTTTCCGTCATAATTTTTCTAAGTGTCGGATTTTTTCTAAGTGCCGGATTTTTTCTAAATGTCAACATTTGTCTGTCAGAATTTTCTAAATGTCGGATTTTTTCTAAATGTCGAAACTTTTCTCAATGTCTAAACTTTTCTAAGTGTCGGATGTTTTCTAACTGTCCTATTTTTTGTAAGTGTCGAAACCTTTCTGTCAGATTTTTTCTAAGTGTCGAAATATTTCTAAGTGTCGAAATTTTTCTAAGTGTCGCATTTTTTCTAAGTGTCGCATTTTTTCTAAATGTCGAAACTTTTCTCAATGTCGAAACTTTTCTAAGTGTCGGATGTTTTCTAACTGTCCTATTTTTTGTAAGTGTCGAAACCTTTCTGTCAGATTTTTTCTAAGTGTCGAAATTTTTCTGTTGTAATTTTTGTAAGTGTCGAGATTTTTCTGTCGGAATTTTTCTAAGTGTCGGATTTTTTCTAAGTGTCGAAATATTTCTGTCAGAATTTTTGAAAGTGTCAAATTTTTTCTAAGTGTTGAGATTTTTCTGTCGGATTTTTTCTAAGTGTCGGATTTTTTCTAAGTGTCGGATTTTTTCTAAGTGTCAGGTTTTTTCTAAGTGTCAACACTTTCCTGAGTATCGAAATTTTTCTGTGTCAAAATGTCTCTAATTGTCGGACTTCTGAGTGTCAAAACTTTTTTAAGTGCCGAAATTTTTCTAAGTGTCGGATTTTTTCTGAGTGTCGGATTTTTTCTAAGTGTCGAGATTTTTCTGTTGTAATTTTTGTAAGTGTCGGATTTTTTCTAAGTGTTGGATTTTTTCTAAGTGTTGAAATTTTTCTGTCGGATTTTTTCTAAGTGTCGGATTTTTTCTAAGTGTCGGATTTTTTCTAAGTGTCAGGTTTTTTCTAAGTGTCGGATTTTTTCTGATTGTCGGATTTTTTCTAAGTGTCGAGATTTTTCTGTTGTAATTTTTGTAAGTGTCGGATTTTTTCTAAGTGTTGGATTTTTTCTAAGTGTTGAAATTTTTCTGTCAGAATTTTTCTAACTGTTGGATTTTTTCTAAGTGTCGAGATTTTTCTGTCGGAATTTTTGTAAGTGTCGGATTTTTTCTAAGTGTTGAGATTTTTCTGTCGGAATTTTTCTAAGTGTCGGAATTTTTCTAAGTGTCGGAATTTTTCTAAGTGTCAGATTTTTTCTAAGTGTGGAAACTTTTCTAAGTGTCGAAATCTTTCTGTCAGAATTTTTGTAAGTGTCCGATTTTTTGTAAGTGTCGAGATTTTTGTGTCGAAATTTTTCTAAGAGTCAGATTTTTTCTAAGTGCCGGATTTTTTCTAAATGTCAACATTTGTCTGTCAGAATTTTCTAAATGTTGGATTTTTTCTAAGTGTTGAAACTTTTCTGAATTTCTAAACTTTTCTAAGTGTCGCATTTTTTCTAAATGTCTAAACTTTTCTCAATGTCTAAACTTTTCTAAGTGTCGGATGTTTTCTAACTGTCCTATTTTTTGTAAGTGTCGAAACCTTTCTGTCAGATTTTTTCTAAGTGTCGAAATTTTTCTAAGTGTCGAAATTTTTCTAAGTGTCGGATTTTTTCTAAGTGTCGCATTTTTTCTAAATGTCGAAACTTTTCTCAATGTCTAAACTTTTCTAAGTGTCGGATGTTTTCTAGTCCTATTTTTTGTAAGTGTCGAAACCTTTCTGTCAGATTTTTTCTAAGTGTCGAAATTTTTCTGTTGTAATTTTTGTAAGTGTCGAGATTTTTCTGTCGGAATTTTTCTAAGTGTCGGATTTTTTCTAAGTGTCGAAATTTTTCTGTCAGAATTTTTGTAAGTGTCGGTTTTTTTCTAAGTGTCGGATTTTTTGTAAGTGTCGGATTTTTTGTAAGTGTCGGATTTTTTCTAAGTGTCGGATTTTTTCTAAGTGTCAGGTTTTTTCTACGTGTCAACACTTTCCTGAGTATCGAAATTTTTCTTAGTGTCGGATTTTTTCTAAATGTCGAAACTTTTCTGTGTCAAAATGTCTCTAATTGTCGGACTTCTGAGTGTCAAAACTTTTTTAAGTGCCGAAATTTTTCTAAGTGTCGGATTTTTTCTAAGTGTCGGATTTTTTCTGAGTGTCGGATTTTTTCTAAGTGTCGAGATTTTTCTGTTGTAATTTTTGTAAGTGTCGGAATTTTTCTAAGTGTTGAAATTTTTCTGTCAGAATTTTTGTAAGTGTCGGATTTTTTCTAAGTGTCGAAATTTTTCTGTCAGAATTTTTGTAAGTGTCATATTTTTTCTAAGTGTAGCGATCTTTCTGTCGGAATTTTTCTAAGTGTCGGAATTTTTCTAAGTGTCAGATGTTTTCTAAGTGTGGAAACTTTTCTAAGTGTCGAAATCTTTCTGTCAGAATTTTTGTAAGTGTCGGATTTTTTGTAAGTGTCGGATTTTTTCTAAGTGTCGGATTTTTTCTAAGTGTCAGGTTTTTTCTAAGTGTCAACACTTTCCTGAGTATCGAAATTTTTCTTAGTGTCGGATTTTTTCTAAATGTCGAAACTTTTCTGTGTCAAAATGTCTCTAATTGTCGGACTTCTGAGTGTCAAAACTTTTTTAAGTGCCGAAATTTTTCTAAGTGTCGGATTTTTTCTAAGTGTCGGATTTTTTCTGTGTCGGATTTTTTCTAAGTGTCGAGATTTTTCTGTTGTAATTTTTGTAAGTGTTGGATTTTTTCTAAGTGTTGGATTTTTTCTAAGTGTTGAAATTTTTCTGTCAGAATTTTTCTAACTGTTGGATTTTTTCTAAGTGTCGAGATTTTTCTGTCAGAATTTTTCTAAGTGTCGGATTTTTTCTAAGTGTCGAATTTTTTCTGTCAGAATTTTTGTAAGTGTCGGATTTTTTCTAAGTGTTGAGATTTTTCTGTCGGAATTTTTCTAAGTGTCGGATTTTTTCTAAGTGTCGAAATTTTTCTGTCAGAATTTTTGTAAGTGTCGGATTTTTTCTAAGTGTCGAGATTTTTCTGTCGGAATTTTTCTAAGTGTCGGAATTTTTCTAAGTGTCAGATTTTTTCTAAGTGTGGAAACTTTTCTAAGTGTCGAAATCTTTCTGTCAGAATTTTTGTAAGTGTCCGATTTTTTCTAAGTTTCGAGATTTTTGTGTCGAAATTTTTCTAAGAGTCGGATTTTTTCTAAATGTCAAAATGTTTCCGTCAGAATTTTTCTAAGTGTCGGATTTTTTCTAAGTGCCGGATTTTTTCTAAATGTCAACATTTTTCTGTCAGAATTTTCTAAATGTCGGATTTTTTCTAAGTGTTGAAACTTTTCTCAATGTCGAAACTTTTCTAAGTGTCGGATGTTTTCTAACTGTCCTATTTTTTGTAAGTGTCGAAACCTTTCTGTCAGATTTTTTCTAAGTGTCGAAATTTTTCTAAGTGTCGAAATTTTTCTAAGTGTCAGATTTTTGTAAGTGTCGAGATTTTTCTGTCGGAATTTTTCTAAGTGTAGGATTTTTTCTAAGTGTCGAAATTTTTCTGTCAGAATTTTTGTAAGTGTCGGATTTTTTCTAAGTGTTGAGATTTTTCTGTCGGAATTTTTCTAAGTGTCGGATTTTTTCTAAGTGTCGGATTTTTTCTAAGTGTCGGATTTTTTCTAAGTGTCGGGTTTTTTCTACGTGTCAACACTTTCCTGAGTATCGAAATTTTTCTTAGTGTCGGATTTATTCTAAATGTCTAAACTTTTCTGTGTCAAAATGTCTCTAATTGTCGGATTTTTTCTAAGTGTCGAGATTTTTCTGTCGGAATTTTTGTAAGTGTCGGATTTTTTCTAAGTGTTGAGATTTTTCTGTCGGAATTTTTCTAAGTGTCGGAATTTTTCTAAGTGTCGGAATTTTTCTAAGTGTCAGATTTTTTCTAAGTGTGGAAACTTTTCTAAGTGTCGAAATCTTTCTGTCAGAATTTTTGTAAGTGTCGGATTTTTTCTAAGTGTCGAGATTTTTGTGTCGAAATTTTTCTAAGAGTCGGATTTTTTCTAAATGTCAAAATTTTTCCGTCATAATTTTTCTAAGTGTCGGATTTTTTCTAAGTGCCGGATTTTTTCTAAATGTCAACATTTGTCTGTCAGAATTTTCTAAATGTCGGATTTTTTCTAAGTGTTGAAACTTTTCTGAATTTCTAAACTTTTCTAAGTGTCACATTTTTTCTAAATGTCGAAACTTTTCTCAATGTCGAAACTTTTCTAAGTGTCGACATTTTTCTAAGTGTCGGATTTTTTCTGAGTGTCGGATTTTTTCTAAGTGTTGGATTTTTTCTAAGTGTTGAAATTTTTCTGTCAGAATTTTTCTAACTGTTGGATTTTTTCTAAGTGTTGAGATTTTTCTGTCGGAATTTTTCTAAGTGTCGGAATTTTTCTAAGTGTCGGAATTTTTCTAAGTGTCAGATTTTTTCTAAGTGTGGAAACTTTTCCAAGTGTCGAAATCTTTCTGTCAGAATTTTTGTAAGTGTCGGATTTTTTCTAAGAGTCGGATTTTTTCTAAATGTCAAAATTTTTCCGTCATAATTTTTCTAAGTGTCGGATTTTTTCTAAGTGCCGGATTTTTTCTAAATGTCAACATTTGTCTGTCAGAATTTTCTAAATGTCGGATTTTTTCTAAGTGTTGAAACTTTTCTGAATTTCTAAACTTTTCTAAGTGTCGCATTTTTTCTAAATGTCGAAACTTTTCTCAATGTCGAAATTTTTCTAAGTGTCGACATTTTTCTAAGTGTCGGATTTTTTCTGAGTGTCGGATTTTTTCTAAGTGTTGGATTTTTTCTAAGTGTTGAAATTTTTCTGTCAGAATTTTTCTAACTGTTGGATTTTTTCTAAGTGTTGAGATTTTTCTGTCGGAATTTTTCTAAGTGTCGGAATTTTTCTAAGTGTCGGAATTTTTCTAAGTGTCAGATTTTTTCTAAATGTGGAAACTTTTCTAAGTGTCGAAATCTTTCTGTCAGAATTTTTGTAAGTGTCGGATTTTTTCTAAGTGTCGGATTTTTTCTAAGTGTCAGGTTTTTTCTAAGTGTCGGATTTTTTCTGAGTGTCGGATTTTTTCTAAGTGTCGAGATTTTTCTGTTGTAATTTTTGTAAGTGTCGGATTTTTTCTAAGTGTCAGGTTTTTTCTAAGTGTCGGATTTTTTCTGAGTGTCGGATTTTTTCTAAGTGTCGAGATTTTTCTGTTGTAATTTTTGTAAGTGTCGGATTTTTTCTAAGTGTCGGATTTTTTCTAAGTGTCGGATTATTTCTAAGTGTCGGATTTTTTCTAAGTGTCGGATTTTTTCTGAGTGTCGGATTTTTTCTAAGTGTCGAGATTTTTCTGTTGTAATTTTTGTAAGTGTCGGATTTTTTCTAAGTGTCGGATTTTTTCTAAGTGTCGGATTATTTCTAAGTGTCGGATTTTTTCTAAGTGTCGGATTTTTTCTAAGTGTCAGGTTTTTTCTAAGTGTCAACACTTTCCTGTTGGATTTTTTCTAAGTGTCGAGATTTTTCTGTCGGAATTTTTGTAAGTGTCGGATTTTTTCTAAGTGTCGGATTTTTTCTGAGTGTCGGATTTTTTCTAAGTGTGGAAACTTTTCTAAGTGTCGAAATCTTTCTGTCAGAATTTTTGTAAGTGTCGGATTTTTTCTAAGTGTCGAGATTTTTGTGTCGAAATTTTTCTAAGAGTCGGATTTTTTCTAAATGTCAAAATTTTTCCGTCATAATTTTTCTAAGTGTCGGATTTTTTCTAAGTGCCGGATTTTTTCTAAATGTCAACATTTGTCTGTCAGAATTTTCTAAATGTCGGATTTTTTCTAAATGTCGAAACTTTTCTCAATGTCTAAACTTTTCTAAGTGTCGGATGTTTTCTAACTGTCCTATTTTTTGTAAGTGTCGAAACCTTTCTGTCAGATTTTTTCTAAGTGTCGAAATATTTCTAAGTGTCGAAATTTTTCTAAATGTCGAAACTTTTCTCAATGTCGAAACTTTTCTAAGTGTCGGATGTTTTCTAACTGTCCTATTTTTTGTAAGTGTCGAAACCTTTCTGTCAGATTTTTTCTAAGTGTCGAAATTTTTCTGTTGTAATTTTTGTAAGTGTCGAGATTTTTCTGTCGGAATTTTTCTAAGTGTCGGATTTTTTCTAAGTGTCGAAATATTTCTGTCAGAATTTTTGAAAGTGTCAAATTTTTTCTGTTGAGATTTTTCTGTCGGATTTTTTCTAAGTGTCGGATTTTTTCTAAGTGTCGGATTTTTTCTAAGTGTCAGGTTTTTTCTAAGTGTCAACACTTTCCTGAGTATCGAAATTTTTCTGTGTCAAAATGTCTCTAATTGTCGGACTTCTGAGTGTCAAAACTTTTTTAAGTGCCGAAATTTTTCTAAGTGTCGGATTTTTTCTGAGTGTCGGATTTTTTCTAAGTGTCGAGATTTTTCTGTTGTAATTTTTGTAAGTGTCGGATTTTTTCTAAGTGTTGGATTTTTTCTAAGTGTTGAAATTTTTCTGTCGGATTTTTTCTAAGTGTTGGATTTTTTCTAAGTGTCGGATTTTTTCTAAGTGTCAGGTTTTTTCTAAGTGTCGGATTTTTTCTGATTGTCGGATTTTTTCTAAGTGTCGAGATTTTTCTGTTGTAATTTTTGTAAGTGTCGGATTTTTTCTAAGTGTTGGATTTTTTCTAAGTGTTGAAATTTTTCTGTCAGAATTTTTCTAACTGTTGGATTTTTTCTAAGTGTCGAGATTTTTCTGTCGGAATTTTTGTAAGTGTCGGATTTTTTCTAAGTGTTGAGATTTTTCTGTCGGAATTTTTCTAAGTGTCGGAATTTTTCTAAGTGTCGGAATTTTTCTAAGTGTCAGATTTTTTCTAAGTGTGGAAACTTTTCTAAGTGTCGAAATCTTTCTGTCAGAATTTTTGTAAGTGTCCGATTTTTTGTAAGTGTCGAGATTTTTGTGTCGAAATTTTTCTAAGAGTCAGATTTTTTCTAAGTGCCGGATTTTTTCTAAATGTCAAAATTTTTCTGTCAGAATTTTCTAAATGTTGGATTTTTTCTAAGTGTTGAAACTTTTCTGAATTTCTAAACTTTTCTAAGTGTCGCATTTTTTCTAAATGTCGAAACTTTTCTCAATGTCTAAACTTTTCTAAGTGTCGGATGTTTTCTAACTGTCGTATTATTTGTAAGTGTCAAAACTTTTCTGTCGAAATTTTTCTAAGTGTCGACATTTTTCTAAGTGTCGGATTTTTTCTGAGTGTCTGATTTTTTCTAAGTGTCGAGATTTTTCTGTTGTAATTTTTGTAAGTGTCGGATTTTTTCTAAGTGTTGGATTTTTTCTAAGTGTTGAAATTTTTCTGTCAGAATTTTTCTAACTGTTGGATTTTTTCTAAGTGTCGAGATTTTTCTGTCGGAATTTTTGTAAGTGTCGGATTTTTTCTAAGTGTTGAGATTTTTCTGTCGGAATTTTTCTAAGTGTCGGAATTTTTCTAAGTGTCGGAATTTTTCTAAGTGTCAGATTTTTTCTAAGTGTGGAAACTTTTCTAAGTGTCGAAATCTTTCTGTCAGAATTTTTGTAAGTGTCCGATTTTTTGTAAGTGTCGAGATTTTTGTGTCGAAATTTTTCTAAGAGTCAGATTTTTTCTAAGTGCCGGATTTTTTCTAAATGTCAAAATTTTTCTGTCAGAATTTTCTAAATGTTGGATTTTTTCTAAGTGTTGAAACGTTTCTGAATTTCTAAACTTTTCTAAGTGTCGCATTTTTTCTAAATGTCGAAACTTTTCTCAATGTCTAAACTTTTCTAAGTGTCGGATGTTTTCTAACTGTCGTATTATTTGTAAGTGTCAAAACTTTTCTGTCGAAATTTTTCTAAGTGTCGACATTTTTCTAAGTGTCGGATTTTTTCTGAGTGTCTGATTTTTTCTAAGTGTCGAAATTTTTCTGTCAGAATTTTTGTAAGTGTCGGATTTTTTCTAAGTGTTGAGATTTTTCTGTCGGAATTTTTCTGTCAGAATTTTTGTAAGTGTCGGATTTTTTCTAAGTGTCGAGATTTTTCTGTCGGAATTTTTCTAAGTGTCGGAATTTTTCTAAGTGTCAGATTTTTTCTAAGTGTGGAAACTTTTCTAAGTGTCGAAATCTTTCTGTCAGAATTTTTGTAAGTGTCCGATTTTTTCTAAGTGTCGAGATTTTTGTGTCGAAATTTTTCTAAGAGTCGGATTTTTTCTAAATGTCAAAATTTTTCCGTCAGAATTTTTCTAAGTGTCGGATTTTTTCTAAGTGCCGGATTTTTTCTAAATGTCAACATTTTTCTGTCAGAATTTTCTAAATGTCGGATTTTTTCTAAGTGTTGAAACTTTTCTGAATTTCTAAACTTTTCTAAGTGTCGCATTTTTTCTAAATGTCGAAAATTTTCTCAATGTCTAAACTTTTCTAAGTGTCGGATGTTTTCTAACTGTCATATTATTTGTAAGTGTCGAAACTTTTCTGTCGAATCTTTTCTAAGTGTCGACATTTTTCTACGTGTCGGATTTTTTCTGAGTGTCTGATTTTTTCTAAGTGTCGAGATTTTTCTGTTGTAATTTTTGTAAGTGTCGGATTTTTTCTAAGTGTTGGATTTTTTCTAAGTGTTGAAATTTTTCTGTCAGAATTTTTCTAACTGTTGGATTTTTTCTAAGTGTCGAGATTTTTCTGTCGGAATTTTTCTAAGTGTCGGATTTTTTCTAAGTGTCGGATTTTTTCTAAGTGTCGAAATTTTTCTGTCAGAATTTTTGTAAGTGTCGGATTTTTTCTAAGTGTCGAGATTTTTCTGTCGGAATTTTTCTAAGTGTCGGATTTTTTCTAAGTGTCGGATTTTTTCTAAGTGTCAGGTTTTTTCTAAGTGTCAACACTTTCCTGAGTATCGAAATTTTTCTTAGTGTTGGATTTTTTCTAAATGTCGAAACTTTTCTGTGTCAAAATGTCTCTAATTGTTGGACTTCTGAGTGTCAAAACTTTTTTAAGTGCCGAAATTTTTCTAAGTGTCGGATTTTTTCTAAGTGTCGGATTTTTTCGGTGTCGGATTTTTTCTAAGTGTCGAGATTTTTCTGTTGTAATTTTTGTAAGTGTCGGATTTTGTCTAAGTGTTGGATTTTTTCAAAGTGTTGAAATCTTTCTGTCAGAATTTTTGTAAGTGTCCGATTTTTTCTAAGTGGTGAAATTTTTCTGTCAGAATTTTTCTAACTGTTGGATTTTTTCTAAGTGTCGGAACCTTTCTGTCGGATTTTTTCTAAGTGTTGGATTTTTTCTAAGTGTCGAAATCTTTCTGTCAGAATTTTTGTAAGTGTCGGATTTTTTGTAAGTGTCGGATTTTTTCTAAGTGTCGGATTTTTTCTAAGTGTCAGGTTTTTTCTAAGTGTCAACACTTTCCTGAGTATCGAAATTTTTCTTAGTGTCGGATTTTTTCTAACTGTCGAAACTTTTCTGTGTCAAAATGTCTCTAATTGTCGGACTTCTGAGTGTCAAAACTTTTTTAAGTGCCGAAATTTTTCTAAGTGTCGGATTTTTTCTGAGTGTCGGATTTTTTCTAAGTGTCGAGATTTTTCTGTTGTAATTTTTGTAAGTGTCGGATTTTTTCTAAGTGTTGGATTTTTTCTAAGTGTTGAGATTTTTCTGTCGGAATTTTTCTGTCAGAATTTTTGTAAGTGTCGGATTTTTTCTAAGTGTCGAGATTTTTCTGTCGGAATTTTTCTAAGTGTCGGAATTTTTCTAAGTGTCAGATTTTTTCTAAGTGTGGAAACTTTTCTAAGTGTCGAAATCTTTCTGTCAGAATTTTTGTAAGTGTCCGATTTTTTCTAAGTGTCGAGATTTTTGTGTCGAAATTTTTCTAAGAGTCGGATTTTTTCTAAATGTCAAAATTTTTCCGTCAGAATTTTTCTAAGTGTCGGATTTTTTCTAAGTGCCGGATTTTTTCTAAATGTCAACATTTTTCTGTCAGAATTTTCTAAATGTCGGATTTTTTCTAAGTGTTGAAACTTTTCTGAATTTCTAAACTTTTCTAAGTGTCGCATTTTTTCTAAATGTCGAAACTTTTCTCAATGTCTAAACTTTTCTAAGTGTCGGATGTTTTCTAACTGTCGTATTATTTGTAAGTGTCGAAACTTTTCTGTCGAAATTTTTCTAAGTGTCGACATTTTTCTACGTGTCGGATTTTTTCTGAGTGTCTGATTTTTTCTAAGTGTCGAGATTTTTCTGTTGTAATTTTTGTAAGTGTCGGATTTTTTCTAAGTGTTGGATTTTTTCTAAGTGTTGAAATTTTTCTGTCAGAATTTTTCTAACTGTTGGATTTTTTCTAAGTGTCGAGATTTTTCTGTCGGAATTTTTCTAAGTGTCGGATTTTTTCTAAGTGTCGAAATTTTTCTGTCAGAATTTTTGTAAGTGTCGGATTTTTTCTAAGTGTTGAGATTTTTCTGTCGGAATTTTTCTGTCAGAATTTTTGTAAGTGTCGGATTTTTTCTAAGTGTCGAGATTTTTCTGTCGGAATTTTTCTAAGTGTCGGAATTTTTCTAAGTGTCAGATTTTTTCTAAGTGTGGAAACTTTTCTAAGTGTCGAAATCTTTCTGTCAGAATTTTTGTAAGTGTCCGATTTTTTCTAAGTGTCGAGATTTTTGTGTCGAAATTTTTCTAAGAGTCGGATTTTTTCTAAATGTCAAAATTTTTCCGTCAGAATTTTTCTAAGTGTCGGATTTTTTCTAAGTGCCGGATTTTTTCTAAATGTCAACATTTTTCTGTCAGAATTTTCTAAATGTCGGATTTTTTCTAAGTGTTGAAACTTTTCTGAATTTCTAAACTTTTCTAAGTGTCGCATTTTTTCTAAATGTCGAAAATTTTCTCAATGTCTAAACTTTTCTAAGTGTCGGATGTTTTTTAACTGTCGTATTATTTGTAAGTGTCGAAACTTTTCTGTCGAAATTTTTCTAAGTGTCGACATTTTTCTACGTGTCGGATTTTTTCTGAGTGTCTGATTTTTTCTAAGTGTCGAGATTTTTCTGTTGTAATTTTTGTAAGTGTCGGATTTTTTCTAACTGTTGGATTTTTTATAAGTGTCGAGATTTTTCTGTCGGAATTTTTCTAAGTGTCGGATTTTTTCTAAGTGTCGGATTTTTTCTAAGTGTCGAAATTTTTCTGTCAGAATTTTTGTAAGTGTCGGATTTTTTCTAAGTGTCAAGATTTTTCTGTCGGAATTTTTCTAAGTGTCGGATTTTTTCTAAGTGTCGGATTTTTTCTAAGTGTCAGGTTTTTTCTAAGTGTCAACACTTTCCTGAGTATCGAAATTTTTCTTAGTGTTGGATTTTTTCTAAATGTCGAAACTTTTCTGTGTCAAAATGTCTCTAATTGTTGGACTTCTGAGTGTCAAAACTTTTTTAAGTGCCGAAATTTTTCTAAGTGTCGGATTTTTTCTAAGTGTCGGATTTTTTCTGTGTCGGATTTTTTCTAAGTGTCGAGATTTTTCTGTTGTAATTTTTGTAAGTGTCGGATTTTGTCTAAGTGTTGGATTTTTTCAAAGTGTTGAAATCTTTCTGTCAGAATTTTTGTAAGTGTCCGATTTTTTCTAAGTGGTGAAATTTTTCTGTCAGAATTTTTCTAACTGTTGGATTTTTTCTAAGTGTCGAAACCTTTCTGTCGGATTTTTTCTAAGTGTTGGATTTTTTCTAAGTGTTGAAATTTTTCTGTCAGAATTTTTCAAACTGTTGGATTTTTTCTAAGTGTCGAAATTTTTCTGTCGGAATTTTTGTAAGTGTCGGATTTTTTCTAAGTGTTGAGATTTTTCTGTCAGAATTTTTCTAAGTGTCGGAATTTTTCTAAGTGTCAGATGTTTTCTAAGTGTGGAAACTTTTCTAAGTGTCGAAATCTTTCTGTCAGAATTTTTGTAAGTGTCGGATTTTTTGTAAGTGTCGGATTTTTTCTAAGTGTCGGATTTTTTCTAAGTGTCAGGTTTTTTCTAAGTGTCAACACTTTCCTGAGTATCGAAATTTTTCTTAGTGTCGGATTTTTTCTAACTGTCGAAACTTTTCTGTGTCAAAATGTCTCTAATTGTCGGACTTCTGAGTGTCAAAACTTTTTTAAGTGCCGAAATTTTTCTAAGTGTCGGATTTTTTCTGAGTGTCGGATTTTTTCTAAGTGTCGAGATTTTTCTGTTGTAATTTTTGTAAGTGTCGGATTTTTTCTAAGTGTTGGATTTTTTCTAAGTGTTAAAATTTTTCTGTCAGAATTTTTGTAATTGTCGGATTTTTTCTAAGTGTTGAGATTTTTCTGTCGGATTTTTTCTAAGTGTCGAAATTTTTCTGTCAGAATTTTTGTAAGTGTCGGATTTTTACTAAGTGTTGAGATTTTTCTGTCGGAATTTTTCTGTCAGAATTTTTGTAAGTGTCGGATTTTTTCTAAGTGTCGAGATTTTTCTGTCGGAATTTTTCTAAGTGTCAGATTTTTTTTTAAGTGTGGAAACTTTTCTAAGTGTCGAAATCTTTCTGTCAGAATTTTTGTAAGTGTCCGATTTTTTCTAAGTGTCGAGATTTTTGTGTCGAAATTTTTCTAAGAGTCGGATTTTTTCTAAATGTCAAAATTTTTCCGTCAGAATTTTTCTAAGTGTCGGATTTTTTCTAAGTGCCGGATTTTTTCTAAATGTCAACATTTTTCTGTCAGAATTTTCTAAATGTCGGATTTTTTCTAAGTGTTGAAACTTTTCCCCGTATATACTCGCAGGACAAACGGGAAGACTTTGTCAAAAAATCGCGACGAATACATGTGCCGCTCTGTCCCGGACCGCCCCGCCCCGAGGGGGGGTCCTAAAAATAGGCGAGCGGCGCCCGGTCGGGCGGGACGGCGCAGCCCGCGACCCCGCGAGGGAGACGCGGCCCCCGGGCCCCCGGGGGCCGGGCGGGGCCAATCCTATGGATTTTTGGAAACGTTCCCGGTTGTCCCGTTTCGGCATAAATCCCGCTCTCGGCCACCAGGTGGCGAAATTTTTTTCCCCCGCACGGGACAATCGGGAACACTTTGGACAAAAGGGAACACGCCCCGACGAGCTCATCCGAAACGTCCGAAATGTTCCCGAGGCCCGAAGCCCCGGACCAAACGGGAAAACTTTTGCCGTTTGGGAAGACAATCGCGAACACTCGGCCGCCCTATTAAAAACAGGCCAAATGTCGCGGGGTTTCTAAAGTGTTGTCCGACACGTTCTGGGGTGCCAGTACGGACCCTTCCCATGGGTCCAGGACCGCCAGAATTTGGTCCTTGGTTCTCCACGACACCCTAACCAACACTGAACAGGTTCCAGGCCATCACTTTACTGCTAAGTGTGTTAAACGACATATTGGCATTGAAAAATGCAGCACTTGTTTCATTTGCGAAGGACAGTTGGGAACACTTTTGCCAATTGGGAACACTTATGATTGTATGGTTGGATGTTTACCTCCAGGCCCCCCAGTCTCAGCTGCCAGGCCCAGAAAGTGTCTCTTAGCCTGGATCCACGAGCTGTTGCCCTGGCAGACAATATTTGGGAAAGGACAATCGGGAATACTTTTGCCAATTGGGAACACTTTTTGATATCTGGGAAAGACAATCGTGAACACTCAGCCACCCTATTAAAAACAGGCCAAATGTACTGGGATTTCTAAAGTGTTGTCTGACATGTTCTGGGGTGCCAGTATGGACCCTTCCCATGGGTCCAGGACCACCAGAATTTGATCCCTGGTTCTCCACGACACCCTCACCAACACTCAACAAGTTCCAGGTCATCACTTCACTGCTAAGTGTGTTAAACAATATACTGCCATTGAAAAATGCAGTGTGACCTTTAGGTTTAATAATGTGAGACACTTGGGAACACTTTTGCCAATTGGGAAGGACGACTGGGAACACTCAATCCCCTATGAAAAACAGGCCAAATGTCCTGGTTGAGGCTGTGAACCCTTGTAGGGTTTTGGGGGGGGGTCTGGGGGCGGGGGAAGAGGGGGGGATGCATATGACAATCGGGAATATTTTTGCCAATTGGGAACACTTTTGTCATTTGGGAAAGAGAATTGGGAACACTTTTGCCAATTGGGAACACTTATGATTGTGTGGTTGGATGTTGACCTCCAGGCCCCCCAGTCTCAGCTGCCAGGCCCAGAAAGTGTCTCTAAGCCTGGATTGAAAAGCCCATGCCCCTGGCAGACAATGTTTGGGAAAGGACAATCGGGAATACTTTTGCCAATTGGGAACACTTTCTGGATATTTGGGAAAGACAATTGTGAACACTCAGCCACCCTATTAAAAACAGGCCAAATGTCCTGGGATTTCTAAAGTGTTGTCTGACACGTTCTGGGGTGCCAGTATGGACCCTTCCCATGGGTCCAGGACCACCAGAATTTGGTCCCTGGTTCTCCACGACACACTCACCAACACTGAACAGGTTCCAGGCCATCACTTCGCTGCTAAGTGTGTTAAACAATGTACTGCCATTGAAAAATGCAGTGTGACCTTTAGGTTTTATAATGTGAGACACTTTGGAACACTTTTGCCAATTGGGAAGGACTTTTGGGAACACTCAATCCCCTATTAAAAACAGGCCAAATGTCCTGGTTGAGGCTGTGAACCCTTGTAGGGTTTTGGGGGGGTATGGGGGCGGGGGAAGAGGGGGGGGTGCATAGGACAATTGGGAATATTCTTGCCAATTGGGAACACTTATGATTTTATGGGTGAGTGTTGACCTCCAGGCCCCACAGTCTCAGCTCCCAGGCCCACAAACTGTCTCTAAGCCTGGGGTAACAGGCTTGTGCCCCTGGAAAGACCATTTTTGGGAAAGAACATTTGGGAACACTTTTGCCAATTGGGAACACTTATGATTGTATGGGTGAGTGTTGACCTCCAGGCCCCACAGTCTCACCTCCCAGGCCCGCAAAGTGTCTCTAAGCCTGGGGTAACAGCCTCGTGCCCCTGGTAGAACATTTTTGGGAAAGAACATTTGGGAACACTTTTGCCAATTGGGAACACTTATGATTGTATGGGTGTGTTGACCTCCAGGCCCCACAGTCTCACCTCCCAGGCCCGCAAAGTGTCTCTAAGCCTGGGGTAACAGCCTCGTGCCCCTGGTAGACCATTTTTGGGAAATTACATTTGGGAACACCTTTGCCAATTGGGAACACTTATGATTGTATGGGTGAGTGTTGACCTCCAGGCCCCACAGTCTCACCTCCCAGGCCCACAAAGTGTCTCTAAGCCTGGGGTAACAGGCTCGTGCCCCTGGTAGACCATTTTTGGGAAAGTCTTGAATTTTTTCTAAGTTTTTGACCAGAGGAGGGGGACTGCAGGAACTGTTGGCCTGCTTGCCTCCCCTTCCCTGGTTGAAAAACTTTAACTATGTTTTTCTTAAAGTTTCGTGCCCCTGGTAGACCATTTTTGGGAAATAACGATTGGGAACACTTTTGCCAATTGGGAACACTTATGATTGTATGGGTGAGTGTTGACCTCCAGGCCCCACAGTCTCACCTCCCAGGCCCACAAAGTGTCTCTAAGCCTGGGGTAACAGCCTCGTGCCCCTGGTAGACCATTTTTGGGAAAGAACGATTGGGAACACTTTTGCCAATTGGGAACACTTATGATTGCATGGGTGAGTGTTGACCTCCAGGCCCCTCAGTCTCACCTCCCAGGCCCACAAAGGGTGTCTATCCCTGGGTTAAAAGTGGCAGGGGATGGGTCAAAAACGTCTTGAATTTTTTCTAAGTTTTTGACCAGAGGAGGGGGACTGCAGGAACTGTTGGCCTGCCTGCATCCCCTTCCCTGGTTGAAAAACTTTAACTATGTTTTTCTTAAAGTTTCGTGCCCCTGGTAGACCATTTTTGGGAAATTACATTTGGGAACACTTTTGCCAATTGGGAACACTTATGATTGTATGGGTGAGTGTTGACCTCCAGGCCCCACAGTCTCACCTCCCAGGCCCACAAAGTGTCTCTAAGCCTGGGGTAACAGGCTCGTGCCCCTGGTAGACCATTTTTGGGAAAGTCTTGAATTTTTTCTAAGTTTTTGACCAGAGGAGGGGGATTGCAGGAACTGTTGGCCTGCTTGCCTCCCCTTCCCTGGTTGAAAAACTTTAACTATGTTTTTCTTAAAGTTTCGTGCCCCTGGTAGACCATTTTTGGGAAATAACGATTGGGAACACTTTTGCCAATTGGGAACACTTATGATTGTATGGGTGAGTGTTGACCTCCAGGCCCCACAGTCTCACCTCCCAGGCCCACAAAGTGTCTCTAAGCCTGGGGTAACAGCCTCGTGCCCCTGGTAGACCATTTTTGGGAAATAACGATTGGGAACACTTTTGCCAATTGGGAACACTTATGATTGCATGGGTGAGTGTTGACCTCCAGGCCCCACAGTCTCACCTCCCAGGCCCACAAAGTGTCTCTAAGCCTGGGGTAACAGGCTCGTGCCCCTGGTAGACCATTTTTGGGAAAGTCTTGAATTTTTTCTAAGTTTTTGACCAGAGGAGGGGGACTGCAGTAACTGTTGGCCTGCCTGCCTCCCCTTCCCTGGTTGAAAAACTTTAACTATGTTTTTCTTAAAGTTTCGTGCCCCTGGTAGACCATTTTTGGGAAAGAACATTTGGGAACACTTTTGCCAATTGGGAACACTTATGATTGCATGGGTGAGTGTTGACCTCCAGGCCCCACAGTCTCACCTCCCAGGCCCACAACGTGTCTCTAAGCCTGGGTTAACAAGCTCATGCCCCCTGGTAGACCAACTGTCCTTAATTGGAAACAATAAGGGAATCAATTAAAGAATTAGGGAAACTGTTAGGATGGTAGGTCAATTGGGAATATTATGGACATTTAGGAAGGAAATTTGGGAACATTTTTGCCATTTAGAAAGAACATTGGGGAATAGTTTTGACATTTAGAAAGGACAATTAGGAAAATTTTTGACATTTGGGAATACTTTTGCAATTTGAGTTGGGCAACTGGCACCACACCTAAGAAGATAGGCCAACGGTTCTTTTCATGGCTATTAACACTTTATTTAGAGACACTAAGCCAGTATTTAAGGAAACTAACTTGTTATTTAGAGAAACTAAGTGAATATTAATAGATACAAAGTCAATAAATGAAGAAAACTGTCCTTAATTGGAAACAATAAGGGAATCAATTAAAGAATTAGGGAAACTGTTAGGATGGTAGGTCAATTGGGAATATTATGGACATTTAGGAAGGAAATTTGGGAACATTTTTGCCATTTAGAAAGGACATTGGGGAATAGTTTTGACATTTAGAAAGGACAATTAGGAAAATTTTTGACATTTGGGAATACATTTGCAATTTGAGTTGGGCAATTGGCACCACACCTAAGAAGATAGGCCAACGGTTCTTTTCATGGCTATTAACACTTTATTTAGAGACACTAAGCCAGTATTTAAGGAAACTAACTTGTTATTTAGAGAAACTAAGTGAATATTAATAGATACAAAGTCAATAAATGAAGAAAACTGTCCTTAATTGGAAACAATAAGGGAATCAATTAAAGAATTAGGGAAACTGTTAGGATGGTAGGTCAATTGGGAATATTATGGACATTTAGGAAGGAAATTTGGGAACATTTTTGCCATTTAGAAAGGACATTGGGGAATAGTTTTGACATTTAGAAAGGACAATTAGGAAAATTTTTGACATTTGGGAATACATTTGCAATTTAAGTTGGGCAATTGGGACCACACCTAAGAAGATAGGCCAACGGTTCTTTTCATGGCTATTAACACTTTATTTAGAGACATTAAGCCAGTATTTAAGGAAACTAACTTGTTATTTAGAGAAATTAAGTGAATATTAATAGATACAAAGTCAATAAATGAAGAAAACTGTCCTTAATTGGAAACAATAAGGGAATCAATTAAAGAATTAGGGAAACTGTTAGGATGGTAGGTCAATTGGGAATATTATGGACATTTAGGAAGGAAATTTGGGAACATTTTTGCCATTTAAAAAGGACATTGGGGAATAGTTTTGACATTTAGAAAGGACAATTAGGAAAATTTTTGACATTTGGGAATACATTTGCAATTTGATTTGGGCAATTGGGACCACACCTAAGAAGATAGGCCAACGGTTCTTTTCATGGCTATTAACACTTTATTTAGAGACATTAAGCCAGTATTTAAGGAAACTAACTTGTTATTTAGAGAAGTTAAGTGAATATTAATAGATAAAAAGTCAATAAATGAAGAAAACTGTCCTTAATTGGAAACAATAAGGGAATCAATTAAAGAATTAGGGAAACTGTTAGGATGGTAGGACAATTGGGAACATTATGGACATTTAGGAAGGAAATTTGGGAACATTTTTGCCATTTAGAAAGGACATTGGGGAATAGTTTTGACATTTAGAAAGGACAATTAGGAAAATTTTTGACATTTGGGAATACATTTGCAATTTGAGTTGGGCAATTGGGACCACACCTAAGAAGATAGGCCAACGGTTCTTTTCATGGCTATTAACACTTTATTTAGAGACATTAAGCCAGTATTTAAGGAAACTAACTTGTTATTTAGAGAAGTTAAGTGAATATTAATAGATAAAAAGTCAATAAATGAAGAAAACTGTCCTTAATTGGAAACAATAAGGGAATCAATTAAAGAATTAGGGAAACTGTTAGGATGGTAGGTCAATTGGGAATATTATGGACATTTAGGAAGGAAATTTTGGAACATTTTTGCCATTTAGAAAGGACATTGGGGAATAGTTTTGACATTTAGAAAGGACAATTAGGAAAATTTTTGACATTTGGGAATACATTTGCAATTTGAGTTGGGCAATTGGGACCACACCTAAGAAGATAGGCCAACGGTTCTTTTCATGGCTATTAACACTTTATTTAGAGACATTAAGCCAGTAATTAAGGAAACTAACTTGTTATTTAGAGAAATTAAGTGAATATTAATAGATACAAAGTCAATAAATGAAGAAAACTGTCCTTAATTGGAAACAATAAGGGAATCAATTAAAGAATTAGGGAAACTGTTAGGATGGTAGGACAATTGGGAACATTATGGTCATTTAGCAAGGACAATGGGGAAGACTTTGGACAATTGGGAAGGACAATTGGGAACACTCACCCACCCTATTAAAAACAGGCCAAATGTCCCGGTTTGGGCTTCCCTTATCCTGTTTTTCCCTTAGAGAAAACGGGACATTTGGCCTGTTTTTAATAGGGGGTTGAGTGTTCGCAAATGTCCTTCCTAAATGTCCAAAGCTTTCCCAAATGTAATATCTCCCCTGAAGCATTTTTGGATGCATTTTTGGCTTTTAACCTGAAACAGAAAAACAGCATTTTTTGGACTTTCGGCTAGAGCCTTGGTTTTTACATATGTTGTTGCCAGCTCCCTAAGGAGTGCAACTGTGTTGGTTTGGACATGCTAGCTCTTAGCATTGCTGCACAGGAAGCTCGGTCATTTGGGAACATTTTGGACAATTGGGAAAGACAATTGGGAACACTCACCACCCTATTAAAAACAGGCCAAATGTCCCGGTTTGGGCTTCCCTTATCCTGTTTTTCCCTTAGAGAAAACGGGACGTTTGGCCTGTTTTTAATAGGGGGTTGAGTGTTCGCAAATGTCCTTCCTAAATGTCCAAAGCTTTCCCAAATGTAATATCTCCCCTGAAGCATTTTTGGATGCATTTTTGGCTTTTAACCTGAAACAGAAAAACAGCATTTTTTGGACTTTCGGCTAGAGCCTTGGTTTTTACATATGTTGTTGCCAGCTCCCTAAGGAGTGCAACTGTGTTGGTTTGGACATGCTAGCTCTTAGCATTGCTGCACAGGAAGCTCGGTCATTTGGGAACATTTTGGACAATTGGGAAAGACAATTGGGAACACTCACCACCCTATTAAAAACAGGCCAAATGTCCCGGTTTGGGCTTCCCTTATCCTGTTTTTCCCTTAGAGAAAACGGGACGTTTGGCCTGTTTTTAATAGGGGGTTGAGTGTTCGCAAATGTCCTTCCTAAATGTCCAAAGCTTTCCCAAATGTAATATCTCCCCTGAAGCATTTTTGGATGCATTTTTGGCTTTTAACCTGAAACAGAAAAACAGCATTTTTAGGACTTTCGGCTAGAGCCTTGGTTTTTACATATGTTGTTGCCAGCTCCCTAAGGAGTGCAACTGTGTTGGTTTGGACATGCTAGCACTTAGCATTGCTGCACAGGAAGCTCGGTCATTTGGGAACATTTTGGACAATTGGGAAGGACAATTGGGAACACTCACCCACCCTATTAAAAACAGGCCAAATGTCCCGGTTTGGGCTTCCCTTATCCTGTTCTTCCCTTAGAGAAAACGGGACATTTTGCCTGTTTTTAATAGGGGGTTGAGTGTTCCCAATTGTCCTTTCTAAATGTCCAAAGTGTTCCCAAATGTAATATCTCCCCTGAAGCATTTTTGGATGCATTTTTGGCTTTTAACCTGAAACAGAAAAACAGCATTTTTTGGACTTTCGGCTAGAGCCTTGGTTTTTACATATGTTGTTGCCAGCTCCCTAAGGAGTGCAACTGTGTTGGTTTGGACATGCTAGCACTTAGCATTGCTGCACAGGAAGCTCGGTCATTTGGGAACATTTTGGACAATTGGGAAGGACAATTGGGAACACTCACCCACCCTATTAAAAACAGGCCAAATGTCCCGGTTTCCCTTACAGTGCTTTTCCCTTAGAGAAAACGGGACATTTGGCCTGTTTTTAATAGGGCGGGTGAGTGTTCCCAAATGTCCTTCCCAATTGGCTAAAGTGTTCCCAAGTTTCCCAAGTCGTCTGACTCATTTCCAATGCTAATCTTTCACATTTAACAATGGAATAATGACCTGAAACAAGTTCCATGTCAAAGAGGGTCTTCTGGAGGACCGATGACCAAATTTTGGTGGTCCTGGACCCATGGGAAGGGGCCTAAACAGGATTTTCATTTTTCGCTACGGCACTGCACAAGATAGCAGAAAATTGAGATTTTTTAAAACTTGAGCTAGAGTCCTGATTTTATTATATGTTGTTGCCAGCTCCCTAAGGAGTGCAACTGTGTTGGTTTGGAATTGCTAGCACTTAGCATTGCTGCACAGGAAGCTCGGCCATTTGGGAACATTTTGGACAATTGGGAAGGACAATTGGGAACACTCACCCACCCTATTAAAAACAGGCCGAATGTCCTGGTTTGGGTTTCCCTTATCCTGTTTTTCCCTTAGAAAAAACGGGAAATTTGGCCTGTTTTTAATAGGGGGTTGAGTGTTCGCAAATGTCCTTCCTAAATGTCCAAAGCTTTCCCAAATGTAATATCTCCCCTGAAGCATTTTTGGATGCATTTTTGGCTTTTAACCTGAAACAGAAAAACAGCATTTTTTGGACTTTCGGCTAGAGCCTTGGTTTTTACATATGTTGTTGCCAGCTCCCTAAGGAGTGCAACTGTGTTGGTTTGGACATGCTAGCACTTAGCATTGCTGCACAGGAAGCTCGTTCATTTGGGAACATTTTGGACAATTGGGAAGGACAATTGGGAACACTCACCACCCTATTAAAAACAGGCCAAATGTCCCGGTTTCCCTTACAGTGCTTTTCCCTTAGAGAAAACGGGACATTTGGCCTGTTTTTAATAGGGCGGGTGAGTGTTCCCAAGTTTCCCAAGTTGTCTGACTCATTTTCAATGCTAATCTTTCACATTTAACAATGGAATAATGACCTGAAACAAGTTCCATGTCAAAGAGGGTGTTCTGGAGGACCGATGACCAAATTTTGGTTGTCCTGGACCCATGGGTAGGGGCCTAAACAGGATTTTCATTTTTCGCTACGGCAATGCACAAGATAGCAGAAAATTGAGATTTTTTAAAACTTGAGCTAGAGCCCTGATTTTAACATATGTTTTTGCCACCTCCCTAAGGAGTGCAACTGTGTTGGTTTGGAATTGCTAGCACTTAGCATGGCTGAACAGGAAGCTCGGCCATTTGGGAAAATTTTGGACAATTGGGAAGGACAATTGGGAACACTCACCCATCCTATTAAAAACAGGCCAAATGTCCCAGTTTGGGCTTCCCTTATCCTGTTTTTCCCTTAGAGAAAACGGGACATTTGGCCTGTTTTTAATAGGGTGAGTAAGTGTTCCCAATTGTCCTTCCCAATTGGCTAAAGTGATCCCAAATGTCTTAAGTTCCAGGGCAGCCATGCTAAGTGCTAGCCGACTTTGAAGCCTGACAGTGGGGTGCAGCTGCAGCCTGGGCTCCCTTCCTCTCCCTGGAAGTCAGCTGGAATACCAGGGCCATGAAAAAAATTGCAAACACCCATATCCATCAGGGGGTGTGTGGGCCATGGAGTGTGTCCGATTTTGAGGCCTCTCCATGGGCTTAGCTCCAGTCGGGCCCCCCTTCCCCTTCCTGGAAGTCAGTTAGTATACCAGGGGCACGAAATAAAAAAACGTTGATACAAGGGTTTTCAGCCCGAACCAGGCCATTTGGCCTGTTTTTAATAGGGCGGGTGAGTGTTCCCAAATGTCCTTCCCAATTGGCTAAAGTGTTCCGAAATGTCTTAAGTTCCAAGGCAACCATGCTAAGTGCTAGCCGACTTTGAAGCCTGACAGTGGGTGCAGCTGCAGCCTGGGCTCCCTTCCTCTCCCTGGAAGTCAGTTAGTATACCAGGGGCACGAAAAAAAAAAAAGTTGATATAAGGGTTCACGGCCTCAACCAGGACATTTGGCCTGTTTTTAATAGGGGATTGAGTGTTCCCAATTGTCCTTTTCAATTGGCAAAAGTGTTCCCAATTGTCCTTCCCAATTGGCAAAAGTGTTCCCAAGTGTCCCAAATTATAAGACCCAAAGGTCAAAAGGCCATGTTCAATGCTAATAATTTTTTTTTCACATTTAACATTGAAATAAAGACCTGAAACCTTTGCCATGTCAAAGAGGGTGTTCTGGAGAATCTTTGACCAAATTTTGGGGGACCTAGACCCATGGGAAGGGTCCCTACTGGCCCCCCAAAAATATTTATTGACACTTGGGAACATTTTTGACATTTCTCATGGCATTTTCAAAAATTTCAAATAATCATAATTAATAATGGAAAGCACCCAGAGAACCCAAATTTTGCACAGAAGTGGGCTGCAGTCCCCTCTAACAATGTGCATAAGTGTTTTTACTCCAAACCATCTAGAACGAAAAAAGTCTGGTTCAAGATTTCCCCAAAACATGGTCTTAGGATCATTATGTCCAACACCACTTTGAAATTTAGTTTTGAACAGAGAAACTTTTGTTCTGAGTGTGCCAGCGCCATGAAACTTTAATATGTTGTTCCCGGGCCTCAATGGGGCGGGGCCACCTTGGTTTGGAGTCGCTAGCACCTAGCATGCGCGCGTGGGAGGCGGGACAAATGGCATGCAAATGATAGGGACGATTTTTATAAGGGAAAATGAATGGGAAATGTTCCCAAATTTCCGGAGTGTAAACAGCCATATTTCTCCCAAAAATGTTGCTAAATGCGTGATTCTTGTATCTATGCGGCCGTTATGGTCCCTAGATTCAGTGTGTAGGGCGTGGTTATTGTAGAACATCAGGAATCCTATCCGCTCAAGGCAAGGTTCCAGGGGGATGGAACCAAGCCTATAGCGTAGCCACGCCCCTGTTATTAAACATACTTGACATTTGTTTAAATATTTTAATGAGAAGTACTATTATTTCAATTGTACTTGTTAGAATCGCAAGGATTTTCTTCCATTTGGGAACACTTTGGCCATGTGGGAATATAAGGGGGTGAGCGAGTTGGGCAGAGTCCGACTTTGAGGCCTGATTTCAGGCTAAGGCCCAGTCCAGCCTGCCTTCATCTCTATGGAAGTCAGTTAATATACCAGGGGCACGAAAAAAAAGAAGTTGCTATAAGGGTTCACAGCCTCAACCAGGACATTTGGCCTGTTTTTAATAGGGTGGCTGAGTGTTCCCAATTCTCTTTCCCAAATACCAAAAAGTGTTCCCAATAGGCAAAAGTATTCCCGATTGTCCTTTCCCAAAAATTGTCTGCCAGGGGCATGAGCTTGTCAATCCAGGCTTAGAGACACTTTCTGGGCCTGGCAGCTGAGACTGGGGGGCCTGGAGGTCAACATCCAACCATACAATCATAAGTGTTCCCAATTGGCTAAAGTGTTCCCAAGTGTCCCAAAATATAAGACCCAAAGGTCAAAAGGCCATGTTCAATGCTAATAATTTTTCTTTCACATTTAACATTGATATATTGACCTGAAACCTGTTCCATGTAGTTGAGGGTGATCTGGAGAATCAATGTTCAATTTTGGGGGGACCTGGACCCATGGGAAGGGTCCATACTGGCCCTCCAAGAAGGGGTCTTGACATTTGGGAACACTTTGACCATTTCATGTACAGTTTCTGAGTCCTTATCCTGATTTTCCCTTAGAGAAAACGTGACATTTGGCCTGTTTTTAATAGGGGATTGAGTGTTCCCAATTGTCCTTCCCAATTGGCAAAAGTAATCCCAACTGTCCTTCCCAATTGTCAAAAGTGTTCCCAAGTGTCCCAAATTATAAGACCCAAAGGTCAAAAGGCCATGTTCAATGCTAATAATTTTTTTTTCACATTTAACATTGAAATAAAGACCTGAAACCTTTGCCATGTCAAAGAGGGTGTTCTGGAGAATCTTTGACCAAATTTTGGTGGACCTAGACCCATGGGAAGGGTCCCTACTGGCCCCCCAAAAATATTTCTTGACACTTGGGAACATTTTTGACATTTCTCATGGCATTTTCAAAAATTTCAAATAATCATAATTAATAATGGAAAGCACCCAGAGACCCCAAATTTTGCACAGAAGTGGGCTGCAGTCCCCTCTAACAATGTGCATAAGTGTTTTTATTCCAAACCTTCTAGAACAAAAAAATGCTGGTTCAAGATTCCCCCAAAACATGGTCTTAGGATCGTTATGTCCAACACCACTTTGAAATTTAGTTTTGAATTGAGAAACTTTTGTTCTGAGTGGGCCAGCGCCACGAAACTTTAGTATGTTGTTCCCGGGCTGCAATGGGGCGGGGCCACCTTGGTTTGGAGTCGCTAGCACCTAGCATGCGCGCGTGGGAGGCGGGACAAATGGCATGCAAATGATAGGGACGATTTTTATAAGGGAAAATGAATGGGAAATGTTCCCAAATGTTCGGAGTTTAAACAGCCATATTTCTCCCAAAAATGTTGCTACATGCGTGATTCCTGTATCTATGCGGCCGTTATGATCCCTAGATTAAGTGTGTAGGGCGTGGTTATTGTAGAACATCAGGAATCCTATCCGCTCAAGGCAAGGTTCCAGGGGGATGGAACCAAGCCTATATTGCAGCCACGCCCCTGTTATTAAACATACTTGACATTTGTTTAAATATTTTAATGAGAAGTACTATTATTTCAATTGTACTTGTTAGAATCGCAAGGATTTTCTTCCATTTGGGAACACTATGGCCATATGAGAATATAAGAGGGTGAGCGAGTTGGGCAGAGTCCGACTTTGAGGCCTGATTTCAGGCTAAGGCCCAGTCCAGCCTCCCTTCATCTCTATGGAAGTCAGTTAATATACCAGGGGCACGAAAAAAAAGAAGTTGCTATAAGGGTTCACAGCCTCAACCAGGACATTTGGCCTGTTTTTAATAGAGGATTGAGTGTTGCCAATTGTCCTTCCCAATTGGAAAAAGTGTTCCCAAGCATCCCACATTATTAAACCTAAAGGTCATGCTCCATTTTTCAATGCCAATATATCGTTTAACACACTTAGCAGTGAAGTGATGGCCTGGAACCTGTTCAGTGTTGGTGAGGGTGACGTGGAGAACCAAGGACCAAATTCTGGTGGTCCTGGACCCATGGGAAGGGTCCATACTGGCACCCGAGAACGTGTCAGACAACACTTTAGAAATCACACAACATTTGGCCTGTTTTTAATAGGGTGGCTGAGTGTTCCCAATTCTCTTTCCCAAATATCAAAAAGTGTTCCTCATTGGCAAAAGTGTTCCCGATTGTCCTATGCACCCCCCCTCTCCCCCCACCCCCAGACCCCCCAAACCCCCCAAGACCCCCCAAGCCCACCGCAACCCCCTCCCTTTTTCAAATGACAAAAGTGTTCCCAATTGGTAAAAGTGTTCCCAATTGTCCAACGCACCCCCCCCCACACCCCCCCCAAACCCCCCTCCCAAGACCCCCCCAGGCCACTGCAGCCCCCTCCTCAGAGTATCCCACCATTTTAATACCCAAGTGTCAAAAACATTCCCTATACACCCGTGCCCTCACAACCCACTACTGCCCCCTATTGGCCAGCACTTCTGCAGCCCCTTACCATGTATTCCCAATTTGCAAACATGTACCACAATGGCAAATGCAGGAATAGCGCCACCTATGCCTTAAAGGTGGCCGTCACGGTGTATTCCTGAATGGCCCCATTGTTCCCATGTTTACACCCCAAATGGCGAGAATCTTCCCAAAGTAACATGCACGCTCCTGCCAAATGGCAAAAACGGCGACCACATTGACATTGGGGTGCGTTTCGGCCAATGGCCATACTTTTCAATGCAAAATCTCGGACACCGGGGAACGTTTCCCTAGTCTGAATTTCTAAACTTTTCTAAGTGTCGCATTTTTTCTAAATGTCGAAAATTTTCTCAATGTCTAAACTTTTCGAAGTGTCGGATGTTTTCTAACTGTCGTATTATTTGTAAGTGTCGAAACTTTTCTGTCGAAATTTTTCTAAGTGTCGACATTTTTCTACGTGTCGGATTTTTTCTGAGTGTCTGATTTTTTCTAAGTGTCGAGATTTTTCTGTTGTAATTTTTGTAAGTGTCGGATTTTTTCTAAGTGTTGGATTTTTTCTAAGTGTTGAAATTTTTCTGTCAGAATTTTTCTAACTGTTGGATTTTTTCTAAGTGTCGAGATTTTTCTGTCGGAATTTTTCTAAGTGTCGGATTTTTTCTAAGTGTCGGATTTTTTCTAAGTGTCGAAATTTTTCTGTCAGAATTTTTGTAAGTGTCGGATTTTTTCTAAGTGTCGAGATTTTTCTGTCGGAATTTTTCTAAGTGTCGGATTTTTTCTAAGTGTCGGATTTTTTCTAAGTGTCGAATTTTTTCTAAGTGTCAGGTTTTTTCTAAGTGTCGGATTTTTTCTAACTGTTGGATTTTTTCTAAGTGTCGAGATTTTTGTGTCGGAATTTTTGTAAGTGTCGGATTTTTTCTAAGTGTTGAGATTTTTCTGTCGGAATTTTTCTAAGTGTCGGAATTTTTGTAAGTGTCGGAATTTTTCTAAGTGTCAGATTTTTTCTAAGTGTTGAAATCTTTCTGTCAGAATTTTTGTAAGTGTCCGATTTTTTCTAAGTGTTGAAATTTTTCTGTCAGAATTTTTCTAACTGTTGGATTTTTTCTAAGTGTCGAGATTTTTCTGTCGGAATTTTTGTAAGTGTCGGATTTTTTCTAAGTGTCGAAATTTTTCTGTCAGAATTTTGTAAGTGTCGGATTTTTTCTAAGTGTTGAAAGTTTTCTAAGTGTCGGATTTTTTCTAAGTGTCGGATTTTTTCTAAGTGTCGGATTTTTTCTAAGTGTCAGGTTTTTTCTAAGTGTCAACACTTTCCTGTTGGATTTTTTCTAAGTGTCGAGATTTTTCTGTCGGAATTTTTGTAAGTGTCGGATTTTTTCTAAGTGTCGAAATTTTTCTGTCAGAATTTTTGTAAGTGTCGTATTTTTTCTAAGTGTCGAGATCTTTCTGTCGGAATTTTTCTAAGTGTCGTAATTTTTCTAAGTGTCGGAATTTTTCTAAGTGTCAGATGTTTTCTAAGTGTGGAAACTTTTCTAAGTGTCGAAATCTTTCTGTCAGAATTTTTGTAAGTGTCGGATTTTTTCTAAGTGTCAGGTTTTTTCTAAGTGTCAACACTTTCCTGAGTATCGAAATTTTTCTTAGTGTCGGATTTTTTCTAAATGTCAAAACATTTCTGTGTCAAAATGTCTCTAATTGTCGGACTTCTGAGTGTCAAAACTTTTTTAAGTGCCGAAATTTTTCTAAGTGTCGGATTTTTTCTAAGTGTCGGATTTTTTCTGTGTCGGATTTTTTCTAAGTGTCGAGATTTTTCTGTTGTAATTTTTGTAAGTGTCGGATTTTTTCTAAGTGTTGAAATTTTTCTGTCAGAATTTTTCTAACTGTTGGATTTTTTCTAAGTGTCGAGATTTTTCTGTCGGAATTTTTCTAAGTGTTGGATTTTTTCTAAGTGTCGAAATTTTTCTGTCAGAATTTTTGTAAGTGTCGGATTTTTTCTAAGTGTTGAGATTTTTCTGTCGGAATTTTTCTGTCAGAATTTTTGTAAGTGTCGGATTTTTTCTAAGTGTCGAGATTTTTCTGTCGGAATTTTTCTAAGTGTCGGAATTTTTCTAAGTGTCAGATTTTTTCTAAGTGTGGAAACTTTTCTAAGTGTCGAAATCTTTCTGTCAGAATTTTTGTAAGTGTCCGATTTTTTCTAAGTGTCGAGATTTTTGTGTCGAAATTTTTCTAAGAGTCGGATTTTTTCTAAATGTCAAAATTTTTCCGTCAGAATTTTTCTAAGTGTCGGATTTTTTCTAAGTGCCGGATTTTTTCTAAATGTCAACATTTTTCTGTCAGAATTTTCTAAATGTCGGATTTTTTCTAAGTGTTGAAACTTTTCTGAATTTCTAAACTTTTCTAAGTGTCGCATTTTTTCTAAATGTCGAAACTTTTCTCAATGTCTAAACTTTTCTAAGTGTCGGATGTTTTCTAACTGTCGTATTATTTGTAAGTGTCGAAACTTTTCTGTCGAAATTTTTCTAAGTGTCGACATTTTTCTACGTGTCGGATTTTTTCTGAGTGTCTGATTTTTTCTAAGTGTCGAGATTTTTCTGTTGTAATTTTTGTAAGTGTCGGATTTTTTCTAAGTGTTGGATTTTTTCTAAGTGTTGAAATTTTTCTGTCAGAATTTTTCTAACTGTTGGATTTTTTCTAAGTGTCGAGATTTTTCTGTCGGAATTTTTCTAAGTGTCGGATTTTTTCTAAGTGTCGGATTTTTTCTAAGTGTCGAAATTTTTCTGTCAGAATTTTTGTAAGTGTCGGATTTTTTCTAAGTGTCGAGATTTTTCTGTTGTAATTTTTGTAAGTGTCGGATTTTGTCTAAGTGTTGGATTTTTTCAAAGTGTTGAAATCTTTCTGTCAGAATTTTTGTAAGTGTCCGATTTTTTCTAAGTGGTGAAATTTTTCTGTCAGAATTTTTCTAACTGTTGGATTTTTTCTAAGTGTCGAAACCTTTCTGTCGGATTTTTTCTAAGTGTTGGATTTTTTCTAAGTGTTGAAATTTTTCTTTCAGAATTTTTCAAACTGTTGGATTTTTTCTAAGTGTCGAAATTTTTCTGTCGGAATTTTTGTAAGTGTCGGATTTTTTCTAAGTGTTGAGATTTTTCTGTCGGAATTTTTCTAAGTGTCGGATTTTTTCTAAGTGTTGAGATTTTTCTGTCAGAATTTTTCTAAGTGTCGGAATTTTTCTAAGTGTCAGATGTTTTCTAAGTGTGGAAACTTTTCTAAGTGTCGAAATCTTTCTGTCAGAATTTTTGTAAGTGTCGGATTTTTTGTAAGTGTCGGATTTTTTCTAAGTGTCGGATTTTTTCTAAGTGTCAGGTTTTTTCTAAGTGTCAACACTTTCCTGAGTATCGAAATTTTTCTTAGTGTCGGATTTTTTCTAACTGTCGAAACTGTTCTGTGTCAAAATGTCTCTAATTGTCGGACTTCTGAGTGTCAAAACTTTTTTAAGTGCCGAAATTTTTCTAAGTGTCGGATTTTTTCTGAGTGTCGGATTTTTTCTAAGTGTCGATATTTTTCTGTTGTAATTTTTGTAAGTGTCGGATTTTTTCTAAGTGTTGGATTTTTTCTAAGTGTTAAAATTTTTCTGTCAGAATTTTTGTAATTGTCGGATTTTTTCTAAGTGTTGAGATTTTTCTGTCGGATTTTTTCTAAGTGTCGAAATTTTTCTGTCCGAATTTTTGTAAGTGTCGGATTTTTTCTAAGTGTTGAGATTTTTCTGTCGGAATTTTTCTGTCAGAATTTTTGTAAGTGTCGGATTTTTTCTAAGTGTCGAGATTTTTCTGTCGGAATTTTTCTAAGTGTCGGAATTTTTGTAAGTGTCAGATTTTTTCTAAGTGTGGAAACTTTTCTAAGTGTCGAAATCTTTCTGTCAGAATTTTTGTAAGTGTCCGATTTTTTCTAAGTGTCGAGATTTTTGTGTCGAAATTTTTCTAAGAGTCGGATTTTTTCTAAATGTCAAAATTTTTCCGTCAGAATTTTTCTAAGTGTCGGATTTTTTCTAAGTGCCGGATTTTTTCTAAATGTCAACATTTTTCTGTCAGAATTTTCTAAATGTCGGATTTTTTCTAAGTGTTGAAACTTTTCTGAATTTCTAAACTTTTCTAAGTGTCGCATTTTTTCTAAATGTCGAAACTTTTCTCAATGTCTAAACTTTTCTAAGTGTCGGATGTTTTCTAACTGTCGTATTATTTGTAAGTGTCGAAACTTTTCTGTCGAAATTTTTCTAAGTGTCGACATTTTTCTACGTGTCGGATTTTTTCTGAGTGTCTGATTTTTTCTAAGTGTCGAGATTTTTCTGTTGTAATTTTTGTAAGTGTCGGATTTTTTCTAAGTGTTGGATTTTTTCTAAGTGTTGAAATTTTTCTGTCAGAATTTTTCTAACTGTTGGATTTTTTCTAAGTGTCGAGATTTTTCTGTCGGAATTTTTCTAAGTGTCGGATTTTTTCTAAGTGTCGGATTTTTTCTAAGTGTTGAAATTTTTCTGTCAGAATTTTTGTAAGTGTCGGATTTTTTCTAAGTGTCGAGATTTTTCTGTTGTAATTTTTGTAAGTGTCGGATTTTGTCTAAGTGTTGGATTTTTTCAAAGTGTTGAAATCTTTCTGTCAGAATTTTTGTAAGTGTCCGATTTTTTCTAAGTGGTGAAATTTTTCTGTCAGAATTTTTCTAACTGTTGGATTTTTTCTAAGTGTTGAAATTTTTCTTTCAGAATTTTTCAAACTGTTGGATTTTTTCTAAGTGTCGAAATTTTTCTGTCGGAATTTTTGTAAGTGTCGGATTTTTTCTAAGTGTTGAGATTTTTCTGTCGGAATTTTTCTAAGTGTCGGATTTTTTCTAAGTGTTGAGATTTTTCTGTCAGAATTTTTCTAAGTGTCGGAATTTTTCTAAGTGTCAGATGTTTTCTAAGTGTGGAAACTTTTCTAAGTGTCGAAATCTTTCTGTCAGAATTTTTGTAAGTGTCGGATTTTTTGTAAGTGTCGGATTTTTTCTAAGTGTCGGATTTTTTCTAAGTGTCAGGTTTTTTCTAAGTGTCAACACTTTCCTGAGTATCGAAATTTTTCTTAGTGTCGGATTTTTTCTAAGTGTCGAAACTTTTCTGTGTCAAAATGTCTCTAATTGTCGGACTTCTGAGTGTCAAAACTTTTTTAAGTGCCGAAATTTTTCTAAGTGTCGGATTTTTTCTGAGTGTCGGATTTTTTCTAAGTGTCGAGATTTTTCTGTTGTAATTTTTGTAAGTGTCGGATTTTTTCTAAGTGTTGGATTTTTTCTAAGTGTTGGATTTTTTCTAAGTGTTAAAATTTTTCTGTCAGAATTTTTGTAATTGTCGGATTTTTTCTAAGTGTTGAGATTTTTCTGTCGGATTTTTTCTAAGTGTTGGATTTTTTCTAAGTGTCGGATTTTTTCTAAGTGTCGGATTTTTTCTAAGTGTCAGGTTTTTTCTAAGTGTCGGATTTTTTCTAACTGTTGGATTTTTTCTAAGTGTCGAGATTTTTGTGTCGGAATTTTTGTAAGTGTCGGATTTTTTCTAATTGTTGAGATTTTTCTGTCGGAATTTTTCTAAGTGTCGGAATTTTTGTAAGTGTCGGAATTTTTCTAAGTGTTGAAATCTTTCTGTCAGAATTTTTGTAAGTGTCCGATTTTTTCTAAGTGTTGAAAATTTTCTGTCAGAATTTTTCTAACTGTTGGATTTTTTCTAAGTGTCGAAATTTTTCTGTCGGAATTTTTGTAAGTGTCGGATTTTTTCTAAGTGTTGAAAGTTTTCTAAGTGTCGGATTTTTTCTAAGTGTCGGATTTTTTCTAAGTGTCGGATTTTTTCTAAGTGTCGGATTTTTCTGTCGGAATTTTGTAATTGTCAGGTTTTTTCTAAGTGTCGAAATTTTTCTGTCAGAATTTTTGTAAGTGTCGTATTTTTTCTAAGTGTCGAGATCTTTCTGTCGGAATTTTTCTAAGTGTCGGAATTTTTCTAAGTGTCGGAATTTTTCTAAGTGTCAGATGTTTTCTAAGTGTGGAAACTTTTCTAAGTGTCGAAATCTTTCTGTCAGAATTTTTGTAAGTGTCGGATTTTTTCTAAGTGTCAGGTTTTTTCTAAGTGTCAACACTTTCCTGAGTATCGAAATTTTTCTTAGTGTCGGATTTTTTCTAAATGTCAAAACATTTCTGTGTCAAAATGTCTCTAATTGTCGGACTTCCGAGTGTCAAAACTTTTTTAAGTGCCGAAATTTTTCTAAGTGTCGGATTTTTTCTAAGTGTCGGATTTTTTCTGTGTCGGATTTTTTCTAAGTGTCGAGATTTTTCTGTTGTAATTTTTGTAAGTGTCGGATTTTTTCTAAGTGTTGAAATTTTTCTGTCAGAATTTTTCTAACTGTTGGATTTTTTCTAAGTGTCGAGATTTTTCTGTCGGAATTTTTCTAAGTGTTGAAATTTTTCTGTCAGAATTTTTCTAACTGTTGGATTTTTTCTAAGTGTCGAGATTTTTCTGTCGGAATTTTTCTAAGTGTCGGATTTTTTCTAAGTGTTGGATTTTTTCTAAGTGTTGAAATTTTTCTGTCAGAATTTTTCTAACTGTTGGATTTTTTCTAAGTGTCGAGATTTTTCTGTCGGAATTTTTCTAAGTGTCGGATTTTTTCTAAGTGTCGGATTTTTTCTAAGTGTCGAAATTTTTCTGTCAGAATTTTTGTAAGTGTCGAGATTTTTGTGTCGGAATTTTTCAAAGTGTCGGAATTTTTCTAAGTGTCGGAATTTTTCTAAGTGTCAGAATTTTTCTAAGTGTCAGATGTTTTCTAAGTGTCGGAATTTTTCTAAGTGTCGAGATTTTTCTAAGTTGAAATTTTTGTAAGTGTCGGATTTTTTCTAAGTGTTGAGATTTTTCTCTCGGAATTTTTCTAAGTGTCAGATTTTTTCTAAGTGTCGAAATTTTTCTGTCAGAATTTTTGTAAGTGTCGGACTTTTTCTAAGTGTTGAGATTTTTCTGTTGGAATTTTTCTAAGTGTCGGATTTTTTCTAAGTGTCGGATTTTTTCTAAGTGTCGGATTTTTTCTAAGTGTCGGATTTTTTCTAAATGTTGGATTTTTTCTAAGTGTTGGATTTTTTCTAAGTGTTGAAATTTTTCTGTCAGAATTTTTCTAACTGTTGGATTTTTTCTAAGTGTCGAGATTTTTCTGTCGGAATTTTTCTAAGTGTCGGATTTTTTCTAAGTGTCGGATTTTTTCTAAGTGTCGAAATTTTTCTGTCAGAATTTTTGTAAGTGTCGGATTTTTTCTAAGTGTCGAGATTTTTCTGTCGGAATTTTTCTAAGTGTTGAAATTTTTCTGTCAGAATTTTTCTAACTGTTGGATTTTTTCTAAGTGTCGAGATTTTTCTGTCGGATTTTTTCTAAGTGTCGAGATTTTTCTGTTGTAATTTTTGTAAGTGTCGGATTTTTTCTAAGTGTCAGGTTTTTTCTAAGTGTCGGATTTTTTCTGAGTGTCGGATTTTTTCTAAGTGTCGAGATTTTTCTGTTGTAATTTTTGTAAGTGTCGGATTTTTTCTAAGTGTCGGATTTTTTCTAAGTGTCGGATTATTTCTAAGTGTCAGATTTTTTCTAAGTGTCGGATTTTTTCTGAGTGTCGGATTTTTTCTAAGTGTCGAGATTTTTCTGTTGTAATTTTTGAAAGTGTCGGATTTTTTCTAAGTGTCGGATTTTTTCTAAGTGTCGGATTATTTCTAAGTGTCGGATTTTTTCTAAGTGTCGGATTTTTTCTAAGTGTCAGGTTTTTTCTAAGTGTCAACACTTTCCTGTTGGATTTTTTCTAAGTGTCGAGATTTTTCTGTCGGAATTTTTGTAAGTGTCGGATTTTTTCTAGGTGTCGGATTTTTTCTGAGTGTCGGATTTTTTCTAAGTGTTGGATTTTTTCTAAGTGTTGAAATTTTTCTGTCAGAATTGTTCTAACTGTTGGATTTTTTCTAAGTGTTGAGATTTTTCTGTCGGAATTTTTCTAAGTGTCGGAATTTTTCTAAGTGTCAGATTTTTTCTAAGTGTGGAAACTTTTCTAAGTGTCGAAATCTTTCTGTCAGAATTTTTGTAAGTGTCGGATTTTTTCTAAGTGTCGAGATTTTTGTGTCGAAATTTTTCTAAGAGTCGGATTTTTTCTAAATGTCAAAATTTTTCCGTCATAATTTTTCTAAGTGTCGGATTTTTTCTAAGTGCCGGATTTTTTCTAAATGTCAACATTTGTCTGTCAGAATTTTCTAAATGTCGGATTTTTTCTAAGTGTTGAAACTTTTCTGAATTTCTAAACTTTTCTAAGTGTCGCATTTTTTCTAAATGTCGAAACTTTTCTCAATGTCGAAACTTTTCTAAGTGTCGGATGTTTTCTAACTGTCCTATTTTTTGTAAGTGTCGAAACCTTTCTGTCAGATTTTTTCTAAGTGTCGAAAATTTTCTAAGTGTCGAAATTTTTCTAAGTGTCAGATTTTTTCTAAGTGTCGAAATTTTTCTGTTGTAATTTTTGTAAGTGTCGAGATTTTTCTGTCGGAATTTTTCTAAGTGTCGGATTTTTTCTAAGTGTCGAAATTTTTCTGTCAGAATTTTTGTAAGTGTCGGATTTTTTCTAAGTGTTGAGATTTTTCTGTCGGAATTTTTCTAAGTGTCGGATTTTTTCTAAGTGTCGGATTTTTTCTAAGTGTCGGATTTTTTCTAAGTGTCGGGTTTTTTCTACGTGTCAACACTTTCCTGAGTATCGAAATTTTTCTTAGTGTCGGATTTATTCTAAATGTCTAAACTTTTCTGTGTCAAAATGTCTCTAATTGTCGGATTTTTTCTAAGTGTCGAGATTTTTCTGTCGGAATTTTTGTAAGTGTCGGATTTTTTCTAAGTGTTGAGATTTTTCTGTCGGAATTTTTCTAAGTGTCGGAATTTTTCTAAGTGTCGGAATTTTTCTAAGTGTCAGATTTTTTCTAAGTGTGGAAACTTTTCTAAGTGTCGAAATCTTTCTGTCAGAATTTTTGTAAGTGTCGGATTTTTTCTAAGTGTCGAGATTTTTGTGTCGAAATTTTTCTAAGAGTCGGATTTTTTCTAAATGTCAAAATTTTTCCGTCATAATTTTTCCAAGTGTCGGATTTTTTCTAAGTGCCGGATTTTTTCTAAATGTCAACATTTGTCTGTCAGAATTTTCTAAATGTCGGATTTTTTCTAAGTGTTGAAACTTTTCTGAATTTCTAAACTTTTCTAAGTGTCGCATTTTTTCTAAATGTCGAAACTTTTCTCAATGTCGAAACTTTTCTAAGTGTCGGTTGTTTTCTAACTGTCCTATTTTTTGTAAGTGTCGAAACCTTTCTGTCAGATTTTTTCTAAGTGTCGAAATTTTTCTGTTGTAATTTTTGTAAGTGTCGAGATTTTTCTGTCGGAATTTTTCTAAGTGTCGGATTATTTCTAAGTGTCGAAATTTTTCTGTCAGAATTTTTGTAAGTTTCGGATTTTTTCTAAGTGTTGAGATTTTTCTGTCGGAATTTTTCTAAGTGTCGGATTTTTTCTAAGTGTCGGATTTTTTCTAAGTGTCGGATTTTTTCTAAGTGTCAGGTTTTTTCTAAGTGTCAACACTTTCCTGAGTATCGAAATTTTTCTTAGTGTTGGATTTTTTCTAAATGTCGAAACTTTTCTGTGTCAAAATGTCTCTAATTGTTGGACTTCTGAGTGTCAAAACTTTTTTAAGTGCCGAAATTTTTCTAAGTGTCGGATTTTTTCTAAGTGTCGGATTTTTTCTGTGTCGGATTTTTTCTAAGTGTCGGATTTTTTCTGTGTCGGATTTTTTCTAAGTGTCGAGATTTTTCTGTTGTAATTTTTGTAAGTGTCGGATTTTGTCTAAGTGTTGGATTTTTTCTAAGTGTTGAAATCTTTCTGTCAGAATTTTTGTAAGTGTCCGATTTTTTCTAAGTGGTGAAATTTTTCTGTCAGAATTTTTCTAACTGTTGGATTTTTTCTAAGTGTCGAAACCTTTCTGTCGGATTTTTTCTAAGTGTTGGATTTTTTCTAAGTGTTGAACTTTTTCTGTCAGAATTTTTCAAACTGTTGGATTTTTTCTAAATATCGAAATTTTTCTGTCGGAATTTTTGTAAGTGTCGGATTTTTTCTAAGTGTTGAGATTTTTCTGTCGGAATTTTTCTAAGTGTCGGATTTTTTCTAAGTGTTGAGATTTTTCTGTCGGAATTTTTCTAAGTGTCGGAATTTTTCTAAGTGCCAGATGTTTTCTAAGTGTGGAAACTTTTCTAAGTGTCGAAATCTTTCTGTCAGAATTTTTGTAAGTGTCGGATTTTTTCTAAGTGTCGAAACTTTTCTGTGTCAAAATGTCTCTAATTGTCGGACTTCTGAGTGTCAAAACTTTTTTAAGTGCCGAAATTTTTCTAAGTGTCGGATTTTTTCTGAGTGTCGGATTTTTTCTAAGTGTCGAGATTTTTCTGTTGTAATTTTTGTAAGTGTCGGATTTTTTCTAAGTGTTGGATTTTTTCAAACTGTTGAAATTTTTCTGTCAGAATTTTTGTAATTGTCGGATTTTTTCTAAGTGTTGAGATTTTTCTGTCGGATTTTTTCTAAGTGTCGGATTTTTTCTAAGTGTTGAAATTTTTCTGTCAGAATTTTTCTAACTGTTGGATTTTTTCTAAGTGTCGAGATTTTTCTGTCGGAATTTTTGTAAGTGTCGGATATTTTCTAAGTGTTGAGATTTTTCTGTCGGAATTTTTCTAAGTGTCGGATTTTTTCTAAGTGTCGAAATTTTTCTGTCGGAATTTTTCTAAGTGTCGGAATTTTTCTAAATGTCAGATTTTTTCTAAGTGTGGAAACTTTTCTAAGTGTCGAAATCTTTCTGTCAGAATTTTTGTAAGTGTCCGATTTTTTCTAAGTGTCGAGATTTTTGTGTCGAAATTTTTCTAAGAGTCGGATTTTTTCTAAATGTCAAAATTTTTCCGTCAGAATTTTTCTAAGTGTCGGATTTTTTCTAAGTGCCGGATTTTTTCTAAATGTCAACATTTTTCTGTCAGAATTTTCTAAATGTCGGATTTTTTCTAAGTGTTGAAACGTTTCTGAATTTCTAAACTTTTCTAAGTGTCGCATTTTTTCTAAATGTCGAAACTTTTCTCAATGTCTAAACTTTTCTAAGTGTCGGATGTTTTCTAACTGTCGTATTATTTGTAAGTGTCAAAACTTTTCTGTCGAAATTTTTCTAAGTGTCGACATTTTTCTAAGTGTCGGATTTTTTCTGAGTGTCTGATTTTTTCTAAGTGTCGAGATTTTTCTGTTGTAATTTTTGTAAGTGTCGGAGTTTTTCTAAGTGTTGGATTTTTTCTAAGTGTTGAAATTTTTCTGTCAGAATTTTTGTAATTGTCGGATTTTTTCTAAGTGTTGAGATTTTTCTGTCGGATTTTTTCTAAGTGTCGGATTTTTTCTAAGTGTCGGATTTTTTCTAAGTGTCGGATTTTTTCTAAGTGTCAGGTTTTTTCTAAGTGTCGGATTTTTTCTAACTGTTGGATTTTTTCTAAGTGTCGAGATTTTTGTGTCGGAATTTTTGTAAGTGTCGGATTTTTTCTAAGTGTTGAGATTTTTCTGTCGGAATTTTTCTAAGTGTCGGAATTTTTGTAAGTGTCGGAATTTTTCTAAGTGTCAGCTTTTTTCTAAGTGTTGAAATCTTTCTGTCAGAATTTTTGTAAGTGTCCGATTTTTTCTAAGTGTTGAAATTTTTCTGTCAGAATTTTTGTAAGTGTCGGATTTTTTCTAAGTGTCGAGATTTTTCTGTCGGAATTTTTGTAAGTGTCGGATTTTTTCTAAGTGTCGAAATTTTTCTGTCAGAATTTTTGTAAGTGTCGGATTTTTTCTAAGTGTTGAAAGTTTTCTAAGTGTCGGATTTTTTCTAAATGTCGGATTTTTTCTAAGTGTCGGATTTTTTCTAAGTGTCAGGTTTTTTCTAAGTGTCAACACTTTCCTGTTGGATTTTTTCTAAGTGTCGAGATTTTTCTGTCGGAATTTTTGTAAGTGTCGGATTTTTTCTAAGTGTCGAAATTTTTCTGTCAGAATTTTTGTAAGTGTCGTATTTTTTCTAAGTGTCGAGATCTTTCTGTCGGAATTTTTCTAAGTGTCGTAATTTTTCTAAGTGTCGGAATTTTTCTAAGTGTCAGATGTTTTCTAAGTGTGGAAACTTTTCTAAGTTTCGAAATCTTTCTGTCAGAATTTTTGTAAGTGTCGGATTTTTTCTAAGTGTCAGGTTTTTTCTAAGTGTCAACACTTTCCTGAGTATCGAAATTTTTCTTAGTGTCAGGTTTTTTCTAAGTGTCAACACTTTCCTGAGTATCGAAATTTTTCTTAGTGTCGGATTTTTTCTAAATGTCAAAACATTTCTGTGTCAAAATGTCTCTAATTGTCGGACTTCTGAGTGTCAAAACTTTTTTAAGTGCCGAAATTTTTCTAAGTGTCGGATTTTTTCTAAGTGTCGGATTTTTTCTGTGTCGGATTTTTTCTAAGTGTCGAGATTTTTCTGTTGTAATTTTTGTAAGTGTCGGATTTTTTCTAAGTGTTGAAATTTTTCTGTCAGAATTTTTCTAACTGTTGGATTTTTTCTAAGTGTCGAGATTTTTCTGTCGGAATTTTTCTAAGTGTCGGATTTTTTCTAAGTGTTGAAATTTTTCTGTCAGAATTTTTGTAAGTGTCGGATTTTTTCTAAGTGTTGAGATTTTTCTGTCGGAATTTTTCTGTCAGAATTTTTGTAAGTGTCGGATTTTTTCTAAGTGTCGAGATTTTTCTGTCGGAATTTTTCTAAGTGTCGGAATTTTTCTAAGTGTCAGATTTTTTCTAAGTGTGGAAACTTTTCTAAGTGTCGAAATCTTTCTGTCAGAATTTTTGTAAGTGTCCGATTTTTTCTAAGTGTCGAGATTTTTGTGTTGAAATTTTTCTAAGAGTCGGATTTTTTCTAAATGTCAAAATTTTTCCGTCAGAATTTTTCTAAGTGTCGGATTTTTTCTAAGTGCCGGATTTTTTCTAAATGTCAACATTTTTCTGTCAGAATTTTCTAAATGTCGGATTTTTTCTAAGTGTTGAAACTTTTCTGAATTTCTAAACTTTTCTAAGTGTCGCATTTTTTCTAAATGTCGAAACTTTTCTCAATGTCTAAACTTTTCTAAGTGTCGGATGTTTTCTAACTGTCGTATTATTTGTAAGTGTCGAAACTTTTCTGTCGAAATTTTTCTAAGTGTCGACATTTTTCTACGTGTCGGATTTTTTCTGAGTGTCTGATTTTTTCTAAGTGTCGAGATTTTTCTGTTGTCATTTTTGTAAGTGTCGGATTTTTTCTAAGTGTTGGATTTTTTCTAAGTGTTGAAATTTTTCTGTCAGAATTTTTCTAACTGTTGGATTTTTTCTAAGTGTCGAGATTTTTCTGTCGGAATTTTTCTAAGTGTCGGATTTTTTCTAAGTGTCGGATTTTTTCTAAGTGTCGAAATTTTTCTGTCAGAATTTTTGTAAGTGTCGGATTTTTTCTAAGTGTCGAGATTTTTCTGTCGGAATTTTTCTAAGTGTCGAATTTTTTCTAAGTGTCGGATTTTTTCTAAGTGTCAGTTTTTTTCTAAGTGTCAACACTTTCCTGAGTATCGAAATTTTTCTTAGTGTTGGATTTTTTCTAAATGTCGAAACTTTTCTGTGTCAAAATGTCTCTAATTGTTGGACTTCTGAGTGTCAAAACTTTTTTAAGTGCCGAAATTTTTCTAAGTGTCGGATTTTTTCTAAGTGTCGAGATTTTTCTGTTGTAATTTTTGTAAGTGTCGGATTTTGTCTAAGTGTTGGATTTTTTCAAAGTGTTGAAATCTTTCTGTCGGAATTTTTGTAAGTGTCGGATTTTTTCTAAGTGTTGAGATTTTTCTGTCAGAATTTTTCTAAGTGTCGGAATTTTTCTAAGTGTCAGATGTTTTCTAAGTGTGGAAACTTTTCTAAGTGTCGAAATCTTTCTGTCAGAATTTTTGTAAGTGTCGGATTTTTTGTAAGTGTCGGATTTTTTGTAAGTGTCGGATTTTTTCTAAGTGTCAGGTTTTTTCTAAGTGTCAACACTTTCCTGAGTATCGAAATTTTTCTTAGTGTCGGATTTTTTCTAAATGTCGAAACTTTTCTGTGTCAAAATGTCTCTAATTGTCGGACTTCTGAGTGTCAAAACTTTTTTAAGTGCCGAAATTTTTGTAAGTGTCGGATTTTTTCTGAGTGTCGGATTTTTTCTAAGTGTCGAGATTTTTCTGTTGTAATTTTTGTAAGTGTCGGATTTTTTCTAAGTGTTGGATTTTTTCTAAGTGTTAAAATTTTTCTGTCAGAATTTTTGTAATTGTCGGATTTTTTCTAAGTGTTGAGATTTTTCTGTCGGAATTTTTCTAAGTGTCGGATTTTTTCTAAGTGTCGAAATTTTTCTGTCGGAATTTTTCTAAGTGTCGGAATTTTTCTAAATGTCAGATTTTTTCTAAGTGTGGAAACTTTTCTAAGTGTCGAAATCTTTCTGTCAGAATTTTTGTAAGTGTCCGAATTTTTCTAAGTGTCGAGATTTTTGTGTCGAAATTTTTCTAAGAGTCGGATTTTTTCTAAATGTCAAAATTTTTCCGTCAGAATTTTTCTAAGTGTCGGATTTTTTCTAAGTGCCGGATTTTTTCTAAATGTCAACATTTTTCTGTCAGAATTTTCTAAATGTCGGATTTTTTCTAAGTGTTGAAACGTTTCTGAATTTCTAAACTTTTCTAAGTGTCGCATTTTTTCTAAATGTCGAAACTTTTCTCAATGTCTAAACTTTTCTAAGTGTCGGATGTTTTCTAACTGTCGTATTATTTGTAAGTGTCAAAACTTTTCTGTCGAAATTTTTCTAAGTGTCGACATTTTTCTAAGTGTCGGATTTTTTCTGAGTGTCTGATTTTTTCTAAGTGTCGAGATTTTTCTGTTGTAATTTTTGTAAGTGTCGGAGTTTTTCTAAGTGTTGGATTTTTTCTAAGTGTTGAAATTTTTCTGTCAGAATTTTTGTAATTGTCGGATTTTTTCTAAGTGTTGAGATTTTTCTGTCGGATTTTTTCTAAGTGTCGGATTTTTTCTAAGTGTCGGATTTTTTCTAAGTGTCGGATTTTTTCTAAGTGTCGGATTTTTTCTAAGTGTCAGGTTTTTTCTAAGTGTCGGATTTTTTCTAACTGTTGGATTTTTTCTAAGTGTCGAGATTTTTGTGTCGGAATTTTTGTAAGTGTCGGATTTTTTCTAAGTGTTGAGATTTTTCTGTCGGAATTTTTCTAAGTGTCGGAATTTTTGTAAGTGTCGGAATTTTTCTAAGTGTCAGGTTTTTTCTAAGTGTCAACACTTTCCTGAGTATCGAAATTTTTCTTAGTGTCGGATTTTTTCTAAATGTCGAAACTTTTCTGTGTCAAAATGTCTCTAATTGTCGGACTTCTGAGTGTCAAAACTTTTTTAAGTGCCGAAATTTTTCTAAGTGTCGGATTTTTTCTGAGTGTCGGATTTTTTCTAAGTGTCGAGATTTTTCTGTTGTAATTTTTGTAAGTGTCGGATTTTTTCTAAGTGTTGGATTTTTTCTAAGTGTTAAAATTTTTCTGTCAGAATTTTTGTAATTGTCGGATTTTTTCTAAGTGTTGAGATTTTTCTGTCAGATTTTTTCTAAGTGTTGGATTTTTTCTAAGTGTCAGGTTTTTTCTAAGTGTCGGATTTTTTCTAACTGTTGGATTTTTTCTAAGTGTCGAGATTTTTGTGTCGGAATTTTTGTAAGTGTCGGATTTTTTCTAAGTGTTGAGATTTTTCTGTCGGAATTTTTCTAAGTGTCGGAATTTTTGTAAGTGTCGGAATTTTTCTAAGTGTTGAAATCTTTCTGTCAGAATTTTTGTAAGTGTCCGATTTTTTCTAATTGTTGAAATTTTTCTGTCAGAATTTTTCTAACTGTTGGATTTTTTCTAAGTGTCGAGATTTTTCTAAGTGTCGGATTTTTTCTAAGTGTCGGATTTTTTCTAAGTGTCGGATTTTTTCTAAGTGTCGAAATTTTTCTGTCAGAATTTTTGTAAGTGTCGGATTTTTTCTAAGTGTCGAGATTTTTCTGTCGGATTTTTTCTAAGTGTCGGATTTTTTCTAAGTGTCGGATTTTTTCTAAGTGTCAGGTTTTTTCTAAGTGTCAACACTTTCCTGAGTATCGAAATTTTTCTTAGTGTTGGATTTTTTCTAAATGTCGAAACTTTTCTGTGTCAAAATGTCTCTAATTGTTGGACTTCTGAGTGTCAAAACTTTTTTAAGTGCCGAAATTTTTCTAAGTGTCGGATTTTTTCTAAGTGTCGGATTTTTTCTGTGTCGGATTTTTTCTAAGTGTCGAGATTTTTCTGTTGTAATTTTTGTAAGTGTCGGATTTTGTCTAAGTGTTGGATTTTTTCAAAGTGTTGAAATCTTTCTGTCAGAATTTTTGTAAGTGTCCGATTTTTTCTAAGTGGTGAAATTTTTCTGTCAGAATTTTTCTAACTGTTGGATTTTTTCTAAGTGTCGAAACCTTTCTGTCGGATTTTTTCTAAGTGTTGGATTTTTTCTAAGTGTTGAAATTTTTCTGTCAGAATTTTTCAAACTGTTGGATTTTTTCTAAGTGTCGAAATTTTTCTGTCGGAATTTTTGTAAGTGTCGGATTTTTTCTAAGTGTTGAGATTTTTCTGTCGGAATTTTTCTAAGTGTCGGATTTTTTCTAAGTGTTGAGATTTTTCTGTCAGAATTTTTCTAAGTGTCGGAATTTTTCTAAGTGTCAGATGTTTTCTAAGTGTGGAAACTTTTCTAAGTGTCGAAATCTTTCTGTCAGAATTTTTGTAAGTGTCGGATTTTTGTAAGTGTCGGATTTTTTCTAAGTAACGGATTTTTTCTAAGTGTCAGGTTTTTTCTAAGTGTCAACACTTTCCTGAGTATCGAAATTTTTCTTAGTGTCGGATTTTTTCTAAATGTCGAAACTTTTCTGTGTCAAAATGTCTCTAATTGTCGGACTTCTGAGTGTCAAAACTTTTTTAAGTGCCGAAATTTTTCTAAGTGTCGGATTTTTTCTGAGTGTCGGATTTTTTCTAAGTGTCGAGATTTTTCTGTTGTAATTTTTGTAAGTGTCGGATTTTTTCTAAGTGTTGGATTTTTTCTAAGTGTTAAAATTTTTCTGTCAGAATTTTTGTAATTGTCGGATTTTTTCTAAGTGTTGAGATTTTTCTGTCGGATTTTTTCTAAGTGTTGGATTTTTTCTAAGTGTCGGATTTTTTCTAAGTGTCGGATTTTTTCTAAGTGTCAGGTTTTTTCTAAGTGTCGGATTTTTTCTAACTGTTGGATTTTTTCTAAGTGTCGAGATTTTTGTGTCGGAATTTTTGTAAGTGTCGGATTTTTTCTAAGTGTTGAGATTTTTCTGTCGGAATTTTTCTAAGTGTCGGAATTTTTGTAAGTGTCGGAATTTTTCTAAGTGTTGAAATCTTTCTGTCAGAATTTTTGTAAGTGTCCGATTTTTTCTAAGTGTTGAAATTTTTCTGTCAGAATTTTTCTAACTGTTGGATTTTTTCTAAGTGTCGAAATTTTTCTGTCGGAATTTTTGTAAGTGTCGGATTTTTTCTAAGTGTTGAAAGTTTTCTAAGTGTCGGATTTTTTCTAAGTGTCGGATTTTTTCTAAGTGTCGGATTTTTTCTAAGTGTCAGGTTTTTTCTAAGTGTCAACACTTTCCTGTTGGATTTTTTCTAAGTGTCGAGATTTTTCTGTCGGAATTTTTGTAAGTGTCGGATTTTTTCTAAGTGTCGAAATTTTTCTGTCAGAATTTTTGTAAGTGTCGTATTTTTTCTAAGTGTCGAGATCTTTCTGTCGGAATTTTTCTAAGTGTCGGAATTTTTCTAAGTGTCGGAATTTTTCTAAGTGTCAGATGTTTTCTAAGTGTGGAAACTTTTCTAAGTGTCGAAATCTTTCTGTCAGAATTTTTGTAAGTGTCGGATTTTTTCTAAGTGTCAGGTTTTTTCTAAGTGTCAACACTTTCCTGAGTATCGAAATTTTTCTTAGTGTCGGATTTTTTCTAAATGTCAAAACATTTCTGTGTCAAAATGTCTCTAATTGTCGGACTTCTGAGTGTCAAAACTTTTTTAAGTGCCGAAATTTTTCTAAGTGTCGGATTTTTTCTAAGTGTCGGATTTTTTCTGTGTCGGATTTTTTCTAAGTGTCGAGATTTTTCTGTTGTAATTTTTGTAAGTGTCGGATTTTTTCTAAGTGTTGAAATTTTTCTGTCAGAATGTTTCTAACTTGGATTTTTTCTAAGTGTCGAGATTTTTCTGTCGGAATTTTTCTAAGTGTCGGATTTTTTCTAAGTGTCGAAATTTTTCTGTCAGAATTTTTGTAAGTGTCGGATTTTTTCTAAGTGTTGAGATTTTTCTGTCGGAATTTTTCTGTCAGAATTTTTGTAAGTGTCGGATTTTTTCTAAGTGTCAAGATTTTTCTGTCGGAATTTTTCTAAGTGTCGGAATTTTTCTAAGTGTCAGATTTTTTCTAAGTGTGGAAACTTTTCTAAGTGTCGAAATCTTTCTGTCAGAATTTTTGTAAGTGTCCGATTTTTTCTAAGTGTCGAGATTTTTGTGTCGAAATTTTTCTAAGAGTCGGATTTTTTCTAAATGTCAAAATTTTTCCGTCAGAATTTTTCTAAGTGTCGGATTTTTTCTAAGTGCCGGATTTTTTCTAAGTGTTGAAACTTTTCTGAATTTCTAAACTTTTCTAAGTGTCGCATTTTTTCTAAATGTCGAAACTTTTCTCAATGTCGAAACTTTTCTAAGTGTCGGATGTTTTCTAACTGTCGTATTATTTGTAAGTGTCGAAACTTTTCTGTCGAAATTTTTCTAAGTGTCGACATTTTTCTAAGTGTCGGATTTTTTCTGAGTGTCTGATTTTTTCTAAGTGTCGAGATTTTTCTGTTGTAATTTTTCTAAGTGTCGGATTTTTTCTAAGTGTTGGATTTTTTCTAAGTGTTGAAATTTTTCTGTCAGAATTTTTCTAACTGTTGGATTTTTTCTAAGTGTCGAGATTTTTCTGTCGGAATTTTTCTAAGTGTCGGATTTTTTCTAAGTGTCGGATTTTTTCTAAGTGTCGAGATTTTTCTGTCAGAATTTTTGTAAGTGTCGGATTTTTTCTAAGTGTCGGATTTTTTCTAAGTGTTGAAACTTTTCTGAATTTCTAAACTTTTCTAAGTGTCGCATTTTTTCTAAATGTCGAAACTTTTCTCAATGTCTAAACTTTTCTAAGTGTCGGATGTTTTCTAACTGTCGTATTATTTGTAAGTATCGAAACTTTTCTGTCGAAATTTTTCTAAGTGTCGACATTTTTCTAAGTGTCGGATTTTTTCTGAGTGTAGGATTTTTTCTAAGTGTCGAGATTTTTCTGTTGTAATTTTTGTAAGTGTCGGATTTTTTCTAAGTGTTGGATTTTTTCTAAGTGTTGAAATTTTTCTGTCAGAATTTTTCTAACTGTTGGATTTTTTCTAAGTGTCGAGATTTTTCTGTCGGAATTTTTCTAAGTGTCGGATTTTTTCTAAGTGTCGGATTTTTTCTAAGTGTCGAAATTTTTCTGTCAGAATTTTTGTAAGTGTCGGATTTTTTCTAAGTGTCGGATTTTTTCTAAGTGTTGAAACTTTTCTGAATTTCTAAACTTTTCTAAGTGTCGCATTTTTTCTAAACGTCGAAACTTTTCTCAATGTCTAAACTTTTCTAAGTGTCGGATGTTTTCTAACTGTCGTATTATTTGTAAGTATCGAAACTTTTCTGTCGAAATTTTTCTAAGTGTCGACATTTTTCTAAGTGTCGGATTTTTTCTGAGTGTAGGATTTTTTCTAAGTGTCGAGATTTTTCTGTTGTAATTTTTGTAAGTGTCGGATTTTTTCTAAGTGTTGGATTTTTTCTAAGTGTTGAAATTTTTCTGTCAGAATTTTTCTAACTGTTGGATTTTTTCTAAGTGTCGAGATTTTTCTGTCGGATTTTTTCTGAGTGTCGGATTTTTTCTAAGTGTCGAGATTTTTCTGTTGTAATTTTTGTAAGTGTCGGATTTTTTCTAAGTGTTGGATTTTTTCTAAATGTTGAAATTTTTCTGTCAGAATTTTTCTAACTGTTGGATTTTTTCTAAGTGTCGAGATTTTTCTGTCGGATTTTTTCTAAGTGTCGGATTTTTTCTAAGTGTCGAAATTTTTCTGTCAGAATTTTTGTAAGTGTCGGATTTTTTCTAAGTGTCGAGATTTTTCTGTCGGAATTTTTCTAAGTGTCGGAATTTTTCTAAGTGTCAGATTTTTTCTAAGTGTGGAAACTTTTCTAAGTGTCGAAATCTTTCTGTCAGAATTTTTGTAAGTGTCCGATTTTTTCTAAGTGTCGAGATTTTTGTGTCGAAATTTTTCTAAGAGTCGGATTTTTTCTAAATGTCAAAATTTTTCCGTCAGAATTTTTCTAAGTGTCGGATTTTTTCTAAGTGCCGGATTTTTTCTAAATGTCAACATTTTTCTGTCAGAATTTTCTAAATGTCGGATTTTTTCTAAGTGTTGAAACTTTTCTGAATTTCTAAACTTTTCTAAGTGTCGGATGTTTTCTAACTGTCGTATTATTTGTAAGTATCGAAACTTTTCTGTCGAAATTTTTCTAAGTGTCGACATTTTTCTAAGTGTCGGATTTTTTCTGAGTGTAGGATTTTTTCTAAGTGTCGAGATTTTTCTGTTGTAATTTTTGTAAGTGTCGGATTTTTTCTAAGTGTTGGATTTTTTCTAAGTGTCGAGATTTTTCTGTCGGATTTTTTCTGAGTGTCGGATTTTTTCTAAGTGTCGAGATTTTTCTGTTGTAATTTTTGTAAGTGTCGGATTTTTTCTAAGTGTCGGATTTTTTCTAAGTGTCGAAATGTTTCTGTCAGAATTTTTGTAAGTGTCGGATTTTTTCTAAGTGTCGGATTTTTTCTAAGTGTCGGATTATTTCTAAGTGTCGGATTTTTTCTAAGTGTTGAAACTTTTCTGAATTTCTAAACTTTTCTAAGTGTCGCATTTTTTCTAAATGTCGAAACTTTTCTCAATGTCTAAACTTTTCTAAGTGTCGGATGTTTTCTAACTGTCGTATTATTTGTAAGTATCGAAACTTTTCTGTCGAAATTTTTCTAAGTGTCGACATTTTTCTAAGTGTCGGATTTTTTCTGAGTGTAGGATTTTTTCTAAGTGTCGAGATTTTTCTGTTGTAATTTTTGTAAGTGTCGGATTTTTTCTAAGTGTTGGATTTTTTCTAAGTGTCGAGATTTTTCTGTCGGATTTTTTCTGAGTGTCGGATTTTTTCTAAGTGTCGAGATTTTTCTGTTGTAATTTTTGTAAGTGTCGGATTTTTTCTAAGTGTCGGATTTTTTCTAAGTGTCGAAATTTTTCTGTCAGAATTTTTGTAAGTGTCGGATTTTTTCTAAGTGTCGGATTTTTTCTAAGTGTCGGATTATTTCTAAGTGTCGGATTTTTTCTAAGTGTTGAAACTTTTCTGAATTTCTAAACTTTTCTAAGTGTCGCATTTTTTCTAAATGTCGAAACTTTTCTCAATGTCTAAACTTTTCTAAGTGTCGGATGTTTTCTAACTGTCGTATTATTTGTAAGTATCGAAACTTTTCTGTCGAAATTTTTCTAAGTGTCGACATTTTTCTAAGTGTCGGATTTTTTCTGAGTGTAGGATTTTTTCTAAGTGTCGAGATTTTTCTGTTGTAATTTTTGTAAGTGTCGGATTTTTTCTAAGTGTTGGATTTTTTCTAAGTGTTGAAATTTTTCTGTCAGAATTTTTCTAACTGTTGGATTTTTTCTAAGTGTCGAGATTTTTCTGTCGGATTTTTTCTGAGTGTCGGATTTTTTCTAAGTGTCGAGATTTTTCTGTTGTAATTTTTGTAAGTGTCGGATTTTTTCTAAGTGTTGGATTTTTTCTAAATGTTGAAATTTTTCTGTCAGAATTTTTCTAACTGTTGGATTTTTTCTAAGTGTCGAGATTTTTCTGTCGGATTTTTTCTAAGTGTCGGATTTTTTCTAAGTGTCGAAATTTTTCTGTCAGAATTTTTGTAAGTGTCGGATTTTTTCTAAGTGTCGAGATTTTTCTGTCGGAATTTTTCTAAGTGTCGGATGTTTTCTAACTGTCGTATTATTTGTAAGTATCGAAACTTTTCTGTCGAAATTTTTCTAAGTGAATTTTTTTAATTGTCGGATTTTTTCTAAGTGTTGAGATTTTTCTGTCAGATTTTTTCTAAGTGTCGGATTTTTTCTAAGTGTCGGATTTTTTCTAAGTGTCGGATTTTTTCTAAGTGTCAGGTTTTTTCTACGTGTCAACACTTTCCTGAGTATCGAAATTTTTCTTAGTGTCGGATTTTTTCTAAATGTCGAAACTTTTCTGTGTCAAAATGTCTCTAATTGTCGGACTTCTGAGTGTCAAAACTTTTTTAAGTGCCGAAATTTTTCTGTCGGAATTTTTCTAAGTGTCGGATTTTTTCTAAGTGTCGAAATTGTTCTGTCAGAATTTTTGTAAGTGTCAGAATTTTTCTAAGTGTGGAAACTTTTCTAAGTGTCGAAATTTTTCTAAGTGTCGAACTTTTTCTAAGTTTCGAAATTTTTCTGTCAGAATTTTTGTAAGTGTCCGATTTTTTCTAAGTGTCGAGATTTTTGTGTCGGAATTTTTCAAAGTGTCGGAATTTTTCTATATGTCGGAATTTTTCTAAGTGTCGGAATTTTTCTAAGTGTCGGAATTTTTCTAAGTGTCGGAATTTTTCTAAGTGTCGGAATATTTCTAAGTGTCGGAATTTTTCTATGTCGGAATTTTTCTAAGTGTCGGAATTTTTCTAAGTGTCGAGATTTTTCTAAGTCGACATTTTTCTAAGTGTCGGATTTTTTCTAAGTGTTGAGATTTTTCTCTCGGAATTTTTCTAAGTGTCGGATTTTTTCTAAGTGTCGAAATTTTTCTGTCAGAATTTTTGTAAGTGTCGGATTTTTTCTAATTGTCGAGATTTTTCTGTCGGAATTTTTCTAAGTGTCAGATTTTTTCTAAGTGTGGAAACTTTTCTAAGTGTCGAAATCTTTCTGTCAGAATTTTTGTAAGTGTCCGATTTTTTCTAAGTGTCGAGATTTTTGTGTCGAAATTTTTCTTAGTGTCGGATTTTTTCTAAATGTCGAAACTTTTCTGTGTCAAAATGTCTCTAATTGTCGGACTTCTGAGTGTCAAAACTTTTTTAAGTGCCGAAATTTTTCTGTCGGAATTTTTCTAAGTGTCGGATTTTTTCTAAGTGTCGAAATTGTTCTGTCAGAATTTTTGTAAGTGTCGGATTTTTTCTAAGTGATATTTCTGTCGGAATTTTTCTAAGTGTCGGAATTTTTCTAAGTGTGGAAACTTTTCTAAGTGTCGAAATTTTTCTAAGTGTCGGAATTTTTCTAAGTGTCGAAATTTTTCTGTCAGAATTTTTGTAAGTGTCCGATTTTTTCTAAGTGTCGAGATTTTTGTGTCGGAATTTTTCAAAGTGTCGGAATTTTTCAAAGTGTCGGAATTTTTCTATATGTCGGAATTTTTCTAAGTGTCGGAATTTTTCTAAGTGTCGGATTTTTTCTAAATGTCGAAACTTTTCTGTGTCAAAATGTCTCTAATTGTCGGACTTCTGAGTGTCAAAACTTTTTTAAGTGTCGAAATTGTTCTGTCAGAATTTTTGTAAGTGTCGGATTTTTTCTAAGTGATATTTCTGTCGGAATTTTTCTAAGTGTCGGAATTTTTCTAAGTGTGGAAACTTTTCTAACTGTCGAAATTTTTCTAAGTGTCGAAATTTTTCTAAGTGTCGAAATTTTTCTGTCAGAATTTTTGTAAGTGTCCGATTTTTTCTAAGTGTCGAGATTTTTGTGTCGGAATTTTTCAAAGTGTCGGAATTTTTCTATATGTCGGAATTTTTCTAAGTGTCGGAATTTTTCTAAGTGTCGGAATTTTTCTAAGTGTCGGAATTTTTCTAAGTGTCGGAATATTTCTAAGTGTCGGAATTTTTCTATGTCGGAATTTTTCTAAGTGTCGGAAATTTTCTAAGTGTCGAGATTTTTCTAAGTCGACATTTTTGTAAGTGTCGGATTTTTTCTAAGTGTTGAGATTTTTCTCTCGGAATTTTTCTAAGTGTCGGATTTTTTCTAAGTGTCGAAATTTTTCTGTCAGAATTTTTGTAAGTGTCGGATTTTTTCTAATTGTCGAGATTTTTCTGTCGGAATTTTTCTAAGTGTCAGATTTTTTCTAAGTGTGGAAACTTTTCTAAGTGTCGAAATCTTTCTGTCAGAATTTTTGTAAGTGTCCGATTTTTTCTAAGTGTCGAGATTTTTGTGTCGAAATTTTTCTAAGAGTCGGATTTTTTCTAAATGTCAAAATTTTTCCGTCAGAATTTTTCTAAGTGTCGGATTTTTTCTAAGTGCCGGATTTTTTCTAAATGTCAACATTTTTCTGTCAGAATTTTCTAAATGTCGGATTTTTTCTAAGTGTTGAAACTTTTCTGAATTTCTAAACTTTTCTAAGTGTCGCATTTTTTCTAAATGTCGAAACTTTTCTCAATGTCGAAACTTTTCTAAGTGTCGGATGTTTTCTAACTGTCGTATTATTTGTAAGTATCGAAACTTTTCTGTCGAAATTTTTCTAAGTGTCGACATTTTTCTAAGTGTCGGATTTTTTCTGAGTGTAGGATTTTTTCTAAGTGTCGAGATTTTTCTGTTGTAATTTTTGTAAGTGTCGGATCTTTTCTAAGTGTTGGATTTTTTCTAAGTGTTGAAATTTTTCTGTCAGAATTTTTCTAACTGTTGGATTTTTTCTAAGTGTCGAGATTTTTCTGTCGGATTTTTTCTGAGTGTCGGATTTTTTCTAAGTGTCGAGATTTTTCTGTTGTAATTTTTGTAAGTGTCGGATTTTTTCTAAGTGTTGGATTTTTTCTAAGTGGCGAAATTTTTCTGTCAGAATTTTTCTAACTGTTGGATTTTTTCTAAGTGTCGAGATTTTTCTGTCGGAATTTTTCTAAGTGTCGGATTTTTTCTAAGTGTCGAGACTTTTCTGTCGAAATTTTTCTAAGTGTCGACATTTTTCTAAGTGTCGTATTTTTTCTGAGTGTAGGATTTTTTCTAAGTGTCGAGATTTTTCTGTTGTAATTTTTGTAAGTGTCGGATCTTTTCTAACTGTTGGATTTTTTCTAAGTGTCGAGATTTTTCTGTCGGAATTTTTCTAAGTGTCGGATTTTTTCTAAGTGTCGAGATTTTTCTGTCGGATTTTTTCTGAGTGTCGGATTTTTTCTAAGTGTCGAGATTTTTCTGTTGTAATTTTTGTAAGTGTCGGATTTTTTCTAAGTGTTGGATTTTTTCTAAGTGTTGAAATTTTTCTGTCAGAATTTTTCTAACTGTTGGATTTTTTCTAAGTGTCGAGATTTTTCTGTCAGAATTTTTGTAAGTGTCGGATTTTTTCTAAGTGTCGAGATGTTTCTGTCGGAATTTTTCTAAGTGTCGGAATTTTTCTAAGTGTCAGATTTTTTCTAAGTGTGGAAACTTTTCTAAGTGTCGAAATCTTTCTGTCAGAATTTTTGTAAGTGTCCGATTTTTTCTAAGTGTCGAGATTTTTGTGTCGAAATTTTTCTAAGAGTCGGATTTTTTCTAAATGTCAAAATTTTTCCGTCAGAATTTTTCTAAGTGTCGGATTTTTTCTAAGTGCCGGATTTTTTCTAAATGTCAACATTTTTCTGTCAGAATTTTCTAAATGTCGGATTTTTTCTAAGTGTTGAAACTTTTCTGAATTTCTAAACTTTTCTAAGTGTCGCATTTTTTCTAAATGTCGAAACTTTTCTCAATGTCTAAACTTTTCTAAGTGTCGGATGTTTTCTAACTGTCGTATTATTTGTAAGTATCGAAACTTTTCTGTCGAAATTTTTCTAAGTGTCGACATTTTTCTAAGTGTCGGATTTTTTCTGAGTGTAGGATTTTTTCTAAGTGTCGAGATTTTTCTGTTGTAATTGTTGTAAGTGTCGGATTTTTTCTAAGTGTTGGATTTTTTCTAAGTGTTGAAATTTTTCTGTCAGAATTTTTCTAACTGTTGGATTTTTTCTAAGTGTCGAGATTTTTCTGTCGGAATTTTTCTAAGTGTCGGATTTTTTCTAAGTGTCGAAATTTTTCTGTCAGAATTTTTGTAAGTGTCGGATTTTTTCTAAGTGTCGAGATGTTTCTGTCGGAATTTTTCTAAGTGTCAGATTTTTTCTAAGTGTCAGATTTTTTCTAAGTGTGGAAACTTTTCTAAGTGTCGAAATCTTTCTGTCAGAATTTTTGTAAGTGTCCGATTTTTTCTAAGTGTCGAGATTTTTGTGTCGAAATTTTTCTAAGAGTCGGATTTTTTCTAAATGTCAAAATTTTTCCGTCAGAATTTTTCTAAGTGTCGGATTTTTTCTAAGTGCCGGATTTTTTCTAAATGTCAACATTTTTCTGTCAGAATTTTCTAAATGTCGGATTTTTTCTAAGTGTTGAAACTTTTCTGAATTTCTAAACTTTTCTAAGTGTCGCATTTTTTCTAAATGTCGAAACTTTTCTCAATGTCTAAACTTTTCTAAGTGTCGGATGTTTTCTAACTGTCGTATTATTTGTAAGTATCGAAACTTTTCTGTCGAAATTTTTCTAAGTGTCGACATTTTTCTAAGTGTCGGATTTTTTCTGAGTGTAGGATTTTTTCTAAGTGTCGAGATTTTTCTGTTGTAATTGTTGTAAGTGTCGGATTTTTTCTAAGTGTTGAATTTTTTCTAAGTGTTGAAATTTTTCTGTCAGAATTTTTCTAACTGTTGGATTTTTTCTAAGTGTCGAGATTTTTCTGTCGGAATTTTTCTAAGTGTCGGATTTTTTCTAAGTGTCGAGATTTTTCTGTCGGAATTTTTCTAAGTGTCGGATTTTTTCTAAGTGTCGAAATTTTTCTGTCAGAATTTTTGTAAGTGTCGGATTTTTTCTAAATGTCGAAACTTTTCTGTGTCAAAATGTCTCTCATTGTCGGACTTCTGAGTGTCAAAACTTTTTTAAGTGCCGAAATTTTTCTAAGTGTCGGATTTTTTCTAAGTGTTGAGATTTTTCTGTCGGAATTTTTCTAAGTGTCGGATTTTTTCTAAGTGTCGGATTTTTTCTAAGTGTCGAAATTTTTCTGTCAGAATTTTTGTAAGTGTCGGACTTTTTCTAAGTGTCGGAATTTTTCTAAGTGTCGGAATTTTTCTAAGTGTCAGATTTTTTCTAAGTGTGGAAACTTTTCTAAGTGTCGAAATCTTTCTGTCAGAAATTTTGTAAGTGTCCGATTTTTTCTAAGTGTCGAGATTTTTGTGTCGAAATTTTTCTAAGAGTCGGATTTTTCTAAATGTCAAAATTTTTCCGTCAGAATTTTTCTGAGTGTCGGATTTTTTCTAAATGTCGTATTTTTTCTAAGTGTCGTATTTTTTCTAAGTGTCGGATTTCTTCTAAGTGTCGGATTTTTTCTAAGTGTCGGATTTTTTCTAAGTGTCGGATTTCTTCTAAGTGTCGAAACTTTTCTGTCGGAATTTTTCTAAGTGTCGGATTTTTTCTGAGTGTCAAATTTTTTGTAAGTGTCGAAATTTTTCTGTCAAATTTTTTGTAAGTGTCGAAATTTTTCTGTCGGATTTTTTGTAAGTGTCAAAATTTTTCTGTCAGAATTTTTCTAAGTGTCGGATTTTTTGTAAGTGTCGGATTTTTTCTAAGTGTCGGATTTTTTCTAAGTGTCGGATTTTTTCTAAGTTTCGGATTTTTTCTAAGTGTCAGGTTTTTTCTAAGTGTCAACACTTTCCTGAGTATCGAAATTTTTCTTAGTGTCGGATTTTTTCTAAATGTCGAAACTTTTCTGTGTCAAAATGTCTCTAATTGTCGGACTTCTGAGTGTCAAAACTTTTTTAAGTGTCCAGATTTTTCTGTTGTAATTGTTGTAATGTCGGATTTTTTCTAAGTGTTGAATTTTTTCTAAGTGTTGAAATTTTTCTGTCAGAATTTTTCTAACTGTTGGATTTTTTCTAAGTGTCGAGATTTTTCTGTCGGAATTTTTCTAAGTGTCGGATTTTTTCTAAGTGTCGAGATTTTTCTGTCGGAATTTTTCTAAGTGTCGGATTTTTTCTAAGTGTCGAAATTTTTCTGTCAGAATTTTTGTAAGTGTCGGATTTTGTGTAAGTGTCGGATTTTTTCTAAGTGTCGGATTTTTTGTAAGTGTCGGATTTTTTCTAAGTGTCGGATTTATTCTAAGTGTCGGATTTTTTCTAAGTGTCAGGTTTTTTCTAAGTGTCAACACTTTCCTGAGTATCGAAATTTTTCTTAGTGTCGGATTTTTTCTAAATGTCGAAACTTTTCTGTGTCAAAATGTCTCTAATTGTTGGACTTCTGAGTTTCAAAACTTTTTTAAGTGCCGAAATTTTTCTAAGTGTCGGATTTTTTCTAAGTGTCGGATTTTTTCTGAGTGTCGGATTTTTTATAAGTGTCGAGATTTTTCTGTCGGAATTTTTCTAAGTGTCGGATTTTTTCTAAGTGTCGAAATTTTTCTGTCAGAATTTTTGTAAGTGTCGGATTTTTTCTAAATGTCGAAACTTTTCTGTGTCAAAATGTCTCTCATTGTCGGACTTCTGAGTGTCAAAACTTTTTTAAGTGCCGAAATTTTTCTAAGTGTCGGATTTTTTCTAAGTGTTGAGATTTTTCTGTCGGAATTTTTCTAAGTGTCGGATTTTTTCTAAGTGTCGGATTTTTTCTAAGTGTCGAAATTTTTCTGTCAGAATTTTTGTAAGTGTCGGACTTTTTCTAAGTGTCGGAATTTTTCTAAGTGTCGGAATTTTTCTAAGTGTCAGATTTTTTCTAAGTGTGGAAACTTTTCTAAGTGTCGAAATCTTTCTGTCAGAAATTTTGTAAGTGTCCGATTTTTTCTAAGTGTCGAGATTTTTGTGTCGAAATTTTTCTAAGAGTCGGATTTTTCTAAATGTCAAAATTTTTCCGTCAGAATTTTTCTGAGTGTCGGATTTTTTCTAAATGTCGTATTTTTTCTAAGTGTCGTATTTTTTCTAAGTGTCGGATTTCTTCTAAGTGTCGGATTTTTTCTAAGTGTCGGATTTTTTCTAAGTGTCGGATTTCTTCTAAGTGTCGAAACTTTTCTGTCGGAATTTTTCTAAGTGTCGGATTTTTTCTGAGTGTCAAATTTTTTGTAAGTGTCGAAATTTTTCTGTCAAATTTTTTGTAAGTGTCGAAATTTTTCTGTCGGATTTTTTGTAAGTGTCAAAATTTTTCTGTCAGAATTTTTCTAAGTGTCGGATTTTTTGTAAGTGTCGGATTTTTTCTAAGTGTCGGATTTTTTCTAAGTGTCGGATTTTTTCTAAGTTTCGGATTTTTTCTAAGTGTCAGGTTTTTTCTAAGTGTCAACACTTTCCTGAGTATCGAAATTTTTCTTAGTGTCGGATTTTTTCTAAATGTCGAAACTTTTCTGTGTCAAAATGTCTCTAATTGTCGGACTTCTGAGTGTCAAAACTTTTTTAAGTGTCCAGATTTTTCTGTTGTAATTGTTGTAATGTCGGATTTTTTCTAAGTGTTGAATTTTTTCTAAGTGTTGAAATTTTTCTGTCAGAATTTTTCTAACTGTTGGATTTTTTCTAAGTGTCGAGATTTTTCTGTCGGAATTTTTCTAAGTGTCGGATTTTTTCTAAGTGTCGAGATTTTTCTGTCGGAATTTTTCTAAGTGTCGGATTTTTTCTAAGTGTCGAAATTTTTCTGTCAGAATTTTTGTAAGTGTCGGATTTTGTGTAAGTGTCGGATTTTTTCTAAGTGTCGGATTTTTTGTAAGTGTCGGATTTTTTCTAAGTGTCGGATTTATTCTAAGTGTCGGATTTTTTCTAAGTGTCAGGTTTTTTCTAAGTGTCAACACTTTCCTGAGTATCGAAATTTTTCTTAGTGTCGGATTTTTTCTAAATGTCGAAACTTTTCTGTGTCAAAATGTCTCTAATTGTTGGACTTCTGAGTTTCAAAACTTTTTTAAGTGCCGAAATTTTTCTAAGTGTCGGATTTTTTCTAAGTGTCGGATTTTTTCTGAGTGTCGGATTTTTTATAAGTGTCGAGATTTTTCTGTTGTAATTTTTGTAAGTGTCGGATTTTTTCTAAGTGTTGGATTTTTTCTAAGTGTTGAAATTTTTCTGTCAGAATTTTTCTAACTGTTGGATTTTTTCTAAGTGTCGAGATTTTTCTGTCGGAATTTTTCTAAGTGTCAGATTTTTTCTAAGTGTCGGATGTTTACTAAGTGTCGGAATTTTTCTAAGTGTCGGAATTTTTCTAAGTGTCGGAATTTTTCTAAGTGTCGGAATTTTTCTAAGTGTCAGATTTTTTCTAAGTGTGGAAACTTTTCTAAGTGTCGAAATCTTTCTGTCAGAATTTTTGTAAGTGTCCGATTTTTTCTAAGTGTCGAGATTTTTGTGTCGAAATTTTTCTAAGAGTCGGATTTTTTCTAAATGTCAAAATTTTTCCGGCAGAATTTTTCTAAGTGTCGGATTTTTTCTAAGTGCCGGATTTTTTCTAAATGTCAACATTTTTCTGTCAGAATTTTCTAAATGTCGGATTTTTTCTAAGTGTTGAAACTTTTCTGAATTTCTAAACTTTTCTAAGTGTCGCATTTTTTCTAAATGTCGAAACTTTTCTCAATGTCTAAACTTTTCTAAGTGTCGGATGTTTTCTAACTGTCGTATTATTTGTAAGTATCGAAACTTTTCTGTCGAAATTTTTCTAAGTGTCGACATTTTTCTAAGTGTCGGATTTTTTCTGAGTGTAGGATTTTTTCTAAGTGTCGAGATTTTTCTGTTGTAATTGTTGTAAGTGTCGGATTTTTTCTAAGTGTTGAATTTTTTCTAAGTGTTGAAATTTTTCTGTCAGAATTTTTCTAACTGTTGGATTTTTTCTAAGTGTCGAGATTTTTCTGTCGGAATTTTTCTAAGTGTCGGATTTTTTCTAAGTGTCGAGATTTTTCTGTCGGAATTTTTCTAAGTGTCGGATTTTTTCTAAGTGTCGAAATTTTTCTGTCAGAATTTTTGTAAGTGTCCGATTTTTTCTAAGTGTCGAGATTTTTGTGTCGAAATTTTTCTAAGAGTCGGATTTTTTCTAAATGTCAAAATTTTTCCGTCAGAATTTTTCTAAGTGTCGGATTTTTTCTAAGTGCCGGATTTTTTCTAAATGTCAACATTTTTCTGTCAGAATTTTCTAAATGTCGGATTTTTTCTAAGTGTTGAAACTTTTCTGAATTTCTAAACTTTTCTAAGTGTCGCATTTTTTCTAAATGTCGAAACTTTTCTCAATGTCTAAACTTTTCTAAGTGTCGGATGTTTTCTAACTGTCGTATTATTTGTAAGTGTCGAAACTTTTCTGTCGAAATTTTTCTAAGTGTCGACATTTTTCTACGTGTCGGATTTTTTCTGAGTGTCTGATTTTTTCTAAGTGTCGAGATTTTTCTGTTGTAATTTTTGTAAGTGTCGGATTTTTTCTAAGTGTTGGATTTTTTCTAAGTGTTGAAATTTTTCTGTCAGAATTTTTCTAACTGTTGGATTTTTTCTAAGTGTCGAGATTTTTCTGTCGGAATTTTTCTAAGTGTCGGATTTTTTCTAAGTGTCGGATTTTTTCTAAGTGTCGAAATTTTTCTGTCAGAATTTTTGTAAGTGTCGGATTTTTTCTAAGTGTCGAGATTTTTCTGTCGGAATTTTTCTAAGTGTCGGATTTTTTCTAAGTGTCGGATTTTTTCTAAGTGTCGAAATTTTTCTGTCAGAATTTTTGTAAGTGTCGTATTATTTGTAAGTATCGAAACTTTTCTGTCGAAATTTTTCTAAGTGTCGACATTTTTCTAAGTGTCGGATTTTTTCTGAGTGTAGGATTTTTTCTAAGTGTCGAGATTTTTCTGTTGTAATTTTTGTAAGTGTCGGATCTTTTCTAAGTGTCGGATTTTTTCTAAGTGTCGAAATTTTTCTGTCAGAATTTTTGTAAGTGTCCGATTTTTTCTAAGTGTCGAGATTTTTGTGTCGAAATTTTTCTAAGAGTCGGATTTTTTCTAAATGTCAAAATTTTTCCGTCAGAATTTTTCTAAGTGTCGGATTTTTTCTAAGTGCCGGATTTTTTCTAAATGTCAACATTTTTCTGTCAGAATTTTCTAAATGTCGGATTTTTTCTAAGTGTTGAAACTTTTCTGAATTTCTAAACTTTTCTAAGTGTCGCATTTTTTCTAAATGTCGAAACTTTTCTCAATGTCTAAACTTTTCTAAGTGTCGGATGTTTTCTAACTGTCGTATTATTTGTAAGTGTCGAAACTTTTCTGTCGAAATTTTTCTAAGTGTCGACATTTTTCTACGTGTTGGATTTTTTCTGAGTGTCTGATTTTTTCTAAGTGTCGAGATTTTTCTGTTGTAATTTTTGTAAGTGTCGGATTTTTTCTAAGTGTTGGATTTTTTCTAAGTGTTGAAATTTTTCTGTCAGAATTTTTCTAACTGTTGGATTTTTTCTAAGTGTCGAGATTTTTCTGTCGGAATTTTTCTAAGTGTCGGATTTTTTCTAAGTGTCGGATTTTTTCTAAGTGTCGAAATTTTTCTGTCAGAATTTTTGTAAGTGTCGGATTTTTTCTAAGTGTCGAGATTTTTCTGTCGGAATTTTTCTAAGTGTCGGATTTTTTCTAAGTGTCGGATTTTTTCTAAGTGTCGAAATTTTTCTGTCAGAATTTTTGTAAGTGTCGTATTATTTGTAAGTATCGAAACTTTTCTGTCGAAATTTTTCTAAGTGTCGACATTTTTCTAAGTGTCGGATTTTTTCTGAGTGTAGGATTTTTTCTAAGTGTCGAGATTTTTCTGTTGTAATTTTTGTAAGTGTCGGATCTTTTCTAAGTGTTGGATTTTTTCTAAGTGTTGAAATTTTTCTGTCAGAATTTTTCTAACTGTTGGATTTTTTCTAAGTGTCGAGATTTTTCTGTCGGATTTTTTCTGAGTGTCGGATTTTTTCTAAGTGTCGAGATTTTTCTGTTGTAATTTTTGTAAGTGTCGGATTTTTTCTAAGTGTTGGATTTTTTCTAAGTGTTGAAATTTTTCTGTCAGAATTTTTCTAACTGTTGGATTTTTTCTAAGTGTCGAGATTTTTCTGTCGGAATTTTTCTAAGTGTCGGATTTTTTCTAAGTGTCGAAATTTTTCTGTCAGAATTTTTGTAAGTGTCGGATTTTTTCTAAGTGTCGAGATGTTTCTGTCGGAATTTTTCTAAGTGTCGGAATTTTTCTAAGTGTCAGATTTTTTCTAAGTGTGGAAACTTTTCTAAGTGTCGAAATCTTTCTGTCAGAATTTTTGTAAGTGTCCGATTTTTTCTAAGTGTCGAGATTTTTGTGTCGAAATTTTTCTAAGAGTCGGATTTTTTCTAAATGTCAAAATTTTTCCGTCAGAATTTTTCTAAGTGTCGGATTTTTTCTAAGTGCCGGATTTTTTCTAAATGTCAACATTTTTCTGTCAGAATTTTCTAAATGTCGGATTTTTTCTAAGTGTTGAAACTTTTCTGAATTTCTAAACTTTTCTAAGTGTCGCATTTTTTCTAAATGTCGAAACTTTTCTCAATGTCTAAACTTTTCTAAGTGTCGGATGTTTTCTAACTGTCGTATTATTTGTAAGTATCGAAACTTTTCTGTCGAAATTTTTCTAAGTGTCGACATTTTTCTAAGTGTCGGATTTTTTCTGAGTGTAGGATTTTTTCTAAGTGTCGAGATTTTTCTGTTGTAATTGTTGTAAGTGTCGGATTTTTTCTAAGTGTTGAATTTTTTCTAAGTGTTGAAATTTTTCTGTCAGAATTTTTCTAACTGTTGGATTTTTTCTAAGTGTCGAGATTTTTCTGTCGGAATTTTTCTAAGTGTCGGATTTTTTCTAAGTGTCGAGATTTTTCTGTCGGAATTTTTCTAAGTGTCGGATTTTTTCTAAGTGTCGAAATTTTTCTGTCAGAATTTTTGTAAGTGTCGGATTTTTTCTAAATGTCGAAACTTTTCTGTGTCAAAATGTCTCTCATTGTCGGACTTCTGAGTGTCAAAACTTTTTTAAGTGCCGAAATTTTTCTAAGTGTCGGATTTTTTCTAAGTGTTGAGATTTTTCTGTCGGAATTTTTCTAAGTGTCGGATTTTTTCTAAGTGTCGGATTTTTTCTAAGTGTCGAAATTTTTCTGTCAGAATTTTTGTAAGTGTCGGACTTTTTCTAAGTGTCGGAATTTTTCTAAGTGTCGGAATTTTTCTAAGTGTCAGATTTTTTCTAAGTGTGGAAACTTTTCTAAGTGTCGAAATCTTTCTGTCAGAAATTTTGTAAGTGTCCGATTTTTTCTAAGTGTCGAGATTTTTGTGTCGAAATTTTTCTAAGAGTCGGATTTTTCTAAATGTCAAAATTTTTCCGTCAGAATTTTTCTGAGTGTCGGATTTTTTCTAAATGTCGTATTTTTTCTAAGTGTCGTATTTTTTCTAAGTGTCGGATTTCTTCTAAGTGTCGGATTTTTTCTAAGTGTCGGATTTTTTCTAAGTGTCGGATTTCTTCTAAGTGTCGAAACTTTTCTGTCGGAATTTTTCTAAGTGTCGGATTTTTTCTGAGTGTCAAATTTTTTGTAAGTGTCGAAATTTTTCTGTCAAATTTTTTGTAAGTGTCGAAATTTTTCTGTCGGATTTTTTGTAAGTGTCAAAATTTTTCTGTCAGAATTTTTCTAAGTGTCGGATTTTTTGTAAGTGTCGGATTTTTTCTAAGTGTCGGATTTTTTCTAAGTGTCGGATTTTTTCTAAGTTTCGGATTTTTTCTAAGTGTCAGGTTTTTTCTAAGTGTCAACACTTTCCTGAGTATCGAAATTTTTCTTAGTGTCGGATTTTTTCTAAATGTCGAAACTTTTCTGTGTCAAAATGTCTCTAATTGTCGGACTTCTGAGTGTCAAAACTTTTTTAAGTGTCCAGATTTTTCTGTTGTAATTGTTGTAATGTCGGATTTTTTCTAAGTGTTGAATTTTTTCTAAGTGTTGAAATTTTTCTGTCAGAATTTTTCTAACTGTTGGATTTTTTCTAAGTGTCGAGATTTTTCTGTCGGAATTTTTCTAAGTGTCGGATTTTTTCTAAGTGTCGAGATTTTTCTGTCGGAATTTTTCTAAGTGTCGGATTTTTTCTAAGTGTCGAAATTTTTCTGTCAGAATTTTTGTAAGTGTCGGATTTTGTGTAAGTGTCGGATTTTTTCTAAGTGTCGGATTTTTTGTAAGTGTCGGATTTTTTCTAAGTGTCGGATTTATTCTAAGTGTCGGATTTTTTCTAAGTGTCAGGTTTTTTCTAAGTGTCAACACTTTCCTGAGTATCGAAATTTTTCTTAGTGTCGGATTTTTTCTAAATGTCGAAACTTTTCTGTGTCAAAATGTCTCTAATTGTTGGACTTCTGAGTTTCAAAACTTTTTTAAGTGCCGAAATTTTTCTAAGTGTCGGATTTTTTCTAAGTGTCGGATTTTTTCTGAGTGTCGGATTTTTTATAAGTGTCGAGATTTTTCTGTTGTAATTTTTGTAAGTGTCGGATTTTTTCTAAGTGTTGGATTTTTTCTAAGTGTTGAAATTTTTCTGTCAGAATTTTTCTAACTGTTGGATTTTTTCTAAGTGTCGAGATTTTTCTGTCGGAATTTTTCTAAGTGTCAGATTTTTTCTAAGTGTCGGATGTTTACTAAGTGTCGGAATTTTTCTAAGTGTCGGAATTTTTCTAAGTGTCGGAATTTTTCTAAGTGTCGGAATTTTTCTAAGTGTCAGATTTTTTCTAAGTGTGGAAACTTTTCTAAGTGTCGAAATCTTTCTGTCAGAATTTTTGTAAGTGTCCGATTTTTTCTAAGTGTCGAGATTTTTGTGTCGAAATTTTTCTAAGAGTCGGATTTTTTCTAAATGTCAAAATTTTTCCGGCAGAATTTTTCTAAGTGTCGGATTTTTTCTAAGTGCCGGATTTTTTCTAAATGTCAACATTTTTCTGTCAGAATTTTCTAAATGTCGGATTTTTTCTAAGTGTTGAAACTTTTCTGAATTTCTAAACTTTTCTAAGTGTCGCATTTTTTCTAAATGTCGAAACTTTTCTCAATGTCTAAACTTTTCTAAGTGTCGGATGTTTTCTAACTGTCGTATTATTTGTAAGTATCGAAACTTTTCTGTCGAAATTTTTCTAAGTGTCGACATTTTTCTAAGTGTCGGATTTTTTCTGAGTGTAGGATTTTTTCTAAGTGTCGAGATTTTTCTGTTGTAATTGTTGTAAGTGTCGGATTTTTTCTAAGTGTTGAATTTTTTCTAAGTGTTGAAATTTTTCTGTCAGAATTTTTCTAACTGTTGGATTTTTTCTAAGTGTCGAGATTTTTCTGTCGGAATTTTTCTAAGTGTCGGATTTTTTCTAAGTGTCGAGATTTTTCTGTCGGAATTTTTCTAAGTGTCGGATTTTTTCTAAGTGTCGAAATTTTTCTGTCAGAATTTTTGTAAGTGTCCGATTTTTTCTAAGTGTCGAGATTTTTGTGTCGAAATTTTTCTAAGAGTCGGATTTTTTCTAAATGTCAAAATTTTTCCGTCAGAATTTTTCTAAGTGTCGGATTTTTTCTAAGTGCCGGATTTTTTCTAAATGTCAACATTTTTCTGTCAGAATTTTCTAAATGTCGGATTTTTTCTAAGTGTTGAAACTTTTCTGAATTTCTAAACTTTTCTAAGTGTCGCATTTTTTCTAAATGTCGAAACTTTTCTCAATGTCTAAACTTTTCTAAGTGTCGGATGTTTTCTAACTGTCGTATTATTTGTAAGTGTCGAAACTTTTCTGTCGAAATTTTTCTAAGTGTCGACATTTTTCTACGTGTCGGATTTTTTCTGAGTGTCTGATTTTTTCTAAGTGTCGAGATTTTTCTGTTGTAATTTTTGTAAGTGTCGGATTTTTTCTAAGTGTTGGATTTTTTCTAAGTGTTGAAATTTTTCTGTCAGAATTTTTCTAACTGTTGGATTTTTTCTAAGTGTCGAGATTTTTCTGTCGGAATTTTTCTAAGTGTCGGATTTTTTCTAAGTGTCGGATTTTTTCTAAGTGTCGGATTTTTTCTAAGTGTCGAAATTTTTCTGTCAGAATTTTTGTAAGTGTCGGATTTTTTCTAAGTGTCGAGATTTTTCTGTCGGAATTTTTCTAAGTGTCGGATTTTTTCTAAGTGTCGGATTTTTTCTGTGTCGGATTTTTTCTAAGTGTCGAGATTTTTCTGTTGTAATTTTTGTAAGTGTCGGATTTTTTCTAAGTGTTGAAATTTTTCTGTCAGAATTTTTCTAACTGTTGGATTTTTTCTAAGTGTCGAGATTTTTCTGTCGGAATTTTTCTAAGTGTCGGATTTTTTCTAAGTGTCGAAAGTTTTCTGTCAGAATTTTTGTAAGTGTCGGATTTTTTCTAAGTGTTGAGATTTTTCTGTCGGAATTTTTCTGTCAGAATTTTTGTAAGTGTCGGATTTTTTCTAAGTGTCGAGATTTTTCTGTCGGAATTTTTCTAAGTGTCGGAATTTTTCTAAGTGTCAGATTTTTTCTAAGTGTGGAAACTTTTCTAAGTGTCGAAATCTTTCTGTCAGAATTTTTGTAAGTGTCCGATTTTTTCTAAGTGTCGAGATTTTTGTGTCGAAATTTTTCTAAGAGTCGGATTTTTTCTAAATGTCAAAATTTTTCCGTCAGAATTTTTCTAAGTGTCGGATTTTTTCTAAGTGCCGGATTTTTTCTAAATGTCAACATTTTTCTGTCAGAATTTTCTAAATGTCGGATTTTTTCTAAGTGTTGAAACTTTTCTGAATTTCTAAACTTTTCTAAGTGTCGCATTTTTTCTAAATGTCGAAAATTTTCTCAATGTCTAAACTTTTCTAAGTGTCGGATGTTTTCTAACTGTCGTATTATTTGTAAGTGTCGAAACTTTTCTGTCGAAATTTTTCTAAGTGTCGACATTTTTCTACGTGTCGGATTTTTTCTGAGTGTCTGATTTTTTCTAAGTGTCGAGATTTTTCTGTTGTAATTTTTGTAAGTGTCGGATTTTTTCTAACTGTTGGATTTTTTATAAGTGTCGAGATTTTTCTGTCGGAATTTTTCTAAGTGTCGGATTTTTTCTAAGTGTCGGATTTTTTCTAAGTGTCGGATTTTTTCTAAGTGTCGAAATTTTTCTGTCAGAATTTTTGTAAGTGTCGGATTTTTTCTAAGTGTCAAGATTTTTCTGTCGGAATTTTTCTAAGTGTCGGATTTTTTCTAAGTGTCGGATTTTTTCTAAGTGTCAGGTTTTTTCTAAGTGTCAACACTTTCCTGAGTATCGAAATTTTTCTTAGTGTTGGATTTTTTCTAAATGTCGAAACTTTTCTGTGTCAAAATGTCTCTAATTGTTGGACTTCTGAGTGTCAAAACTTTTTTAAGTGCCGAAATTTTTCTAAGTGTCGGATTTTTTCTAAGTGTCGGATTTTTTCTGTGTCGGATTTTTTCTAAGTGTCGAGATTTTTCTGTTGTAATTTTTGTAAGTGTCGGATTTTGTCTAAGTGTTGGATTTTTTCAAAGTGTTGAAATCTTTCTGTCAGAATTTTTGTAAGTGTCCGATTTTTTCTAAGTGGTGAAATTTTTCTGTCAGAATTTTTCTAACTTGGATTTTTTCTAAGTGTCGAAACCTTTCTGTCGGATTTTTTCTAAGTGTTGGATTTTTTCTAAGTGTCGAGATTTTTCTGTTGTAATTTTTGTAAGTGTCGGATTTTTTCTAACTGTTGGATTTTTTATAAGTGTCGAGATTTTTCTGTCGGAATTTTTCTAAGTGTCGGATTTTTTCTAAGTGTCGGATTTTTTCTAAGTGTCGAAATTTTTCTGTCAGAATTTTTGTAAGTGTCGGATTTTTTCTAAGTGTCAAGATTTTTCTGTCGGAATTTTTATAAGTGTCGGATTTTTTCTAAGTGTCGGATTTTTTCTAAGTGTCAGGTTTTTTCTAAGTGTCAACACTTTCCTGAGTATCGAAATTTTTCTTAGTGTTGGATTTTTTCTAAATGTCGAAACTTTTCTGTGTCAAAATGTCTCTAATTGTTGGACTTCTGAGTGTCAAAACTTTTTTAAGTGCCGAAATTTTTCTAAGTGTCGGATTTTTTCTAAGTGTCGGATTTTTTCTGTGTCGGATTTTTTCTAAGTGTCGAGATTTTTCTGTTGTAATTTTTGTAAGTGTCGGATTTTGTCTAAGTGTTGAAATTTTTCTGTCAGAATTTTTCTAACTGTTGGATTTTTTCTAAGTGTCGAGATTTTTCTGTCGGAATTTTTCTAAGTGTTGGATTTTTTCTAAGTGTCGAAATTTTTCTGTCAGAATTTTTGTAAGTGTCGGATTTTTTCTAAGTGTTGAGATTTTTCTGTCGGAATTTTTCTGTCAGAATTTTTGTAAGTGTCGGATTTTTTCTAAGTGTCGAGATTTTTCTGTCGGAATTTTTCTAAGTGTCGGAATTTTTCTAAGTGTCAGATTTTTTCTAAGTGTGGAAACTTTTCTAAGTGTCGAAATCTTTCTGTCAGAATTTTTGTAAGTGTCCGATTTTTTCTAAGTGTCGAGATTTTTGTGTCGAAATTTTTCTAAGAGTCGGATTTTTTCTAAATGTCAAAATTTTTCCGTCAGAATTTTTCTAAGTGTCGGATTTTTTCTAAGTGCCGGATTTTTTCTAAATGTCAACATTTTTCTGTCAGAATTTTCTAAATGTCGGATTTTTTCTAAGTGTTGAAACTTTTCTGAATTTCTAAACTTTTCTAAGTGTCGCATTTTTTCTAAATGTCGAAACTTTTCTCAATGTCTAAACTTTTCTAAGTGTCGGATGTTTTCTAACTGTCGTATTATTTGTAAGTGTCGAAACTTTTCTGTCGAAATTTTTCTAAGTGTCGACATTTTTCTACGTGTCGGATTTTTTCTGAGTGTCTGATTTTTTCTAAGTGTCGAGATTTTTCTGTTGTAATTTTTGTAAGTGTCGGATTTTTTCTAAGTGTTGGATTTTTTCTAAGTGTTGAAATTTTTCTGTCAGAATTTTTCTAACTGTTGGATTTTTTCTAAGTGTCGAGATTTTTCTGTCGGAATTTTTCTAAGTGTCGGATTTTTTCTAAGTGTCGGATTTTTTCTAAGTGTCGAAATTTTTCTGTCAGAATTTTTGTAAGTGTCGGATTTTTTCTAAGTGTCGAGATTTTTCTGTTGTAATTTTTGTAAGTGTCGGATTTTGTCTAAGTGTTGGATTTTTTCAAAGTGTTGAAATCTTTCTGTCAGAATTTTTGTAAGTGTCCGATTTTTTCTAAGTGGTGAAATTTTTCTGTCAGAATTTTTCTAACTGTTGGATTTTTTCTAAGTGTCGAAACCTTTCTGTCGGATTTTTTCTAAGTGTTGGATTTTTTCTAAGTGTTGAAATTTTTCTGTCAGAATTTTTCAAACTGTTGGATTTTTTCTAAGTGTCGAAATTTTTCTGTCGGAATTTTTGTAAGTGTCGGATTTTTTCTAAGTGTTGAGATTTTTCTGTCGGAATTTTTCTAAGTGTCGGATTTTTTCTAAGTGTTGAGATTTTTCTGTCAGAATTTTTCTAAGTGTCGGAATTTTTCTAAGTGTCAGATGTTTTCTAAGTGTGGAAACTTTTCTAAGTGTCGAAATCTTTCTGTCAGAATTTTTGTAAGTGTCGGATTTTTGTAAGTGTCGGATTTTTTCTAAGTAACGGATTTTTTCTAAGTGTCAGGTTTTTTCTAAGTGTCAACACTTTCCTGAGTATCGAAATTTTTCTTAGTGTCGGATTTTTTCTAAATGTCGAAACTTTTCTGTGTCAAAATGTCTCTAATTGTCGGACTTCTGAGTGTCAAAACTTTTTTAAGTGCCGAAATTTTTCTAAGTGTCGGATTTTTTCTGAGTGTCGGATTTTTTCTAAGTGTCGAGATTTTTCTGTTGTAATTTTTGTAAGTGTCGGATTTTTTCTAAGTGTTGGATTTTTTCTAAGTGTTAAAATTTTTCTGTCAGAATTTTTGTAATTGTCGGATTTTTTCTAAGTGTTGAGATTTTTCTGTCGGATTTTTTCTAAGTGTTGGATTTTTTCTAAGTGTCGGATTTTTTCTAAGTGTCGGATTTTTTCTAAGTGTCAGGTTTTTTCTAAGTGTCGGATTTTTTCTAACTGTTGGATTTTTTCTAAGTGTCGAGATTTTTGTGTCGGAATTTTTGTAAGTGTCGGATTTTTTCTAAGTGTTGAGATTTTTCTAAGTGTCGGAATTTTTGTAAGTGTCGGAATTTTTGTAAGTGTCGGAATTTTTCTAAGTGTTGAAATCTTTCTGTCAGAATTTTTGTAAGTGTCCGATTTTTTCTAAGTGTTGAAATTTTTCTGTCAGAATTTTTCTAACTGTTGGATTTTTTCTAAGTGTCGAAATTTTTCTGTCGGAATTTTTGTAAGTGTCGGATTTTTTCTAAGTGTTGAAAGTTTTCTAAGTGTCGGATTTTTTCTAAGTGTCGGATTTTTTCTAAGTGTCGGATTTTTTCTAAGTGTCAGGTTTTTTCTAAGTGTCAACACTTTCCTGTTGGATTTTTTCTAAGTGTCGAGATTTTTCTGTCGGAATTTTTGTAAGTGTCGGATTTTTTCTAAGTGTCGAAATTTTTCTGTCAGAATTTTTGTAAGTGTCGTATTTTTTCTAAGTGTCGAGATCTTTCTGTCGGAATTTTTCTAAGTGTCGGAATTTTTCTAAGTGTCGGAATTTTTCTAAGTGTCAGATGTTTTCTAAGTGTGGAAACTTTTCTAAGTGTCGAAATCTTTCTGTCAGAATTTTTGTAAGTGTCGGATTTTTTCTAAGTGTCAGGTTTTTTCTAAGTGTCAACACTTTCCTGAGTATCGAAATTTTTCTTAGTGTCGGATTTTTTCTAAATGTCAAAACATTTCTGTGTCAAAATGTCTCTAATTGTCGGACTTCTGAGTGTCAAAACTTTTTTAAGTGCCGAAATTTTTCTAAGTGTCGGATTTTTTCTAAGTGTCGGATTTTTTCTGTGTCGGATTTTTTCTAAGTGTCGAGATTTTTCTGTTGTAATTTTTGTAAGTGTCGGATTTTTTCTAAGTGTTGAAATTTTTCTGTCAGAATGTTTCTAACTTGGATTTTTTCTAAGTGTCGAGATTTTTCTGTCGGAATTTTTCTAAGTGTCGGATTTTTTCTAAGTGTCGAAATTTTTCTGTCAGAATTTTTGTAAGTGTCGGATTTTTTCTAAGTGTTGAGATTTTTCTGTCGGAATTTTTCTGTCAGAATTTTTGTAAGTGTCGGATTTTTTCTAAGTGTCAAGATTTTTCTGTCGGAATTTTTCTAAGTGTCGGAATTTTTCTAAGTGTCAGATTTTTTCTAAGTGTGGAAACTTTTCTAAGTGTCGAAATCTTTCTGTCAGAATTTTTGTAAGTGTCCGATTTTTTCTAAGTGTCGAGATTTTTGTGTCGAAATTTTTCTAAGAGTCGGATTTTTTCTAAATGTCAAAATTTTTCCGTCAGAATTTTTCTAAGTGTCGGATTTTTTCTAAGTGCCGGATTTTTTCTAAGTGTTGAAACTTTTCTGAATTTCTAAACTTTTCTAAGTGTCGCATTTTTTCTAAATGTCGAAACTTTTCTCAATGTCGAAACTTTTCTAAGTGTCGGATGTTTTCTAACTGTCGTATTATTTGTAAGTGTCGAAACTTTTCTGTCGAAATTTTTCTAAGTGTCGACATTTTTCTAAGTGTCGGATTTTTTCTGAGTGTCTGATTTTTTCTAAGTGTCGAGATTTTTCTGTTGTAATTTTTCTAAGTGTCGGATTTTTTCTAAGTGTTGGATTTTTTCTAAGTGTTGAAATTTTTCTGTCAGAATTTTTCTAACTGTTGGATTTTTTCTAAGTGTCGAGATTTTTCTGTCGGAATTTTTCTAAGTGTCGGATTTTTTCTAAGTGTCGGATTTTTTCTAAGTGTCGAAATTTTTCTGTCAGAATTTTTGTAAGTGTCGGATTTTTTCTAAGTGTCGGATTTTTTCTAAGTGTTGAAACTTTTCTGAATTTCTAAACTTTTCTAAGTGTCGCATTTTTTCTAAATGTCGAAACTTTTCTCAATGTCTAAACTTTTCTAAGTGTCGGATGTTTTCTAACTGTCGTATTATTTGTAAGTATCGAAACCTTTCTGTCGAAATTTTTCTAAGTGTCGACATTTTTCTAAGTGTCGGATTTTTTCTGAGTGTAGGATTTTTTCTAAGTGTCGAGATTTTTCTGTTGTAATTTTTGTAAGTGTCGGATTTTTTCTAAGTGTTGGATTTTTTCTAAGTGTTGAAATTTTTCTGTCAGAATTTTTCTAACTGTTGGATTTTTTCTAAGTGTCGAGATTTTTCTGTCGGAATTTTTCTAAGTGTCGGATTTTTTCTAAGTGTCGGATTTTTTCTAAGTGTCGAAATTTTTCTGTCAGAATTTTTGTAAGTGTCGGATTTTTTCTAAGTGTCGGATTTTTTCTAAGTGTTGAAACTTTTCTGAATTTCTAAACTTTTCTAAGTGTCGCATTTTTTCTAAATGTCGAAACTTTTCTCAATGTCTAAACTTTTCTAAGTGTCGGATGTTTTCTAACTGTCGTATTATTTGTAAGTATCGAAACTTTTCTGTCGAAATTTTTCTAAGTGTCGACATTTTTCTAAGTGTCGGATTTTTTCTGAGTGTAGGATTTTTTCTAAGTGTCGAGATTTTTCTGTTGTAATTTTTGTAAGTGTCGGATTTTTTCTAAGTGTTGGATTTTTTCTAAGTGTTGAAATTTTTCTGTCAGAATTTTTCTAACTGTTGGATTTTTTCTAAGTGTCGAGATTTTTCTGTCGGATTTTTTCTGAGTGTCGGATTTTTTCTAAGTGTCGAGATTTTTCTGTTGTAATTTTTGTAAGTGTCGGATTTTTTCTAAGTGTTGGATTTTTTCTAAATGTTGAAATTTTTCTGTCAGAATTTTTCTAACTGTTGGATTTTTTCTAAGTGTCGGATTTTTTCTAAGTGTCGGATTTTTTCTAAGTGTCAGGTTTTTTCTAAGTGTCGGATTTTTTCTAACTGTTGGATTTTTTCTAAGTGTCGAGATTTTTGTGTCGGAATTTTTGTAAGTGTCGGATTTTTTCTAAGTGTTGAGATTTTTCTGTCGGAATTTTTCTAAGTGTCGGAATTTTTGTAAGTGTCGGAATTTTTCTAAGTGTTGAAATCTTTCTGTCAGAATTTTTGTAAGTGTCCGATTTTTTCTAAGTGTTGAAATTTTTCTGTCAGAATTTTTCTAACTGTTGGATTTTTTCTAAGTGTCGAAATTTTTCTGTCGGAATTTTTGTAAGTGTCGGATTTTTTCTAAGTGTTGAAAGTTTTCTAAGTGTCGGATTTTTTCTAAGTGTCGGATTTTTTCTAAGTGTCGGATTTTTTCTAAGTGTCAGGTTTTTTCTAAGTGTCAACACTTTCCTGTTGGATTTTTTCTAAGTGTCGAGATTTTTCTGTCGGAATTTTTGTAAGTGTCGGATTTTTTCTAAGTGTCGAAATTTTTCTGTCAGAATTTTTGTAAGTGTCGTATTTTTTCTAAGTGTCGAGATCTTTCTGTCGGAATTTTTCTAAGTGTCGGAATTTTTCTAAGTGTCGGAATTTTTCTAAGTGTCAGATGTTTTCTAAGTGTGGAAACTTTTCTAAGTGTCGAAATCTTTCTGTCAGAATTTTTGTAAGTGTCGGATTTTTTCTAAGTGTCAGGTTTTTTCTAAGTGTCAACACTTTCCTGAGTATCGAAATTTTTCTTAGTGTCGGATTTTTTCTAAATGTCAAAACATTTCTGTGTCAAAATGTCTCTAATTGTCGGACTTCTGAGTGTCAAAACTTTTTTAAGTGCCGAAATTTTTCTAAGTGTCGGATTTTTTCTAAGTGTCGGATTTTTTCTGTGTCGGATTTTTTCTAAGTGTCGAGATTTTTCTGTTGTAATTTTTGTAAGTGTTGGATTTTTTCTAAGTGTTGAAATTTTTCTGTCAGAATGTTTCTAACTTGGATTTTTTCTAAGTGTCGAGATTTTTCTGTCGGAATTTTTCTAAGTGTCGGATTTTTTCTAAGTGTCGAAATTTTTCTGTCAGAATTTTTGTAAGTGTCGGATTTTTTCTAAGTGTTGAGATTTTTCTGTCGGAATTTTTCTGTCAGAATTTTTGTAAGTGTCGGATTTTTTCTAAGTGTCAAGATTTTTCTGTCGGAATTTTTCTAAGTGTCGGAATTTTTCTAAGTGTCAGATTTTTTCTAAGTGTGGAAACTTTTCTAAGTGTCGAAATCTTTCTGTCAGAATTTTTGTAAGTGTCCGATTTTTTCTAAGTGTCGAGATTTTTGTGTCGAAATTTTTCTAAGAGTCGGATTTTTTCTAAATGTCAAAATTTTTCCGTCAGAATTTTTCTAAGTGTCGGATTTTTTCTAAGTGCCGGATTTTTTCTAAGTGTTGAAACTTTTCTGAATTTCTAAACTTTTCTAAGTGTCGCATTTTTTCTAAATGTCGAAACTTTTCTCAATGTCGAAACTTTTCTAAGTGTCGGATGTTTTCTAACTGTCGTATTATTTGTAAGTGTCGAAACTTTTCTGTCGAAATTTTTCTAAGTGTCGACATTTTTCTAAGTGTCGGATTTTTTCTGAGTGTCTGATTTTTTCTAAGTGTCGAGATTTTTCTGTTGTAATTTTTCTAAGTGTCGGATTTTTTCTAAGTGTTGGATTTTTTCTAAGTGTTGAAATTTTTCTGTCAGAATTTTTCTAACTGTACGATTTTTTCTAAGTGTCGAGATTTTTCTGTCGGAATTTTTCTAAGTGTCGGATTTTTTCTAAGTGTCGGATTTTTTCTAAGTGTCGAAATTTTTCTGTCAGAATTTTTGTAAGTGTCGGATTTTTTCTAAGTGTCGGATTTTTTCTAAGTGTTGAAACTTTTCTGAATTTCTAAACTTTTCTAAGTGTCGCATTTTTTCTAAATGTCGAAACTTTTCTCAATGTCTAAACTTTTCTAAGTGTCGGATGTTTTCTAACTGTCGTATTATTTGTAAGTATCGAAACTTTTCTGTCGAAATTTTTCTAAGTGTCGACATTTTTCTAAGTGTCGGATTTTTTCTGAGTGTAGGATTTTTTCTAAGTGTCGAGATTTTTCTGTTGTAATTTTTGTAAGTGTCGAGATTTTTCTGTCGGAATTTTTCTAAGTGTCGGATTTTTTCTAAGTGTCGGATTTTTTCTAAGTGTCGAAATTTTTCTGTCAGAATTTTTGTAAGTGTCGGATTTTTTCTAAGTGTCGGATTTTTTCTAAGTGTTGAAACTTTTCTGAATTTCTAAACTTTTCTAAGTGTCGCATTTTTTCTAAATGTCGAAACTTTTCTCAATGTCTAAACTTTTCTAAGTGTCGGATGTTTTCTAACTGTCGTATTATTTGTAAGTATCGAAACTTTTCTGTCGAAATTTTTCTAAGTGTCGACATTTTTCTAAGTGTCGGATTTTTTCTGAGTGTAGGATTTTTTCTAAGTGTCGAGATTTTTCTGTTGTAATTTTTGTAAGTGTCGGATTTTTTCTAAGTGTTGGATTTTTTCTAAGTGTTGAAATTTTTCTGTCAGAATTTTTCTAACTGTTGGATTTTTTCTAAGTGTCGAGATTTTTCTGTCGGATTTTTTCTGAGTGTCGGATTTTTTCTAAGTGTCGAGATTTTTCTGTTGTAATTTTTGTAAGTGTCGGATTTTTTCTAAGTGTTGGATTTTTTCTAAATGTTGAAATTTTTCTGTCAGAATTTTTCTAACTGTTGGATTTTTTCTAAGTGTCGAGATTTTTCTGTCGGATTTTTTCTAAGTGTCGGATTTTTTCTAAGTGTCGAAATTTTTCTGTCAGAATTTTTGTAAGTGTCGGATTTTTTCTAAGTGTCGAGATTTTTCTGTCGGAATTTTTCTAAGTGTCGGAATTTTTCTAAGTGTCAGATTTTTTCTAAGTGTGGAAACTTTTCTAAGTGTCGAAATCTTTCTGTCAGAATTTTTGTAAGTGTCCGATTTTTTCTAAGTGTCGAGATTTTTGTGTCGAAATTTTTCTAAGAGTCGGATTTTTTCTAAATGTCAAAATTTTTCCGTCAGAATTTTTCTAAGTGTCGGATTTTTTCTAAGTGCCGGATTTTTTCTAAATGTCAACATTTTTCTGTCAGAATTTTCTAAATGTCGGATTTTTTCTAAGTGTTGAAACTTTTCTGAATTTCTAAACTTTTCTAAGTGTCGGATGTTTTCTAACTGTCGTATTATTTGTAAGTATCGAAACTTTTCTGTCGAAATTTTTCTAAGTGTCGACATTTTTCTAAGTGTCGGATTTTTTCTGAGTGTAGGATTTTTTCTAAGTGTCGAGATTTTTCTGTTGTAATTTTTGTAAGTGTCGGATTTTTTCTAAGTGTTGGATTTTTTCTAAGTGTCGAGATTTTTCTGTCGGATTTTTTCTGAGTGTCGGATTTTTTCTAAGTGTCGAGATTTTTCTGTTGTAATTTTTGTAAGTGTCGGATTTTTTCTAAGTGTCGGATTTTTTCTAAGTGTCGAAATGTTTCTGTCAGAATTTTTGTAAGTGTCGGATTTTTTCTAAGTGTCGGATTTTTTCTAAGTGTCGGATTATTTCTAAGTGTCGGATTTTTTCTAAGTGTTGAAACTTTTCTGAATTTCTAAACTTTTCTAAGTGTCGCATTTTTTCTAAATGTCGAAACTTTTCTCAATGTCTAAACTTTTCTAAGTGTCGGATGTTTTCTAACTGTCGTATTATTTGTAAGTATCGAAACTTTTCTGTCGAAATTTTTCTAAGTGTCGACATTTTTCTAAGTGTCGGATTTTTTCTGAGTGTAGGATTTTTTCTAAGTGTCGAGATTTTTCTGTTGTAATTTTTGTAAGTGTCGGATTTTTTCTAAGTGTTGGATTTTTTCTAAGTGTCGAGATTTTTCTGTCGGATTTTTTCTGAGTGTCGGATTTTTTCTAAGTGTCGAGATTTTTCTGTTGTAATTTTTGTAAGTGTCGGATTTTTTCTAAGTGTCGGATTTTTTCTAAGTGTCGAAATTTTTCTGTCAGAATTTTTGTAAGTGTCGGATTTTTTCTAAGTGTCGGATTTTTTCTAAGTGTCGGATTATTTCTAAGTGTCGGATTTTTTCTAAGTGTTGAAACTTTTCTGAATTTCTAAACTTTTCTAAGTGTCGCATTTTTTCTAAATGTCGAAACTTTTCTCAATGTCTAAACTTTTCTAAGTGTCGGATGTTTTCTAACTGTCGTATTATTTGTAAGTATCGAAACTTTTCTGTCGAAATTTTTCTAAGTGTCGACATTTTTCTAAGTGTCGGATTTTTTCTGAGTGTAGGATTTTTTCTAAGTGTCGAGATTTTTCTGTTGTAATTTTTGTAAGTGTCGGATTTTTTCTAAGTGTTGGATTTTTTCTAAGTGTTGAAATTTTTCTGTCAGTATTTTTCTAACTGTTGGATTTTTTCTAAGTGTCGAGATTTTTCTGTCGGATTTTTTCTGAGTGTCGGATTTTTTCTAAGTGTCGAGATTTTTCTGTTGTAATTTTTGTAAGTGTCGGATTTTTTCTAAGTGTTGGATTTTTTCTAAATGTTGAAATTTTTCTGTCAGAATTTTTCTAACTGTTGGATTTTTTCTAAGTGTCGAGATTTTTCTGTCGGATTTTTTCTAAGTGTCGGATTTTTTCTAAGTGTCGAAATTTTTCTGTCAGAATTTTTGTAAGTGTCGGATTTTTTCTAAGTGTCGAGATTTTTCTGTCGGAATTTTTCTAAGTGTCGGATGTTTTCTAACTGTCGTATTATTTGTAAGTATCGAAACTTTTCTGTCGAAATTTTTCTAAGTGAATTTTTTTAATTGTCGGATTTTTTCTAAGTGTTGAGATTTTTCTGTCAGATTTTTTCTAAGTGTCGGATTTTTTCTAAGTGTCGGATTTTTTCTAAGTGTCGGATTTTTTCTAAGTGTCAGGTTTTTTCTACGTGTCAACACTTTCCTGAGTATCGAAATTTTTCTTAGTGTCGGATTTTTTCTAAATGTCGAAACTTTTCTGTGTCAAAATGTCTCTAATTGTCGGACTTCTGAGTGTCAAAACTTTTTTAAGTGCCGAAATTTTTCTGTCGGAATTTTTCTAAGTGTCGGATTTTTTCTAAGTGTCGAAATTGTTCTGTCAGAATTTTTGTAAGTGTCAGAATTTTTCTAAGTGTGGAAACTTTTCTAAGTGTCGAAATTTTTCTAAGTGTCGAACTTTTTCTAAGTTTCGAAATTTTTCTGTCAGAATTTTTGTAAGTGTCCGATTTTTTCTAAGTGTCGAGATTTTTGTGTCGGAATTTTTCAAAGTGTCGGAATTTTTCTATATGTCGGAATTTTTCTAAGTGTCGGAATTTTTCTAAGTGTCGGAATTTTTCTAAGTGTCGGAATTTTTCTAAGTGTCGGAATATTTCTAAGTGTCGGAATTTTTCTATGTCGGAATTTTTCTAAGTGTCGGAAATTTTCTAAGTGTCGAGATTTTTCTAAGTCGACATTTTTGTAAGTGTCGGATTTTTTCTAAGTGTTGAGATTTTTCTCTCGGAATTTTTCTAAGTGTCGGATTTTTTCTAAGTGTCGAAATTTTTCTGTCAGAATTTTTGTAAGTGTCGGATTTTTTCTAATTGTCGAGATTTTTCTGTCGGAATTTTTCTAAGTGTCAGATTTTTTCTAAGTGTGGAAACTTTTCTAAGTGTCGAAATCTTTCTGTCAGAATTTTTGTAAGTGTCCGATTTTTTCTAAGTGTCGAGATTTTTGTGTCGAAATTTTTCTAAGAGTCGGATTTTTTCTAAATGTCAAAATTTTTCCGTCAGAATTTTTCTAAGTGTCGGATTTTTTCTAAGTGCCGGATTTTTTCTAAATGTCAACATTTTTCTGTCAGAATTTTCTAAATGTCGGATTTTTTCTAAGTGTTGAAACTTTTCTGAATTTCTAAACTTTTCTAAGTGTCGCATTTTTTCTAAATGTCGAAACTTTTCTCAATGTCGAAACTTTTCTAAGTGTCGGATGTTTTCTAACTGTCGTATTATTTGTAAGTATCGAAACTTTTCTGTCGAAATTTTTCTAAGTGTCGACATTTTTCTAAGTGTCGGATTTTTTCTGAGTGTAGGATTTTTTCTAAGTGTCGAGATTTTTCTGTTGTAATTTTTGTAAGTGTCGGATCTTTTCTAAGTGTTGGATTTTTTCTAAGTGTTGAAATTTTTCTGTCAGAATTTTTCTAACTGTTGGATTTTTTCTAAGTGTCGAGATTTTTCTGTCGGATTTTTTCTGAGTGTCGGATTTTTTCTAAGTGTCGAGATTTTTCTGTTGTAATTTTTGTAAGTGTCGGATTTTTTCTAAGTGTCGAGATTTTTCTGTCGGAATTTTTCTAAGTGTCGGATTTTTTCTAAGTGTCGAAATTTTTCTGTCAGAATTTTTGTAAGTGTCGGATTTTTTCTAAGTGTCGAGATGTTTCTGTCGGAATTTTTCTAAGTGTCGGAATTTTTCTAAGTGTCAGATTTTTTCTAAGTGTGGAAACTTTTCTAAGTGTCGAAATCTTTCTGTCAGAATTTTTGTAAGTGTCCGATTTTTTCTAAGTGTCGAGATTTTTGTGTCGAAATTTTTCTAAGAGTCGGATTTTTTCTAAATGTCAAAATTTTTCCGTCAGAATTTTTCTAAGTGTCGGATTTTTTCTAAGTGCCGGATTTTTTCTAAATGTCAACATTTTTCTGTCAGAATTTTCTAAATGTCGGATTTTTTCTAAGTGTTGAAACTTTTCTGAATTTCTAAACTTTTCTAAGTGTCGCATTTTTTCTAAATGTCGAAACTTTTCTCAATGTCTAAACTTTTCTAAGTGTCGGATGTTTTCTAACTGTCGTATTATTTGTAAGTATCGAAACTTTTCTGTCGAAATTTTTCTAAGTGTCGACATTTTTCTAAGTGTCGGATTTTTTCTGAGTGTAGGATTTTTTCTAAGTGTCGAGATTTTTCTGTTGTAATTGTTGTAAGTGTCGGATTTTTTCTAAGTGTTGGATTTTTTCTAAGTGTTGAAATTTTTCTGTCAGAATTTTTCTAACTGTTGGATTTTTTCTAAGTGTCGAGATTTTTCTGTCGGAATTTTTCTAAGTGTCGGATTTTTTCTAAGTGTCGAAATTTTTCTGTCAGAATTTTTGTAAGTGTCGGATTTTTTCTAAGTGTCGAGATGTTTCTGTCGGAATTTTTCTAAGTGTCGGAATTTTTCTAAGTGTCAGATTTTTTCTAAGTGTGGAAACTTTTCTAAGTGTCGAAATCTTTCTGTCAGAATTTTTGTAAGTGTCCGATTTTTTCTAAGTGTCGAGATTTTTGTGTCGAAATTTTTCTAAGAGTCGGATTTTTTCTAAATGTCAAAATTTTTCCGTCAGAATTTTTCTAAGTGTCGGATTTTTTCTAAGTGCCGGATTTTTTCTAAATGTCAACATTTTTCTGTCAGAATTTTCTAAATGTCGGATTTTTTCTAAGTGTTGAAACTTTTCTGAATTTCTAAACTTTTCTAAGTGTCGCATTTTTTCTAAATGTCGAAACTTTTCTCAATGTCTAAACTTTTCTAAGTGTCGGATGTTTTCTAACTGTCGTATTATTTGTAAGTATCGAAACTTTTCTGTCGAAATTTTTCTAAGTGTCGACATTTTTCTAAGTGTCGGATTTTTTCTGAGTGTAGGATTTTTTCTAAGTGTCGAGATTTTTCTGTTGTAATTGTTGTAAGTGTCGGATTTTTTCTAAGTGTTGAATTTTTTCTAAGTGTTGAAATTTTTCTGTCAGAATTTTTCTAACTGTTGGATTTTTTCTAAGTGTCGAGATTTTTCTGTCGGAATTTTTCTAAGTGTCGGATTTTTTCTAAGTGTCGAGATTTTTCTGTCGGAATTTTTCTAAGTGTCGGATTTTTTCTAAGTGTCGAAATTTTTCTGTCAGAATTTTTGTAAGTGTCGGATTTTTTCTAAATGTCGAAACTTTTCTGTGTCAAAATGTCTCTCATTGTCGGACTTCTGAGTGTCAAAACTTTTTTAAGTGCCGAAATTTTTCTAAGTGTCGGATTTTTTCTAAGTGTTGAGATTTTTCTGTCGGAATTTTTCTAAGTGTCGGATTTTTTCTAAGTGTCGGATTTTTTCTAAGTGTCGAAATTTTTCTGTCAGAATTTTTGTAAGTGTCGGACTTTTTCTAAGTGTCGGAATTTTTCTAAGTGTCGGAATTTTTCTAAGTGTCAGATTTTTTCTAAGTGTGGAAACTTTTCTAAGTGTCGAAATCTTTCTGTCAGAAATTTTGTAAGTGTCCGATTTTTTCTAAGTGTCGAGATTTTTGTGTCGAAATTTTTCTAAGAGTCGGATTTTTCTAAATGTCAAAATTTTTCCGTCAGAATTTTTCTGAGTGTCGGATTTTTTCTAAATGTCGTATTTTTTCTAAGTGTCGTATTTTTTCTAAGTGTCGGATTTCTTCTAAGTGTCGGATTTTTTCTAAGTGTCGGATTTTTTCTAAGTGTCGGATTTCTTCTAAGTGTCGAAACTTTTCTGTCGGAATTTTTCTAAGTGTCGGATTTTTTCTGAGTGTCAAATTTTTTGTAAGTGTCGAAATTTTTCTGTCAAATTTTTTGTAAGTGTCGAAATTTTTCTGTCGGATTTTTTGTAAGTGTCAAAATTTTTCTGTCAGAATTTTTCTAAGTGTCGGATTTTTTGTAAGTGTCGGATTTTTTCTAAGTGTCGGATTTTTTCTAAGTTTCGGATTTTTTCTAAGTGTCAGGTTTTTTCTAAGTGTCAACACTTTCCTGAGTATCGAAATTTTTCTTAGTGTCGGATTTTTTCTAAATGTCGAAACTTTTCTGTGTCAAAATGTCTCTAATTGTCGGACTTCTGAGTGTCAAAACTTTTTTAAGTGTCCAGATTTTTCTGTTGTAATTGTTGTAATGTCGGATTTTTTCTAAGTGTTGAATTTTTTCTAAGTGTTGAAATTTTTCTGTCAGAATTTTTCTAACTGTTGGATTTTTTCTAAGTGTCGAGATTTTTCTGTCGGAATTTTTCTAAGTGTCGGATTTTTTCTAAGTGTCGAGATTTTTCTGTCGGAATTTTTCTAAGTGTCGGATTTTTTCTAAGTGTCGAAATTTTTCTGTCAGAATTTTTGTAAGTGTCGGATTTTGTGTAAGTGTCGGATTTTTTCTAAGTGTCGGATTTTTTGTAAGTGTCGGATTTTTTCTAAGTGTCGGATTTATTCTAAGTGTCGGATTTTTTCTAAGTGTCAGGTTTTTTCTAAGTGTCAACACTTTCCTGAGTATCGAAATTTTTCTTAGTGTCGGATTTTTTCTAAATGTCGAAACTTTTCTGTGTCAAAATGTCTCTAATTGTTGGACTTCTGAGTTTCAAAACTTTTTTAAGTGCCGAAATTTTTCTAAGTGTCGGATTTTTTCTAAGTGTCGGATTTTTTCTGAGTGTCGGATTTTTTATAAGTGTCGAGATTTTTCTGTTGTAATTTTTGTAAGTGTCGGATTTTTTCTAAGTGTTGGATTTTTTCTAAGTGTTGAAATTTTTCTGTCAGAATTTTTCTAACTGTTGGATTTTTTCTAAGTGTCGAGATTTTTCTGTCGGAATTTTTCTAAGTGTCAGATTTTTTCTAAGTGTCGGATGTTTACTAAGTGTCGGAATTTTTCTAAGTGTCGGAATTTTTCTAAGTGTCGGAATTTTTCTAAGTGTCGGAATTTTTCTAAGTGTCAGATTTTTTCTAAGTGTGGAAACTTTTCTAAGTGTCGAAATCTTTCTGTCAGAATTTTTGTAAGTGTCCGATTTTTTCTAAGTGTCGAGATTTTTGTGTCGAAATTTTTCTAAGAGTCGGATTTTTTCTAAATGTCAAAATTTTTCCGGCAGAATTTTTCTAAGTGTCGGATTTTTTCTAAGTGCCGGATTTTTTCTAAATGTCAACATTTTTCTGTCAGAATTTTCTAAATGTCGGATTTTTTCTAAGTGTTGAAACTTTTCTGAATTTCTAAACTTTTCTAAGTGTCGCATTTTTTCTAAATGTCGAAACTTTTCTCAATGTCTAAACTTTTCTAAGTGTCGGATGTTTTCTAACTGTCGTATTATTTGTAAGTATCGAAACTTTTCTGTCGAAATTTTTCTAAGTGTCGACATTTTTCTAAGTGTCGGATTTTTTCTGAGTGTAGGATTTTTTCTAAGTGTCGAGATTTTTCTGTTGTAATTGTTGTAAGTGTCGGATTTTTTCTAAGTGTTGAATTTTTTCTAAGTGTTGAAATTTTTCTGTCAGAATTTTTCTAACTGTTGGATTTTTTCTAAGTGTCGAGATTTTTCTGTCGGAATTTTTCTAAGTGTCGGATTTTTTCTAAGTGTCGAGATTTTTCTGTCGGAATTTTTCTAAGTGTCGGATTTTTTCTAAGTGTCGAAATTTTTCTGTCAGAATTTTTGTAAGTGTCCGATTTTTTCTAAGTGTCGAGATTTTTGTGTCGAAATTTTTCTAAGAGTCGGATTTTTTCTAAATGTCAAAATTTTTCCGTCAGAATTTTTCTAAGTGTCGGATTTTTTCTAAGTGCCGGATTTTTTCTAAATGTCAACATTTTTCTGTCAGAATTTTCTAAATGTCGGATTTTTTCTAAGTGTTGAAACTTTTCTGAATTTCTAAACTTTTCTAAGTGTCGCATTTTTTCTAAATGTCGAAACTTTTCCCCGTATATACTCGCAGGACAAACGGGAAGACTTTGTCAAAAAATCGCGACGAATACACGTGCCGCTCTGTCCCGGACCGCCCCGCCCCGAGGGGGGGTCCTAAAAATAGGCGAGCGGCGCCCGGTCGGGCGGGACGGCGCAGCCCGCGACCCCGCGAGGGAGACGCGGCCCCCGGGCCCCCGGGGGCCGGGCGGGGCCAATCCTATGGATTTTTGGAAACGTTCCCGGTTGTCCCGTTTCGGCATAAATCCCGCTCTCGGCCACCAGGTGGCGAAATTTTTTCCCCCCGCACGGGACAATCGGGAACACTTTGGACAAAAGGGAACACGCCCCGACGAGCTCATCCGAAACGTCCGAAATGTTCCCGAGGCCCGAAGCCCCGGACCAAACGGGAAAACTTTTGCCGTTTGGGAAGACAATCGCGAACACTCGGCCGCCCTATTAAAAACAGGCCAAATGTACCGGGGTTTCTAAAGTGTTGTCCGACACGTTCTGGGGTGCCAGTACGGACCCTTCCCATGGGTCCAGGACCGCCAGAATTTGGTCCTTGGTTCTCCACGACACCCTAACCAACACTGAACAGGTTCCAGGCCATCACTTTACTGCTAAGTGTGTTAAACGACATATTGGCATTGAAAAATGCAGCACTTGTTTCATTTGCGAAGGACAGTTGGGAACACTTTTGCCAATTGGGAACACTTATGATTGTATGGTTGGACGTTTACCTCCAGGCCCCCCAGTCTCAGCTGCCAGGCCCAGAAAGTGTCTCTTAGCCTGGATCCACGAGCTGTTGCCCTGGCAGACAATATTTGGGAAAGGACAATCGGGAATACTTTTGCCAATTGGGAACACTTTTTGATATCTGGGAAAGACAATCGTGAACACTCAGCCACCCTATTAAAAACAGGCCAAATGTACTGGGATTTCTAAAGTGTTGTCTGACATGTTCTGGGGTGCCAGTATGGACCCTTCCTATGGGTCCAGGACCACCAGAATTTGATCCCTGGTTCTCCACGACACCCTCACCAACACTCAACAAGTTCCAGGTCATCACTTCACTGCTAAGTGTGTTAAACAATATACTGCCATTGAAAAATGCAGTGTGACCTTTAGGTTTAATAATGTGAGACACTTGGGAACACTTTTGCCAATTGGGAAGGACGACTGGGAACACTCACTCCCCTATGAAAAACAGGCCAAATGTCCTGGTTGAGGCTGTGAACCCTTGTAGGGTTTTGGGGGGGGTCTGGGGGCGGGGGAAGAGGGGGGGATGCATATGACAATCGGGAATATTTTTGCCAATTGGGAACACTTTTGTCATTTGGGAAAGAGAATTGGGAACACTTTTGCCAATTGGGAACACTTATGATTGTGTGGTTGGATGTTGACCTCCAGGCCCCCCAGTCTCAGCTGCCAGGCCCAGAAAGTGTCTCTAAGCCTGGATTGAAAAGCTCATGCCCCTGGCAGACAATGTTTGGGAAAGGACAATCGGGAATACTTTTGCCAATTGGGAACACTTTCTGGATATTTGGGAAAGACAATTGTGAACACTCAGCCACCCTATTAAAAACAGGCCAAATGTCCTGGGATTTCTAAAGTGTTGTCTGACACGTTCTGGGGATGCCAGTATGGACCCTTCCCATGGGTCCAGGACCACCAGAATTTGGTCCCTGGTTCTCCACGACACACTCACCAACACTGAACAGGTTCCAGGCCATCACTTCGCTGCTAAGTGTGTTAAACAATGTACTGCCATTGAAAAATGCAGTGTGACCTTTAGGTTTTATAATGTGAGACACTTGGGAACACTTTTGCCAATTGGGAAGGACTTTTGGGAACACTCAATCCCCTATTAAGAACAGGCCAAATGTCCTGGTTGAGGCTGTGAACCCTTGTAGGGTTTTGGGGGGGTCTGGGGGCGGGGGAAGAGGGGGGGTGCATAGGACAATCGGGAATATTCTTGCCAATTGGGAACACTTATGATTTTATGGGTGAGTGTTGACCTCCAGGCCCCACAGTCTCAGCTCCCAGGCCCACAAACTGTCTCTAAGCCTGGGGTAACAGGCTTGTGCCCCTGGAAAGACCATTTTTGGGAAAGAACATTTGGGAACACTTTTGCCAATTGGGAACACTTATGATTGTATGGGTGAGTGTTGACCTCCAGGCCCCACAGTCTCACCTCCCAGGCCCGCAAAGTGTCTCTAAGCCTGGGGTAACAGCCTCGTGCCCCTGGTAGAACATTTTTGGGAAAGAACATTTGGGAACACTTTTGCCAATTGGGAACACTTATGATTGTATGGGTGAGTGTTGACCTCCAGGCCCCACAGTCTCACCTCCCAGGCCCGCAAAGTGTCTCTAAGCCTGGGGTAACAGCCTCGTGCCCCTGGTAGACCATTTTTGGGAAATTACATTTGGGAACACCTTTGCCAATTGGGAACACTTATGATTGTATGGGTGAGTGTTGACCTCCAGGCCCCACAGTCTCACCTCCCAGGCCCACAAAGTGTCTCTAAGCCTGGGGTAACAGGCTCGTGCCCCTGGTAGACCATTTTTGGGAAAGTCTTGAATTTTTTCTAAGTTTTTGACCAGAGGAGGGGGACTGCAGGAACTGTTGGCCTGCTTGCCTCCCCTTCCCTGGTTGAAAAACTTTAACTATGTTTTTCTTAAAGTTTCGTGCCCCTGGTAGACCTTTTTTGGGAAATAACGATTGGGAACACTTTTGCCAATTGGGAACACTTATGATTGTATGGGTGAGTGTTGACCTCCAGGCCCCACAGTCTCACCTCCCAGGCCCACAAAGTGTCTCTAAGCCTGGGGTAACAGCCTTGTGCCCCTGGTAGACCATTTTTGGGAAAGAACGATTGGGAACACTTTTGCCAATTGGGAACACTTATGATTGCATGGGTGAGTGTTGACCTCCAGGCCCCTCAGTCTCACCTCCCAGGCCCACAAAGGGTGTCTATCCCTGGGTTAAAAGTGGCAGGGGATGGGTCAAAAACGTCTTGAATTTTTTCTAAGTTTTCGACCAGAGGAGGGGGACTGCAGGAACTGTTGGCCTGCCTGCCTCCCCTTCCCTGGTTGAAAAACTTTAACTATGTTTTTCTTAAAGTTTCGTGCCCCTGGTAGACCATTTTTGGGAAATTACATTTGGGAACACTTTTGCCAATTGGGAACACTTATGATTGTATGGGTGAGTGTTGACCTCCAGGCCCCACAGTCTCACCTCCCAGGCCCACAAAGTGTCTCTAAGCCTGGGGTAACAGGCTCATGCCCCTGGTAGACCATTTTTGGGAAAGTCTTGAATTTTTTCTAAGTTTGTGACCAGAGGAGGGGGACTGCAGGAACTGTTGGCCTGCTTGCCTCCCCTTCCCTGGTTGAAAAACTTTAACTATGTTTTTCTTAAAGTTTCGTGCCCCTGGTAGACCATTTTTGGGAAATAACGATTGGGAACACTTTTGCCAATTGGGAACACTTATGATTGTATGGGTGAGTGTTGACCTCCAGGCCCCACAGTCTCACCTCCCAGGCCCACAAAGTGTCTCTAAGCCTGGGGTAACAGCCTCGTGCCCCTGGTAGACCATTTTTGGGAAATAACGATTGGGAACACTTTTGCCAATTGGGAACACTTATGATTGCATGGGTGAGTGTTGAACTCCAGGCCCCACAGTCTCACCTCCCAGGCCCACAAAGTGTCTCTAAGCCTGGGGTAACAGGCTCGTGCCCCTGGTAGACCATTTTTGGGAAAGTCTTGAATTTTTTCTAAGTTTTTGACCAGAGGATGGGGACTGCAGTAACTGTTGGCCTGCCTGCCTCCCCTTCCCTGGTTGAAAAACTTTAACTATGTTTTTCTTAAAGTTTCGTGCCCCTGGTAGACCATTTTTGGGAAAGAACATTTGGGAACACTTTTGCCAATTGGGAACACTTATGATTGCATGGGTGAGTGTTGACCTCCAGGCCCCACAGTCTCACCTCCCAGGCCCACAAAGTGTCTCTAAGCCTGGGTTAACAAGCTCATGCCCCCTGCTAGACCAACTGTCCTTAATTGGAAACAATAAGGGAATCAATTAAAGAATTAGGGAAACTGTTAGGATGGTAGGTCAATTGGGAATATTATGGACATTTAGGAAGGAAATTTGGGAACATTTTTGCCATTTAGAAAGGACATTGGGGAATAGTTTTGACATTTAGAAAGGACAATTAGGAAAATTTTTGACATTTGGGAATACATTTGCAATTTGAGTTGGGCAATTGGGACCACACCTAAGAAGATAGGCCAACGGTTCTTTTCATGGCTATTAACACTTTATTTAGAGACATTAAGCCAGTATTTAAGGAAACTAACTTGTTATTTAGAGAAATTAAGTGAATATTAATAGATACAAAGTCAATAAATGAAGAAAACTGTCCTTAATTGGAAACAATAAGGGAATCAATTAAAGAATTAGGGAAACTGTTAGGATGGTAGGTCAATTGGGAATATTATGGACATTTAGGAAGGAAATTTGGGAACATTTTTGCCATTTAAAAAGGACATTGGGGAATAGTTTTGACATTTAGAAAGGACAATTAGGAAAATTTTTGACATTTGGGAATACATTTGCAATTTGAGTTGGGCAATTGGGACCACACCTAAGAAGATAGGCCAACGGTTCTTTTCATGGCTATTGACACTTTATTTAGAGACATTAAGCCAGTATTTAAGGAAACTAACTTGTTATTTAGAGAAATTAAGTGAATATTAATAGATACAAAGTCAATAAATGAAGAAAACTGTCCTTAATTGGAAACAATAAGGGAATCAATTAAAGAATTAGGGAAACTGTTAGGATGGTAGGTCAATTGGGAATATTATGGACATTTAGGAAGGAAATTTGGGAACATTTTTGCCATTTAGAAAGGACATTGGGGAATAGTTTTGACATTTAGAAAGGACAATTAGGAAAATTTTTGACATTTGGGAATACATTTGCAATTTGAGTTGGGCAATTGGGACCACACCTAAGAAGATAGGCCAACGGTTCTTTTCATGGCTATTGACACTTTATTTAGAGACATTAAGCCAGTATTTAAGGAAACTAACTTGTTATTTAGAGAAATTAAGTGAATATTAATAGATACAAAGTCAATAAATGAAGAAAACTGTCCTTAATTGGAAACAATAAGGGAATCAATTAAAGAATTAGGGAAACTGTTAGGATGGTAGGTCAATTGGGAATATTATGGACATTAAGGAAGGAAATTTGGGAACATTTTTGCCATTTAGAAAGGACATTGGGGAATAGTTTTGACATTTAGAAAGGACAATTAGGAAAATTTTTGACATTTGGGAATACATTTGCAATTTGAGTTGGGCAATTGGGACCACACCTAAGAAGATAGGCCAACGGTTCTTTTCATGGCTATTAACACTTTATTTAGAGACATTAAGCCAGTATTTAAGGAAAATAACTTGTTATTTAGAGAAATTAAGTGAATATTAATAGATACAAAGTCAATAAATGAAGAAAACTGTCCTTAATTGGAAACAATAAGGGAATCAATTAAAGAATTAGGGAAACTGTTAGGATGGTAGGTCAATTGGGAATATTATGGACATTTAGGAAGGAAATTTGGGAACATTTTTGCCATTTAGAAAGGACATTGGGGAATAGTTTTGACATTTAGAAAGGACAATTAGGAAAATTTTTGACATTTGGGAATACATTTGCAATTTGAGTTGGGCAATTGGGACCACACCTAAGAAGATAGGCCAACGGTTCTTTTCATGGCTATTAACACTTTATTTAGAGACATTAAGCCAGTATTTAAGGAAAATAACTTGTTATTTAGAGAAATTAAGTGAATATTAATAGATACAAAGTCAATAAATGAAGAAAACTGTCCTTAATTGGAAACAATAAGGGAATCAATTAAAGAATTAGGGAAACTGTTAGGATGGTAGGTCAATTGGGAATATTATGGACATTTAGGAAGGAAATTTGGGAACATTTTTGCCATTTAAAAAGGACATTGGGGAATAGTTTTGACATTTAGAAAGGACAATTAGGAAAATTTTTGACATTTGGGAATACATTTGCAATTTGAGTTGGGCAATTGGGACCACACCTAAGAAGATAGGCCAACGGTTCTTTTCATGGCTATTGACACTTTATTTAGAGACATTAAGCCAGTATTTAAGGAAACTAACTTGTTATTTAGAGAAATTAAGTGAATATTAATAGATACAAAGTCAATAAATGAAGAAAACTGTCCTTAATTGGAAACAATAAGGGAATCAATTAAAGAATAAGGGAAACTGTTAGGATGGTAGGTCAATTGGGAATATTATGGACATTTAGGAAGGAAATTTGGGAACATTTTTGCCATTTAGAAAGGACATTGGGGAATAGTTTTGACATTTAGAAAGGACAATTAGGAAAATTTTTGACATTTGGGAATACATTTGCAATTTGAGTTGGGCAATTGGGACCACACCTAAGAAGATAGGCCAACGGTTCTTTTCATGGCTATTAACACTTTATTTAGAGACATTAAGCCAGTATTTAAGGAAAATAACTTGTTATTTAGAGAAACTAAGTGAATATTAATAGATACAAAGTCAACAAATGAAGAAAACTGTCCTTAATTGGAAACAATAAGGGAATCAATTAAAGAATTAGGGAAACTGTTAGGATGGTAGGACAATTGGGAACATTATGGTCATTTAGGAAGGACAATGGGGAAGACTCTGGACAATTGGGAAGGACAATTGGGAACACTCACCCACCCTATTAAAAACAGGCCAAATGTCCCGGTTTGGGCTTCCCTTATCCTGTTTTTCCCTTAGAGAAAACGGGACATTTGGCCTGTTTTTAATAGGGGGTTGAGTGTTCGCAAATGTCCTTCCTAAATGTCCAAAGCTTTCCCAAATGTAATATCTCCCCTGAAGCATTTTTGGATGCATTTTTGGCTTTTAACCTGAAACAGAAAAACAGCATTTTTTGGACTTTTGGCTAGAGCCTTGGTTTTTACATATGTTGTTGCCAGCTCCCTAAGGAGTGCAACTGTGTCGGTTTGGACATGCTAGCACTTAGCATTGCTGCACAGGAAGCTCTGTCATTTGGGAACATTTTGGACAATTGGGAAGGAAAATTGGGAACACTCACCACCCTATTAAAAACAGGCCAAATGTCCCGGTTTGGGCTTCCCTTACAGTGCTCTTCCCTTAGAGAAAACGGGACATTTGGCCTGTTTTTAATAGGGGGTTGAGTGTTCCCAATTTTCCTTCCTAAATGTCCAAAGTGTTCCCAAATGTAATATCTCCCCTGAAGCATTTTTGGATGCATTTTTGGCTTTTAACCTGAAACAGAAAAACAGCATTTTTTGGACTTTCGGCTAGAGCCTTGGTTTTTACATATGTTGTTGCCAGCTCCCTAAGGAGTGCAACTGTGTTGGTTTGGACATGCTAGCATTTAGCATTGCTGCACAGGAAGCTCGGTCATTTGGGAAAATTTTGGACAATTGGAAAGGACAATTGGGAACACTCACCACCCTATTAAAAACAGGCCAAATGTCCCGGTTTGGGCTTCCCTTACAGTGCTCTTCCCTTAGAGAAAACGGGACATTTGGCCTGTTTTTAATAGGGCGGGTGAGTGTTCCCAAGTTTCCCAAGTCGTCTGACTCATTTCCAATGCTAATCTTTCACATTTAACAATGGAGTAATGACCTGAAACAAGTTCCATGTCAAAGAAGGTGTTCTGGAGGACCGATGACCAAATTTTGGTGGTCCTGGACCCATGGGAAGGGGCCCAAACAGGATTTTCATTTTTCGCTACGGGACTGCACAAGATAGCAGAAAATTGAGATTTTTTAAAACTTGAGCTAGAGCCCTGATTTTAACATATGCTGTTGCCAGCTCCCTAAGGAGTGCAACTGTGTCGGTTTGGACATGCTAGCACTTAGCATTGCTGCACAGGAAGCTCGGTCATTTGGGAACATTTTGGACAATTGGGAAGGAAAATTGGGAATACTCACCACCCTATTAAAAACAGGCCAAATGTCCCGGTTTGGGCTTCCCTTATCCTGTTTTTCCCTTAGAGAAAACGGGACGTTTGGCCTGTTTTTAATAGGGGGTTGAGTGTTCACAAATGTCCTTCCTAAATGTCCAAAGCTTTCCCAAATGTAATATCTCCCCTGAAGCATTTTGGATGCATTTTTGGCTTTTAACCTGAAACAGAAAAACAGCATTTTTTGGACTTTCGGCTAGAGCCTTGGTTTTTACATATGTTGTTGCCAGCTCCCTAAGGAGTGCAACTGTGTTGGTTTGGACATTCTAGCACTTAGCATTGCTGCACAGGAAGCTCGGTCATTTGGGAACATTTTGGACAATTGGGAAGGACAATTGGGAACCCTCACCACCCTATTAAAAACAGGCCAAATGTCCCGGTTTCCCTTACAGTGCTTTTCCCTTAGAGAAAACGGGACATTTGGCCTGTTTTTAATAGGGCGGGTCAGTGTTCCCAAATGTCCTTCCCAATTGGCTAAAGTGTTCCCAAGTTTCCAGAGTCGTCTGACTCATTTCCAATGCTAATCTTTCACATTTAACAATGGAATAATGACCTGAAACAAGTTCCATGTCAAAGAGGGTGTTCTGGAGGACCGATGACCAAATTTTGGTGGTCCTGGACCCATGGGAAGGGGCCCAAACAGGATTTTCATTTTTCGCTACGGGACTGCACAAGATAGCAGAAAATTGAGATTTTTTTAAACTTGAGCTAGAGCCCTGATTTTAACATATGTTGTTGCCAGCTCCCTAATGAGTGCAACTGGGTTGGTTTGGAATTGCTAGCACTTAGCATGGCTGCACAGGAAGCTCGGCCATTTGGGAAAATTTTGGACAATTGGGAAGGAAAATTGGGAACACTCACCCACCCTATTAAAAACAGGCCAAATGTCCCGGTTTGGGCTTCCCTTATCCTGTTCTTCCCTTAGAGAAAACGGGACATTTTGCCTGTTTTTAATAGGGGGTTGAGTGTTCCCAATTGTCCTTTCTAAATGTCCAAAGTGTTCCCAAATGTAATATCTCCCCTGAAGCATTTTTGGATGCATTTTTGGCTTTTAACCTGAAACAGAAAAACAGCATTTTTTGGACTTTCGGCTAGAGCCTTGGTTTTTACATATGTTGTTGCCAGCTCCCTAAGGAGTGCAACTGTGTTGGTTTGGACATGCTAGCACTTAGCATTGCTGCACAGGAAGCTCGGTCATTTGGGAACATTTTGGACAATTGGGAAGGACAATTGGGAACACTCACCCACCCTATTAAAAACAGGCCAAATGTCCCGGTTTCCCTTACAGTGCTTTTCCCTTAGAGAAAACGGGACATTTGGCCTGTTTTTAGTAGGGCGGGTGAGTGTTCCCAAATGTCCTTCCCAATTGGCTAAAGTGTTCCCAAGTTTCCCAAGTCGTCTGACTCATTTTCAATGCTAATCTTTCACATTTAACAATGGAATAATGACCTGAAACAAGTTCCATGTCAAAGAGGGTGTTCTGGAGGACCGATGACCAAATTTTGGTTGTCCTGGACCCATGGGAAGGGGCCTAAACAGGATTTTCATTTTTCGCTACGGGACTGCACAAGATAGCAGAAAATTGAGATTTTTTAAAACTTGAGCTAGAGCCCTGATTTTAACATATGTTTTTGCCACCTCCCTAAGGAGTGCAACTGTGTTGGTTTGGAATTGCTAGCACTTAGCATGGCTGAACAGGAAGCTCGGCCATTTGGGAAAATTTTGGACAATTGGGAAGGACAATTGGGAACACTCACCCATCCTATTAAAAACAGGCCAAATGTCCCGGTTTGGGCTTCCCTTATCCTGTTTTTCCCTTAGAGAAAACGGGACATTTGGCCTGTTTTTAATAGGGTGAGTAAGTGTTCCCAATTGTCCTTCCCAATTGGCTAAAGTGGTCCCAAATGTCTTAAGTTCCAGGGCAGCCATGCTAAGTGCTAGCCGACTTTTAAGCCTGACAGTGGGTGCAGCTGCAGCCTGGGCTCCCTTCCTCTCCCTGGAAGTCAGCTGGAATACCAGGGCCATGAAACAAAATTGCAAACACCCATATCCATCAGGGGGTGTGTGGGCCATGGAGTGTGTCCGATTTTGAGGCCTCTCCATGGGCTTAGCTCCAGTCGGGCCCCCCTTCCCCTTCCTGGAAGTCAGTTAGTATACCAGGGGCACGAAATAAAAAAACGTTGATACAAGGGTTTTCAGCCCGAACCAGGCCATTTGGCCTGTTTTTAATAGGGCGGGTGAGTGTTCCCAAATGTCCTTCCCAATTGGCTAAAGTGTTCCGAAATGTCTTAAGTTCCAAGGCAACCATGCTAAGTGCTAGCCGACTTTGAAGCCTGACAGTGGGTGCAGCTGCAGCCTGGGCTCCCTTCCTCTCCCTGGAAGTCAGTTAGTATACCAGGGGCATGAAAAAAAATTGCAAACACCCACATCCATCAGGGGGTGTGTGGGCCATGGAGTGTGTCCGATTTTGAGGCCTCTCCATGGGCTTAGCTCCAGTCGGGCCCCCCTTCCCCTTCCTGGAAGTCAGTTAGTATACCAGGGGCACGAAATAAAAAAACGTTGATACAAGGGTTTTCAGCCCGAACCAGGCCATTTGGCCTGTTTTTAATAGGGCGGGTGAGTGTTCCCAAATGTCCTTCCCAATTGGCTAAAGTGTTCCGAAATGTCTTAAGTTCCAAGGCAACCATGCTAAGTGCTAGCCGACTTTGAAGCCTGACAGTGGGTGCAGCTGCAGCCTGGGCTCCCTTCCTCTCCCTGGAAGTCAGTTAGTATACCAGGGGCATGAAAAAAAATTGCAAACACCCACATCCATCAGGGGGTGTGTGGGCCATGGAGTGTGTCCGATTTTGAGGCCTCTCCATGGGCTTAGCTCCAGTCGGGCCCCCCCTTCCCCTTCCTGGAAGTCAGTTAGTATACCAGGGGCACGAAAAAAAAAAAAGTTGATATAAGGGTTCACGGCCTCAACCAGGACATTTGGCCTGTTTTTAATAGGGGATTGAGTGTTCCCAATTGTCCTTTTCAATTGGCAAAAGTGTTCCCAATTGTCCTTCCCAATTGGCAAAAGTGTTCCCAAGTGTCCCAAATTATAAGACCCAAAGGTCAAAAGGCCATGTTCAATGCTAATAATTTTTTTTTCACATTTAACATTGAAATAAAGACCTGAAACCTTTGCCATGTCAAAGAGGGTGTTCTGGAGAATCTTTGACCAAATTTTGGGGGACCTAGACCCATGGGAAGGGTCCCTACTGGCCCCCCAAAAATATTTCTTGACACTTGGGAACATTTTTGACATTTCTCATGGCATTTTCAAAAATTTCAAATAATCATAATTAATAATGGAAAGCACCCAGAGAACCCAAATTTTGCACAGAAGTGGGCTGCAGTCCCCTCTAACAATGTGCATAAGTGTTTTTACTCCAAACCATCTAGAACGAAAAAAGTCTGGTTCAAGATTCCCCCAAAACATGGTCTTAGGATCATTATGTCCAACACCACTTTGAAATTTAGTTTTGAACAGAGAAACTTTTGTTCTGAGTGTGCCAGCGCCATGAAACTTTAATATGTTGTTCCCGGGCCTCAATGGGGCGGGGCCACCTTGGTTTGGAGTCGCTAGCACCTAGCATGCGCGCGTGGGAGGCGGGACAAATGGCATGCAAATGATAGGGACGATTTTTATAAGGGAAAATGAATGGGAAATGTTCCCAAATTTCCGGAGTGTAAACAGCCATATTTCTCCCAAAAATGTTGCTAAATGCGTGATTCCTGTATCTATGCGGCCGTTATGATCCCTAGATTCAGTGTGTAGGGCGTGGTTATTGTAGAACATCAGGAATCCTATCCGCTCAAGGCAAGGTTCCAGGGGGATGGAACCAAGCCTATAGCGTAGCCACGCCCCTGTTATTAAACATACTTGACATTTGTTTAAATATTTTAATGAGAAGTACTATTATTTCAATTGTACTTGTTAGAATCGCAAGGATTTTCTTCCATTTGGGAACACTTTGGCCATGTGGGAATATAAGGGGGTGAGCGAGTTGGGCAGAGTCCGACTTTGAGGCCTGATTTCAGGCTAAGGCCCAGTCCAGCCTGCCTTCATCTCTATGGAAGTCAGTTAATATACCAGGGGCACGAAAAAAAAGAAGTTGCTATAAGGGTTCACAGCCTCAACCAGGACATTTGGCCTGTTTTTAATAGGGTGGCTGAGTGTTCCCAATTCTCTTTCCCAAATACCAAAAAGTGTTCCCAATAGGCAAAAGTATTCCCGATTGTCCTTTCCCAAAAATTGTCTGCCAGGGGCATGAGCTTGTCAATCCAGGCTTAGAGACACTTTCTGGGCCTGGCAGCTGAGACTGGGGGGCCTGGAGGTCAACATCCAACCATACAATCATAAGTGTTCCCAATTGGCTAAAGTGTTCCCAAGTGTCCCAAAATATAAGACCCAAAGGTCAAAAGGCCATGTTCAATGCTAATAATTTTTTTTTCACATTTAACATTGATATATTGACCTGAAACCTGTTCCATGTAGTTGAGGGTGATCTGGAGAATCAATGTTCAATTTTGGGGGGACCTGGACCCATGGGAAGGGTCCACACTGGCCCTCCAAGAAGGGGTCTTGACATTTGGGAACACTTTGACCATTTCATGTACAGTTTCTGAGTCCTTATCCTGATTTTCCCTTAGAGAAAACGTGACATTTGGCCTGTTTTTAATAGGGGATTGAGTGTTCCCAATTGTCCTTCCCAATTGGCAAAAGTAATCCCAACTGTCCTTCCCAATTGTCAAAAGTGTTCCCAAGTGTCCCAAATTATAAGACCCAAAGGTCAAAAGGCCATGTTCAATGCTAATAATTTTTTTTTCACATTTAACATTGAAATAAAGACCTGAAACCTTTGCCATGTCAAAGAGGGTGTTCTGGAGAATCTTTGACCAAATTTTGGTGGACCTAGACCCATGGGAAGGGTCCCTACTGGCCCCCCAAAAATATTTATTGACACTTGGGAACATTTTTGACATTTCTCATGGCATTTTCAAAAATTTCAAATAATCATAATTAATAATGGAAAGCACCCAGAGACCCCAAATTTTGCACAGAAGTGGGCTGCAGTCCCCTCTAACAATGTGCATAAGTGTTTTTATTCCAAACCTTCTAGAACAAAAAAATGCTGGTTCAAGATTCCCCCAAAACATGGTCTTAGGATCGTGATGTCCAACACCACTTTGAAATTTAGTTTTGAATTGAGAAACTTTTGTTCTGAGTGGGCCAGCGCCACGAAACTTTAGTATGTTGTTCCCGGGCTGCAATGGGGCGGGGCCACCTTGGTTTGGAGTCGCTAGCACCTAGCATGCGCGCGTGGGAGGCGGGACAAATGGCATGCAAATGATAGGGACGATTTTTATAAGGGAAAATGAATGGGAAATGTTCCCAAATGTTCGGAGTTTAAACAGCCATATTTCTCCCAAAAATGTTGCTACATGCGTGATTCCTGTATCTATGCGGCCGTTATGATCCCTAGATTAAGTGTGTAGGGCGTGGTTATTGTAGAACATCAGGAATCCTATCCGCTCAAGGCAAGGTTCCAGGGGGATGGAACCAAGCCTATATTGCAGCCACGCCCCTGTTATTAAACATACTTGACATTTGTTTAAATATTTTAATGAGAAGTACTATTATTTCAATTGTACTTGTTAGAATCTCAAGGATTTTCTTCCATTTGGGAACACTTTGGCCATATGGGAATATAAGGGGGTGAGCGAGTTGGGCAGAGTCCGACTTTGAGGCCTGATTTCAGGCTAAGGCCCAGTCCAGCCTCCCTTCATCTCTATGGAAGTCAGTTAATATACCAGGGGCACGAAAAAAAAGAAGTTGCTATAAGGGTTCACAGCCTCAACCAGGACATTATGCCTGTTTTTAATAGGGGATTGAGTGTTGCCAATTGTCCTTCCCAATTGGAAAAAGTGTTCCCAAGTGTCCCACATTATTAAACCTAAAGGTCATGCTCCATTTTTCAATGCCAATATATCGTTTAACACACTTAGCAGTGAAGTGATGGCCTGGAACCTGTTCAGTGTTGGTGAGGGTGACGTGGAGAACCAAGGACCAAATTCTGGTGGTCCTGGACCCATGGGAAGGGTCCATACTGGCACCCGAGAACGTGTCAGACAACACTTTAGAAATCACACGACATTTGGCCTGTTTTTAATAGGGTGGCTGAGTGTTCCCAATTCTCTTTCCCAAATATCAAAAAGTGTTCCTCATTGGCAAAAGTGTTCCCGATTGTCCTATGCACCCCCCCTCTCCCCCCACCCCCAGACCCCCCAAACCCCATTGTTCCCATGTTTACACCCCAAATGGCGAGAATCTTCCCAAAGTAACATGCACGCTCCTGCCAAATGGCAAAAACGGCGACCACATTGACATTGGGGTGCGTTTCGGCCAATGGCCATACTTTTCAATGCAAAATCTCGGACACCGGGGAACGTTTCCCTAGTCTCAATGTCTAAACTTTTCTAAGTGTCGGATGTTTTCTAACTGTCGTATTATTTGTAAGTGTCGAAACTTTTCTGTCGAAATTTTTCTAAGTGTCGACATTTTTCTACGTGTCGGATTTTTTCTGAGTGTCTGATTTTTTCTAAGTGTCGACATTTTTCTGTTGTAATTTTTGTAAGTGTCGGATTTTTTCTAAGTGTTGGATTTTTTCTAAGTGTTGAAATTTTTCTGTCAGAATTTTTCTAACTGTTGGATTTTTTCTAAGTGTCGAGATTTTTCTGTCGGAATTTTTCTAAGTGTCGGATTTTTTCTAAGTGTCGGATTTTTTCTAAGTGTCGAAATTTTTCTGTCAGAATTTTTGTAAGTGTCGGATTTTTTCTAAGTGTCGAGATTTTTCTGTCGGAATTTTTCTAAGTGTCGGATTTTTTCTAAGTGTCGGATTTTTTCTAAGTGTCGAAATTTTTCTGTCAGAATTTTTGTAAGTGTCGTATTATTTGTAAGTATCGAAACTTTTCTGTCGAAATTTTTCTAAGTGTCGACATTTTTCTAAGTGTCGGATTTTTTCTGAGTGTAGGATTTTTTCTAAGTGTCGAGATTTTTCTGTTGTAATTTTTGTAAGTGTCGGATCTTTTCTAAGTGTTGGATTTTTTCTAAGTGTTGAAATTTTTCTGTCAGAATTTTTCTAACTGTTGGATTTTTTCTAAGTGTCGAGATTTTTCTGTCGGATTTTTTCTGAGTGTCGGATTTTTTCTAAGTGTCGAGATTTTTCTGTTGTAATTTTTGTAAGTGTCGGATTTTTTCTAAGTGTTGGATTTTTTCTAAGTGTTGAAATTTTTCTGTCAGAATTTTTCTAACTGTTGGATTTTTTCTAAGTGTCGAGATTTTTCTGTCGGAATTTTTCTAAGTGTCGGATTTTTTCTAAGTGTCGAAATTTTTCTGTCAGAATTTTTGTAAGTGTCGGATTTTTTCTAAGTGTCGAGATGTTTCTGTCGGAATTTTTCTAAGTGTCGGAATTTTTCTAAGTGTCAGATTTTTTCTAAGTGTGGAAACTTTTCTAAGTGTCGAAATCTTTCTGTCAGAATTTTTGTAAGTGTCCGATTTTTTCTAAGTGTCGAGATTTTTGTGTCGAAATTTTTCTAAGAGTCGGATTTTTTCTAAATGTCAAAATTTTTCCGTCAGAATTTTTCTAAGTGTCGGATTTTTTCTAAGTGCCGGATTTTTTCTAAATGTCAACATTTTTCTGTCAGAATTTTCTAAATGTCGGATTTTTTCTAAGTGTTGAAACTTTTCTGAATTTCTAAACTTTTCTAAGTGTCGCATTTTTTCTAAATGTCGAAACTTTTCTCAATGTCTAAACTTTTCTAAGTGTCGGATGTTTTCTAACTGTCGTATTATTTGTAAGTATCGAAACTTTTCTGTCGAAATTTTTCTAAGTGTCGACATTTTTCTAAGTGTCGGATTTTTTCTGAGTGTAGGATTTTTTCTAAGTGTCGAGATTTTTCTGTTGTAATTGTTGTAAGTGTCGGATTTTTTCTAAGTGTTGGATTTTTTCTAAGTGTTGAAATTTTTCTGTCAGAATTTTTCTAACTGTTGGATTTTTTCTAAGTGTCGAGATTTTTCTGTCGGAATTTTTCTAAGTGTCGGATTTTTTCTAAGTGTCGAAATTTTTCTGTCAGAATTTTTGTAAGTGTCGGATTTTTTCTAAGTGTCGAGATGTTTCTGTCGGAATTTTTCTAAGTGTCGGAATTTTTCTAAGTGTCAGATTTTTTCTAAGTGTGGAAACTTTTCTAAGTGTCGAAATCTTTCTGTCAGAATTTTTGTAAGTGTCCGATTTTTTCTAAGTGTCGAGATTTTTGTGTCGAAATTTTTCTAAGAGTCGGATTTTTTCTAAATGTCAAAATTTTTCCGTCAGAATTTTTCTAAGTGTCGGATTTTTTCTAAGTGCCGGATTTTTTCTAAATGTCAACATTTTTCTGTCAGAATTTTCTAAATGTCGGATTTTTTCTAAGTGTTGAAACTTTTCTGAATTTCTAAACTTTTCTAAGTGTCGCATTTTTTCTAAATGTCGAAACTTTTCTCAATGTCTAAACTTTTCTAAGTGTCGGATGTTTTCTAACTGTCGTATTATTTGTAAGTATCGAAACTTTTCTGTCGAAATTTTTCTAAGTGTCGAAATTTTTCTAAGTGTCGGATTTTTTCTGAGTGTAGGATTTTTTCTAAGTGTCGAGATTTTTCTGTTGTAATTGTTGTAAGTGTCGGATTTTTTCTAAGTGTTGAATTTTTTCTAAGTGTTGAAATTTTTCTGTCAGAATTTTTCTAACTGTTGGATTTTTTCTAAGTGTCGAGATTTTTCTGTCGGAATTTTTCTAAGTGTCGGATTTTTTCTAAGTGTCGAGATTTTTCTGTCGGAATTTTTCTAAGTGTCGGATTTTTTCTAAGTGTCGAAATTTTTCTGTCAGAATTTTTGTAAGTGTCGGATTTTTTCTAAATGTCGAAACTTTTCTGTGTCAAAATGTCTCTCATTGTCGGACTTCTGAGTGTCAAAACTTTTTTAAGTGCCGAAATTTTTCTAAGTGTCGGATTTTTTCTAAGTGTTGAGATTTTTCTGTCGGAATTTTTCTAAGTGTCGGATTTTTTCTAAGTGTCGGATTTTTTCTAAGTGTCGAAATTTTTCTGTCAGAATTTTTGTAAGTGTCGGACTTTTTCTAAGTGTCGGAATTTTTCTAAGTGTCGGAATTTTTCTAAGTGTCAGATTTTTTCTAAGTGTGGAAACTTTTCTAAGTGTCGAAATCTTTCTGTCAGAAATTTTGTAAGTGTCCGATTTTTTCTAAGTGTCGAGATTTTTGTGTCGAAATTTTTCTAAGAGTCGGATTTTTCTAAATGTCAAAATTTTTCCGTCAGAATTTTTCTGAGTGTCGGATTTTTTCTAAATGTCGTATTTTTTCTAAGTGTCGTATTTTCTCTAAGTGTCGGATTTCTTCTAAGTGTCGGATTTTTTCTAAGTGTCGGATTTTTTCTAAGTGTCGGATTTCTTCTAAGTGTCGAAACTTTTCTGTCGGAATTTTTCTAAGTGTCGGATTTTTTCTGAGTGTCAAATTTTTTGTAAGTGTCGAAATTTTTCTGTCAAATTTTTTGTAAGTGTCGAAATTTTTCTGTCGGATTTTTTGTAAGTGTCAAAATTTTTCTGTCAGAATTTTTCTAAGTGTCGGATTTTTTGTAAGTGTCGGATTTTTTCTAAGTGTCGGATTTTTTCTAAGTGTCGGATTTTTTCTAAGTTTCGGATTTTTTCTAAGTGTCAGGTTTTTTCTAAGTGTCAACACTTTCCTGAGTATCGAAATTTTTCTTAGTGTCGGATTTTTTCTAAATGTCGAAACTTTTCTGTGTCAAAATGTCTCTAATTGTCGGACTTCTGAGTGTCAAAACTTTTTTAAGTGTCCAGATTTTTCTGTTGTAATTGTTGTAATGTCGGATTTTTTCTAAGTGTTGAATTTTTTCTAAGTGTTGAAATTTTTCTGTCAGAATTTTTCTAACTGTTGGATTTTTTCTAAGTGTCGAGATTTTTCTGTCGGAATTTTTCTAAGTGTCGGATTTTTTCTAAGTGTCGAGATTTTTCTGTCGGAATTTTTCTAAGTGTCGGATTTTTTCTAAGTGTCGAAATTTTTCTGTCAGAATTTTTGTAAGTGTCGGATTTTGTGTAAGTGTCGGATTTTTTCTAAGTGTCGGATTTTTTGTAAGTGTCGGATTTTTTCTAAGTGTCGGATTTATTCTAAGTGTCGGATTTTTTCTAAGTGTCAGGTTTTTTCTAAGTGTCAACACTTTCCTGAGTATCGAAATTTTTCTTAGTGTCGGATTTTTTCTAAATGTCGAAACTTTTCTGTGTCAAAATGTCTCTAATTGTTGGACTTCTGAGTTTCAAAACTTTTTTAAGTGCCGAAATTTTTCTAAGTGTCGGATTTTTTCTAAGTGTCGGATTTTTTCTGAGTGTCGGATTTTTTATAAGTGTCGAGATTTTTCTGTTGTAATTTTTGTAAGTGTCGGATTTTTTCTAAGTGTTGGATTTTTTCTAAGTGTTGAAATTTTTCTGTCAGAATTTTTCTAACTGTTGGATTTTTTCTAAGTGTCGAGATTTTTCTGTCGGAATTTTTCTAAGTGTCAGATTTTTTCTAAGTGTCGGATGTTTACTAAGTGTCGGAATTTTTCTAAGTGTCGGAATTTTTCTAAGTGTCGGAATTTTTCTAAGTGTCGGAATTTTTCTAAGTGTCAGATTTTTTCTAAGTGTGGAAACTTTTCTAAGTGTCGAAATCTTTCTGTCAGAATTTTTGTAAGTGTCCGATTTTTTCTAAGTGTCGAGATTTTTGTGTCGAAATTTTTCTAAGAGTCGGATTTTTTCTAAATGTCAAAATTTTTCCGGCAGAATTTTTCTAAGTGTCGGATTTTTTCTAAGTGCCGGATTTTTTCTAAATGTCAACATTTTTCTGTCAGAATTTTCTAAATGTCGGATTTTTTCTAAGTGTTGAAACTTTTCTGAATTTCTAAACTTTTCTAAGTGTCGCATTTTTTCTAAATGTCGAAACTTTTCTCAATGTCTAAACTTTTCTAAGTGTCGGATGTTTTCTAACTGTCGTATTATTTGTAAGTATCGAAACTTTTCTGTCGAAATTTTTCTAAGTGTCGACATTTTTCTAAGTGTCGGATTTTTTCTGAGTGTAGGATTTTTTCTAAGTGTCGAGATTTTTCTGTTGTAATTGTTGTAAGTGTCGGATTTTTTCTAAGTGTTGAATTTTTTCTAAGTGTTGAAATTTTTCTGTCAGAATTTTTCTAACTGTTGGATTTTTTCTAAGTGTCGAGATTTTTCTGTCGGAATTTTTCTAAGTGTCGGATTTTTTCTAAGTGTCGAGATTTTTCTGTCGGAATTTTTCTAAGTGTCGGATTTTTTCTAAGTGTCGAAATTTTTCTGTCAGAATTTTTGTAAGTGTCCGATTTTTTCTAAGTGTCGAGATTTTTGTGTCGAAATTTTTCTAAGAGTCGGATTTTTTCTAAATGTCAAAATTTTTCCGTCAGAATTTTTCTAAGTGTCGGATTTTTTCTAAGTGCCGGATTTTTTCTAAATGTCAACATTTTTCTGTCAGAATTTTCTAAATGTCGGATTTTTTCTAAGTGTTGAAACTTTTCTGAATTTCTAAACTTTTCTAAGTGTCGCATTTTTTCTAAATGTCGAAACTTTTCTCAATGTCTAAACTTTTCTAAGTGTCGGATGTTTTCTAACTGTCGTATTATTTGTAAGTGTCGAAACTTTTCTGTCGAAATTTTTCTAAGTGTCGACATTTTTCTACGTGTCGGATTTTTTCTGAGTGTCTGATTTTTTCTAAGTGTCGAGATTTTTCTGTTGTAATTTTTGTAAGTGTCGGATTTTTTCTAAGTGTTGGATTTTTTCTAAGTGTTGAAATTTTTCTGTCAGAATTTTTCTAACTGTTGGATTTTTTCTAAGTGTCGAGATTTTTCTGTCGGAATTTTTCTAAGTGTCGGATTTTTTCTAAGTGTCGGATTTTTTCTAAGTGTCGAAATTTTTCTGTCAGAATTTTTGTAAGTGTCGGATTTTTTCTAAGTGTCGAGATTTTTCTAAGTGTCGGATTTTTTCTAAGTGTCGGACTTTTTCTGTGTCGGATTTTTTCTAAGTGTCGAGATTTTTCTGTTGTAATTTTTGTAAGTGTCGGATTTTTTCTAAGTGTTGAAATTTTTCTGTCAGAATTTTTCTAACTGTTGGATTTTTTCTAAGTGTCGAGATTTTTCTGTCGGAATTTTTCTAAGTGTCGGATTTTTTCTAAGTGTTGAGATTTTTCTGTCGGAATTTTTCTGTCAGAATTTTTGTAAGTGTCGGATTTTTTCTAAGTGTCGAGATTTTTCTGTCGGAATTTTTCTAAGTGTCGGAATTTTTCTAAGTGTCAGATTTTTTCTAAGTGTGGAAACTTTTCTAAGTGTCGAAATCTTTCTGTCAGAATTTTTGTAAGTGTCCGATTTTTTCTAAGTGTCGAGATTTTTGTGTCGAAATTTTTCTAAGAGTCGGATTTTTTCTAAATGTCAAAATTTTTCCGTCAGAATTTTTCTAAGTGTCGGATTTTTTCTAAGTGCCGGATTTTTTCTAAATGTCAACATTTTTCTGTCAGAATTTTCTAAATGTCGGATTTTTTCTAAGTGTTGAAACTTTTCTGAATTTCTAAACTTTTCTAAGTGTCGCATTTTTTCTAAATGTCGAAAATTTTCTCAATGTCTAAACTTTTCTAAGTGTCGGATGTTTTCTAACTGTCGTATTATTTGTAAGTGTCGAAACTTTTCTGTCGAAATTTTTCTAAGTGTCGACATTTTTCTACGTGTCGGATTTTTTCTGAGTGTCTGATTTTTTCTAAGTGTCGAGATTTTTCTGTTGTAATTTTTGTAAGTGTCGGATTTTTTCTAACTGTTGGATTTTTTATAAGTGTCGAGATTTTTCTGTCGGAATTTTTCTAAGTGTCGGATTTTTTCTAAGTGTCGGATTTTTTCTAAGTGTCGGATTTTTTCTAAGTGTCGAAATTTTTCTGTCAGAATTTTTGTAAGTGTCGGATTTTTTCTAAGTGTCAAGATTTTTCTGTCGGAATTTTTCTAAGTGTCGGATTTTTTCTAAGTGTCGGATTTTTTCTAAGTGTCAGGTTTTTTCTAAGTTTCAACACTTTCCTGAGTATCGAAATTTTTCTTAGTGTTGGATTTTTTCTAAATGTCGAAACTTTTCTGTGTCAAAATGTCTCTAATTGTTGGACTTCTGAGTGTCAAAACTTTTTTAAGTGCCGAAATTTTTCTAAGTGTCGGATTTTTTCTAAGTGTCGGATTTTTTCTGTGTCGGATTTTTTCTAAGTGTCGAGATTTTTCTGTTGTAATTTTTGTAAGTGTCGGATTTTGTCTAAGTGTTGGATTTTTTCAAAGTGTTGAAATCTTTCTGTCAGAATTTTTGTAAGTGTCCGATTTTTTCTAAGTGGTGAAATTTTTCTGTCAGAATTTTTCTAACTGTTGGATTTTTTCTAAGTGTCGAAACCTTTCTGTCGGATTTTTTCTAAGTGTTGGATTTTTTCTAAGTGTTGAAATTTTTCTGTCAGAATTTTTCAAACTGTTGGATTTTTTCTAAGTGTCGAAATTTTTCTGTCGGAATTTTTGTAAGTGTCGGATTTTTTCTAAGTGTTGAGATTTTTCTGTCAGAATTTTTCTAAGTGTCGGAATTTTTCTAAGTGTCAGATGTTTTCTAAGTGTGGAAACTTTTCTAAGTGTCGAAATCTTTCTGTCAGAATTTTTGTAAGTGTCGGATTTTTTGTAAGTGTCGGATTTTTTCTAAGTGTCGGATTTTTTCTAAGTGTCAGGTTTTTTCTAAGTGTCAACACTTTCCTGAGTATCGAAATTTTTCTTAGTGTCGGATTTTTTCTAACTGTCGAAACTTTTCTGTGTCAAAATGTCTCTAATTGTCGGACTTCTGAGTGTCAAAACTTTTTTAAGTGCCGAAATTTTTCTAAGTGTCGGATTTTTTCTGAGTGTCGGATTTTTTCTAAGTGTCGAGATTTTTCTGTTGTAATTTTTGTAAGTGTCGGATTTTTTCTAAGTGTTGGATTTTTTCTAAGTGTTAAAATTTTTCTGTCAGAATTTTTGTAATTGTCGGATTTTTTCTAAGTGTTGAGATTTTTCTGTCGGATTTTTTCTAAGTGTCGAAATTTTTCTGTCAGAATTTTTGTAAGTGTCGGATTTTTACTAAGTGTTGAGATTTTTCTGTCGGAATTTTTCTGTCAGAATTTTTGTAAGTGTCGGATTTTTTCTAAGTGTCGAGATTTTTCTGTCGGAATTTTTCTAAGTGTCAGATTTTTTTTTAAGTGTGGAAACTTTTCTAAGTGTCGAAATCTTTCTGTCAGAATTTTTGTAAGTGTCCGATTTTTTCTAAGTGTCGAGATTTTTGTGTCGAAATTTTTCTAAGAGTCGGATTTTTTCTAAATGTCAAAATTTTTCCGTCAGAATTTTTCTAAGTGTCGGATTTTTTCTAAGTGCCGGATTTTTTCTAAATGTCAACATTTTTCTGTCAGAATTTTCTAAATGTCGGATTTTTTCTAAGTGTTGAAACTTTTCTGAATTTCTAAACTTTTCTAAGTGTCGCATTTTTTCTAAATGTCGAAAATTTTCTCAATGTCTAAACTTTTCGAAGTGTCGGATGTTTTCTAACTGTCGTATTATTTGTAAGTGTCGAAACTTTTCTGTCGAAATTTTTCTAAGTGTCGACATTTTTCTACGTGTCGGATTTTTTCTGAGTGTCTGATTTTTTCTAAGTGTCGAGATTTTTCTGTTGTAATTTTTGTAAGTGTCGGATTTTTTCTAAGTGTTGGATTTTTTCTAAGTGTTGAAATTTTTCTGTCAGAATTTTTCTAACTGTTGGATTTTTTCTAAGTGTCGAGATTTTTCTGTCGGAATTTTTCTAAGTGTCGGATTTTTTCTAAGTGTCGGATTTTTTCTAAGTGTCGAAATTTTTCTGTCAGAATTTTTGTAAGTGTCGGATTTTTTCTAAGTGTCGAGATTTTTCTGTCGGAATTTTTCTAAGTGTCGGATTTTTTCTAAGTGTCGGATTTTTTCTAAGTGTCGAATTTTTTCTAAGTGTCAGGTTTTTTCTAAGTGTCGGATTTTTTCTAACTGTTGGATTTTTTCTAAGTGTCGAGATTTTTGTGTCGGAATTTTTGTAAGTGTCGGATTTTTTCTAAGTGTTGAGATTTTTCTGTCGGAATTTTTCTAAGTGTCGGAATTTTTGTAAGTGTCGGAATTTTTCTAAGTGTCAGATTTTTTCTAAGTGTTGAAATCTTTCTGTCAGAATTTTTGTAAGTGTCCGATTTTTTCTAAGTGTTGAAATTTTTCTGTCAGAATTTTTCTAACTGTTGGATTTTTTCTAAGTGTCGAGATTTTTCTGTCGGAATTTTTGTAAGTGTCGGATTTTTTCTAAGTGTCGAAATTTTTCTGTCAGAATTTTGTAAGTGTCGGATTTTTTCTAAGTGTTGAAAGTTTTCTAAGTGTCGGATTTTTTCTAAGTGTCGGATTTTTTCTAAGTGTCGGATTTTTTCTAAGTGTCAGGTTTTTTCTAAGTGTCAACACTTTCCTGTTGGATTTTTTCTAAGTGTCGAGATTTTTCTGTCGGAATTTTTGTGTCGGATTTTTTCTAAGTGTCGAAATTTTTCTGTCAGAATTTTTGTAAGTGTCGTATTTTTTCTAAGTGTCGAGATCTTTCTGTCGGAATTTTTCTAAGTGTCGGAATTTTTCTAAGTGTCGGAATTTTTCTAAGTGTCAGATGTTTTCTAAGTGTGGAAACTTTTCTAAGTGTCGAAATCTTTCTGTCAGAATTTTTGTAAGTGTCGGATTTTTTCTAAGTGTCAGGTTTTTTCTAAGTGTCAACACTTTCCTGAGTATCGAAATTTTTCTTAGTGTCGGATTTTTTCTAAATGTCAAAACATTTCTGTGTCAAAATGTCTCTAATTGTCGGACTTCTGAGTGTCAAAACTTTTTTAAGTGCCGAAATTTTTCTAAGTGTCGGATTTTTTCTAAGTGTCGGATTTTTTCTGTGTCGGATTTTTTCTAAGTGTCAAGATTTTTCTGTTGTAATTTTTGTAAGTGTCGGATTTTTTCTAAGTGTTGAAATTTTTCTGTCAGAATTTTTCTAACTGTTGGATTTTTTCTAAGTGTCGAGATTTTTCTGTCGGAATTTTTCTAAGTGTTGGATTTTTTCTAAGTGTCGAAATTTTTCTGTCAGAATTTTTGTAAGTGTCGGATTTTTTCTAAGTGTTGAGATTTTTCTGTCGGAATTTTTCTGTCAGAATTTTTGTAAGTGTCGGATTTTTTCTAAGTGTCGAGATTTTTCTGTCGGAATTTTTCTAAGTGTCGGAATTTTTCTAAGTGTCAGATTTTTTCTAAGTGTGGAAACTTTTCTAAGTGTCGAAATCTTTCTGTCAGAATTTTTGTAAGTGTCCGATTTTTTCTAAGTGTCGAGATTTTTGTGTCGAAATTTTTCTAAGAGTCGGATTTTTTCTAAATGTCAAAATTTTTCCGTCAGAATTTTTCTAAGTGTCGGATTTTTTCTAAGTGCCGGATTTTTTCTAAATGTCAACATTTTTCTGTCAGAATTTTCTAAATGTCGGATTTTTTCTAAGTGTTGAAACTTTTCTGAATTTCTAAACTTTTCTAAGTGTCGCATTTTTTCTAAATGTCGAAACTTTTCCCCGTATATACTCGCAGGACAAACGGGAAGACTTTGTCAAAAAATCGCGACGAATACACGTGCCGCTCTGTCCCGGACCGCCCCGCCCCGAGGGGGGGTCCTAAAAATAGGCGAGCGGCGCCCGGTCGGGCGGGACGGCGCAGCCCGCGACCCCGCGAGGGAGACGCGGCCCCCGGGCCCCCGGGGGCCGGGCGGGGCCAATCCTATGGATTTTTGGAAACGTTCCCGGTTGTCCCGTTTCGGCATAAATCCCGCTCTCGGCCACCAGGTGGCGAAATTTTTTCCCCCCGCACGGGACAATCGGGAACACTTTGGACAAAAGGGAACACGCCCCGACGAGCTCATCCGAAACGTCCGAAATGTTCCCGAGGCCCGAAGCCCCGGACCAAACCGGAAAACTTTTGCCGTTTGGGAAGACAATCGCGAGCACTCGGCCGCCCTATTAAAAACAGGCCAAATGTCGCGGGGTTTCTAAAGTGTTGTCCGACACGTTCTGGGGTGCCAGTACGGACCCTTCCCATGGGTCCAGGACCGCCAGAATTTGGTCCTTGGTTCTCCACGACACCCTAACCAACACTGAACAGGTTCCAGGCCATCACTTTACTGCTAAGTGTGTTAAACGACATATTGGCATTGAAAAATGCAGCACTTGTTTCATTTGCGAAGGACAGTTGGGAACACTTTTGCCAATTGGGAACACTTATGATTGTATGGTTGGACGTTTACCTCCAGGCCCCCCAGTCTCAGCTGCCAGGCCCAGAAAGTGTCTCTTAGCCTGGATCCACGAGCTGTTGCCCTGGCAGACAATATTTGGGAAAGGACAATCGGGAATACTTTTGCCAATTGGGAACACTTTTTGATATCTGGGAAAGACAATCGTGAACACTCAGCCACCCTATTAAAAACAGGCCAAATGTACTGGGATTTCTAAAGTGTTGTCTGACATGTTCTGGGGTGCCAGTATGGACCCTTCCCATGGGTCCAGGACCACCAGAATTTGATCCCTGGTTCTCCACGACACCCTCACCAACACTCAACAAGTTCAAGGTCATCACTTCACTGCTAAGTGTGTTAAACAATATACTGCCATTGAAAAATGCAGTGTGACCTTTAGGTTTAATAATGTGAGACACTTGGGAACACTTTTGCCAATTGGGAAGGACGACTGGGAACACTCAATCCCCTATGAAAAACAGGCCAAATGTCCTGGTTGAGGCTGTGAACCCTTGTAGGGTTTTGGGGGGGGGTCTGGGGGCGGGGGAAGAGGGGGGGATGCATATGACAATCGGGAATATTTTTGCCAATTGGGAACACTTTTGTCATTTGGGAAAGAGAATTGGGAACACTTTTGCCAATTGGGAACACTTATGATTGTGTGGTTGGATGTTGACCTCCAGGCCCCCCAGTCTCAGCTGCCAGGCCCAGAAAGTGTCTCTAAGCCTGGATTGAAAAGCCCATGCCCCTGGCAGACAATGTTTGGGAAAGGACAATCGGGAATACTTTTGCCAATTGGGAACACTTTCTGGATATTTGGGAAAGACAATTGTGAACACTCAGCCACCCTATTAAAAACAGGCCAAATGTCCTGGGATTTCTAAAGTGTTGTCTGACACGTTCTGGGGTGCCAGTATGGACCCTTCCCATGGGTCCAGGACCACCAGAATTTGGTCCCTGGTTCTCCACGACACACTCACCAACACTGAACAGGTTCCAGGCCATCACTTCGCTGCTAAGTGTGTTAAACAATGTACTGCCATTGAAAAATGCAGTGTGACCTTTAGGTTTTATAATGTGAGACACTTTGGAACACTTTTGCCAATTGGGAAGGACTTTTGGGAACACTCAATCCCCTATTAAAAACAGGCCAAATGTCCTGGTTGAGGCTGTGAACCCTTGTAGGGTTTTGGGGGGGTATGGGGGCGGGGGAAGAGGGGGGGGTGCATAGGACAATTGGGAATATTCTTGCCAATTGGGAACACTTATGATTTTATGGGTGAGTGTTGACCTCCAGGCCCCACAGTCTCAGCTCCCAGGCCCACAAACTGTCTCTAAGCCTGGGGTAACAGGCTTGTGCCCCTGGAAAGACCATTTTTGGGAAAGAACATTTGGGAACACTTTTGCCAATTGGGAACACTTATGATTGTATGGGTGAGTGTTGACCTCCAGGCCCCACAGTCTCACCTCCCAGGCCCGCAAAGTGTCTCTAAGCCTGGGGTAACAGCCTCGTGCCCCTGGTAGAACATTTTTGGGAAAGAACATTTGGGAACACTTTTGCCAATTGGGAACACTTATGATTGTATGGGTGTGTTGACCTCCAGGCCCCACAGTCTCACCTCCCAGGCCCGCAAAGTGTCTCTAAGCCTGGGGTAACAGCCTCGTGCCCCTGGTAGACCATTTTTGGGAAATTACATTTGGGAACACCTTTGCCAATTGGGAACACTTATGATTGTATGGGTGAGTGTTGACCTCCAGGCCCCACAGTCTCACCTCCCAGGCCCACAAAGTGTCTCTAAGCCTGGGGTAACAGGCTCGTGCCCCTGGTAGACCATTTTTGGGAAAGTCTTGAATTTTTTCTAAGTTTTTGACCAGAGGAGGGGGACTGCAGGAACTGTTGGCCTGCTTGCCTCCCCTTCCCTGGTTGAAAAACTTTAACTATGTTTTTCTTAAAGTTTCGTGCCCCTGGTAGACCATTTTTGGGAAATAACGATTGGGAACACTTTTGCCAATTGGGAACACTTATGATTGTATGGGTGAGTGTTGACCTCCAGGCCCCACAGTCTCACCTCCCAGGCCCACAAAGTGTCTCTAAGCCTGGGGTAACAGCCTCGTGCCCCTGGTAGACCATTTTTGGGAAAGAACGATTGGGAACACTTTTGCCAATTGGGAACACTTATGATTGCATGGGTGAGTGTTGACCTCCAGGCCCCTCAGTCTCACCTCCCAGGCCCACAAAGGGTGTCTATCCCTGGGTTAAAAGTGGCAGGGGATGGGTCAAAAACGTCTTGAATTTTTTCTAAGTTTTTGACCAGAGGAGGGGGACTGCAGGAACTGTTGGCCTGCCTGCATCCCCTTCCCTGGTTGAAAAACTTTAACTATGTTTTTCTTAAAGTTTCGTGCCCCTGGTAGACCATTTTTGGGAAATTACATTTGGGAACACTTTTGCCAATTGGGAACACTTATGATTGTATGGGTGAGTGTTGACCTCCAGGCCCCACAGTCTCACCTCCCAGGCCCACAAAGTGTCTCTAAGCCTGGGGTAACAGGCTCGTGCCCCTGGTAGACCATTTTTGGGAAAGTCTTGAATTTTTTCTAAGTTTTTGACCAGAGGAGGGGGATTGCAGGAACTGTTGGCCTGCTTGCCTCCCCTTCCCTGGTTGAAAAACTTTAACTATGTTTTTCTTAAAGTTTCGTGCCCCTGGTAGACCATTTTTGGGAAATAACGATTGGGAACACTTTTGCCAATTGGGAACACTTATGATTGTATGGGTGAGTGTTGACCTCCAGGCCCCACAGTCTCACCTCCCAGGCCCACAAAGTGTCTCTAAGCCTGGGGTAACAGCCTCGTGCCCCTGGTAGACCATTTTTGGGAAATAACGATTGGGAACACTTTTGCCAATTGGGAACACTTATGATTGCATGGGTGAGTGTTGACCTCCAGGCCCCACAGTCTCACCTCCCAGGCCCACAAAGTGTCTCTAAGCCTGGGGTAACAGGCTCGTGCCCCTGGTAGACCATTTTTGGGAAAGTCTTGAATTTTTTCTAAGTTTTTGACCAGAGGAGGGGGACTGCAGTAACTGTTGGCCTGCCTGCCTCCCCTTCCCTGGTTGAAAAACTTTAACTATGTTTTTCTTAAAGTTTCGTGCCCCTGGTAGACCATTTTTGGGAAAGAACATTTGGGAACACTTTTGCCAATTGGGAACACTTATGATTGCATGGGTGAGTGTTGACCTCCAGGCCCCACAGTCTCACCTCCCAGGCCCACAACGTGTCTCTAAGCCTGGGTTAACAAGCTCATGCCCCCTGGTAGACCAACTGTCCTTAATTGGAAACAATAAGGGAATCAATTAAAGAATTAGGGAAACTGTTAGGATGGTAGGTCAATTGGGAATATTATGGACATTTAGGAAGGAAATTTGGGAACATTTTTGCCATTTAGAAAGAACATTGGGGAATAGTTTTGACATTTAGAAAGGACAATTAGGAAAATTTTTGACATTTGGGAATACTTTTGCAATTTGAGTTGGGCAACTGGCACCACACCTAAGAAGATAGGCCAACGGTTCTTTTCATGGCTATTAACACTTTATTTAGAGACACTAAGCCAGTATTTAAGGAAACTAACTTGTTATTTAGAGAAACTAAGTGAATATTAATAGATACAAAGTCAATAAATGAAGAAAACTGTCCTTAATTGGAAACAATAAGGGAATCAATTAAAGAATTAGGGAAACTGTTAGGATGGTAGGTCAATTGGGAATATTATGGACATTTAGGAAGGAAATTTGGGAACATTTTTGCCATTTAGAAAGGACATTGGGGAATAGTTTTGACATTTAGAAAGGACAATTAGGAAAATTTTTGACATTTGGGAATACATTTGCAATTTGAGTTGGGCAATTGGCACCACACCTAAGAAGATAGGCCAACGGTTCTTTTCATGGCTATTAACACTTTATTTAGAGACACTAAGCCAGTATTTAAGGAAACTAACTTGTTATTTAGAGAAACTAAGTGAATATTAATAGATACAAAGTCAATAAATGAAGAAAACTGTCCTTAATTGGAAACAATAAGGGAATCAATTAAAGAATTAGGGAAACTGTTAGGATGGTAGGTCAATTGGGAATATTATGGACATTTAGGAAGGAAATTTGGGAACATTTTTGCCATTTAGAAAGGACATTGGGGAATAGTTTTGACATTTAGAAAGGACAATTAGGAAAATTTTTGACATTTGGGAATACATTTGCAATTTAAGTTGGGCAATTGGGACCACACCTAAGAAGATAGGCCAACGGTTCTTTTCATGGCTATTAACACTTTATTTAGAGACATTAAGCCAGTATTTAAGGAAACTAACTTGTTATTTAGAGAAATTAAGTGAATATTAATAGATACAAAGTCAATAAATGAAGAAAACTGTCCTTAATTGGAAACAATAAGGGAATCAATTAAAGAATTAGGGAAACTGTTAGGATGGTAGGTCAATTGGGAATATTATGGACATTTAGGAAGGAAATTTGGGAACATTTTTGCCATTTAAAAAGGACATTGGGGAATAGTTTTGACATTTAGAAAGGACAATTAGGAAAATTTTTGACATTTGGGAATACATTTGCAATTTGATTTGGGCAATTGGGACCACACCTAAGAAGATAGGCCAACGGTTCTTTTCATGGCTATTAACACTTTATTTAGAGACATTAAGCCAGTATTTAAGGAAACTAACTTGTTATTTAGAGAAGTTAAGTGAATATTAATAGATAAAAAGTCAATAAATGAAGAAAACTGTCCTTAATTGGAAACAATAAGGGAATCAATTAAAGAATTAGGGAAACTGTTAGGATGGTAGGACAATTGGGAACATTATGGACATTTAGGAAGGAAATTTGGGAACATTTTTGCCATTTAGAAAGGACATTGGGGAATAGTTTTGACATTTAGAAAGGACAATTAGGAAAATTTTTGACATTTGGGAATACATTTGCAATTTGAGTTGGGCAATTGGGACCACACCTAAGAAGATAGGCCAACGGTTCTTTTCATGGCTATTAACACTTTATTTAGAGACATTAAGCCAGTATTTAAGGAAACTAACTTGTTATTTAGAGAAGTTAAGTGAATATTAATAGATAAAAAGTCAATAAATGAAGAAAACTGTCCTTAATTGGAAACAATAAGGGAATCAATTAAAGAATTAGGGAAACTGTTAGGATGGTAGGTCAATTGGGAATATTATGGACATTTAGGAAGGAAATTTTGGAACATTTTTGCCATTTAGAAAGGACATTGGGGAATAGTTTTGACATTTAGAAAGGACAATTAGGAAAATTTTTGACATTTGGGAATACATTTGCAATTTGAGTTGGGCAATTGGGACCACACCTAAGAAGATAGGCCAACGGTTCTTTTCATGGCTATTAACACTTTATTTAGAGACATTAAGCCAGTAATTAAGGAAACTAACTTGTTATTTAGAGAAATTAAGTGAATATTAATAGATACAAAGTCAATAAATGAAGAAAACTGTCCTTAATTGGAAACAATAAGGGAATCAATTAAAGAATTAGGGAAACTGTTAGGATGGTAGGACAATTGGGAACATTATGGTCATTTAGCAAGGACAATGGGGAAGACTTTGGACAATTGGGAAGGACAATTGGGAACACTCACCCACCCTATTAAAAACAGGCCAAATGTCCCGGTTTGGGCTTCCCTTATCCTGTTTTTCCCTTAGAGAAAACGGGACATTTGGCCTGTTTTTAATAGGGGGTTGAGTGTTCGCAAATGTCCTTCCTAAATGTCCAAAGCTTTCCCAAATGTAATATCTCCCCTGAAGCATTTTTGGATGCATTTTTGGCTTTTAACCTGAAACAGAAAAACAGCATTTTTTGGACTTTCGGCTAGAGCCTTGGTTTTTACATATGTTGTTGCCAGCTCCCTAAGGAGTGCAACTGTGTTGGTTTGGACATGCTAGCTCTTAGCATTGCTGCACAGGAAGCTCGGTCATTTGGGAACATTTTGGACAATTGGGAAAGACAATTGGGAACACTCACCACCCTATTAAAAACAGGCCAAATGTCCCGGTTTGGGCTTCCCTTATCCTGTTTTTCCCTTAGAGAAAACGGGACGTTTGGCCTGTTTTTAATAGGGGGTTGAGTGTTCGCAAATGTCCTTCCTAAATGTCCAAAGCTTTCCCAAATGTAATATCTCCCCTGAAGCATTTTTGGATGCATTTTTGGCTTTTAACCTGAAACAGAAAAACAGCATTTTTTGGACTTTCGGCTAGAGCCTTGGTTTTTACATATGTTGTTGCCAGCTCCCTAAGGAGTGCAACTGTGTTGGTTTGGACATGCTAGCTCTTAGCATTGCTGCACAGGAAGCTCGGTCATTTGGGAACATTTTGGACAATTGGGAAAGACAATTGGGAACACTCACCACCCTATTAAAAACAGGCCAAATGTCCCGGTTTGGGCTTCCCTTATCCTGTTTTTCCCTTAGAGAAAACGGGACGTTTGGCCTGTTTTTAATAGGGGGTTGAGTGTTCGCAAATGTCCTTCCTAAATGTCCAAAGCTTTCCCAAATGTAATATCTCCCCTGAAGCATTTTTGGATGCATTTTTGGCTTTTAACCTGAAACAGAAAAACAGCATTTTTAGGACTTTCGGCTAGAGCCTTGGTTTTTACATATGTTGTTGCCAGCTCCCTAAGGAGTGCAACTGTGTTGGTTTGGACATGCTAGCACTTAGCATTGCTGCACAGGAAGCTCGGTCATTTGGGAACATTTTGGACAATTGGGAAGGACAATTGGGAACACTCACCCACCCTATTAAAAACAGGCCAAATGTCCCGGTTTGGGCTTCCCTTATCCTGTTCTTCCCTTAGAGAAAACGGGACATTTTGCCTGTTTTTAATAGGGGGTTGAGTGTTCCCAATTGTCCTTTCTAAATGTCCAAAGTGTTCCCAAATGTAATATCTCCCCTGAAGCATTTTTGGATGCATTTTTGGCTTTTAACCTGAAACAGAAAAACAGCATTTTTTGGACTTTCGGCTAGAGCCTTGGTTTTTACATATGTTGTTGCCAGCTCCCTAAGGAGTGCAACTGTGTTGGTTTGGACATGCTAGCACTTAGCATTGCTGCACAGGAAGCTCGGTCATTTGGGAACATTTTGGACAATTGGGAAGGACAATTGGGAACACTCACCCACCCTATTAAAAACAGGCCAAATGTCCCGGTTTCCCTTACAGTGCTTTTCCCTTAGAGAAAACGGGACATTTGGCCTGTTTTTAATAGGGCGGGTGAGTGTTCCCAAATGTCCTTCCCAATTGGCTAAAGTGTTCCCAAGTTTCCCAAGTCGTCTGACTCATTTCCAATGCTAATCTTTCACATTTAACAATGGAATAATGACCTGAAACAAGTTCCATGTCAAAGAGGGTCTTCTGGAGGACCGATGACCAAATTTTGGTGGTCCTGGACCCATGGGAAGGGGCCTAAACAGGATTTTCATTTTTCGCTACGGCACTGCACAAGATAGCAGAAAATTGAGATTTTTTAAAACTTGAGCTAGAGTCCTGATTTTATTATATGTTGTTGCCAGCTCCCTAAGGAGTGCAACTGTGTTGGTTTGGAATTGCTAGCACTTAGCATTGCTGCACAGGAAGCTCGGCCATTTGGGAACATTTTGGACAATTGGGAAGGACAATTGGGAACACTCACCCACCCTATTAAAAACAGGCCGAATGTCCTGGTTTGGGTTTCCCTTATCCTGTTTTTCCCTTAGAAAAAACGGGAAATTTGGCCTGTTTTTAATAGGGGGTTGAGTGTTCGCAAATGTCCTTCCTAAATGTCCAAAGCTTTCCCAAATGTAATATCTCCCCTGAAGCATTTTTGGATGCATTTTTGGCTTTTAACCTGAAACAGAAAAACAGCATTTTTTGGACTTTCGGCTAGAGCCTTGGTTTTTACATATGTTGTTGCCAGCTCCCTAAGGAGTGCAACTGTGTTGGTTTGGACATGCTAGCACTTAGCATTGCTGCACAGGAAGCTCGTTCATTTGGGAACATTTTGGACAATTGGGAAGGACAATTGGGAACACTCACCACCCTATTAAAAACAGGCCAAATGTCCCGGTTTCCCTTACAGTGCTTTTCCCTTAGAGAAAACGGGACATTTGGCCTGTTTTTAATAGGGCGGGTGAGTGTTCCCAAGTTTCCCAAGTTGTCTGACTCATTTTCAATGCTAATCTTTCACATTTAACAATGGAATAATGACCTGAAACAAGTTCCATGTCAAAGAGGGTGTTCTGGAGGACCGATGACCAAATTTTGGTTGTCCTGGACCCATGGGTAGGGGCCTAAACAGGATTTTCATTTTTCGCTACGGCAATGCACAAGATAGCAGAAAATTGAGATTTTTTAAAACTTGAGCTAGAGCCCTGATTTTAACATATGTTTTTGCCACCTCCCTAAGGAGTGCAACTGTGTTGGTTTGGAATTGCTAGCACTTAGCATGGCTGAACAGGAAGCTCGGCCATTTGGGAAAATTTTGGACAATTGGGAAGGACAATTGGGAACACTCACCCATCCTATTAAAAACAGGCCAAATGTCCCAGTTTGGGCTTCCCTTATCCTGTTTTTCCCTTAGAGAAAACGGGACATTTGGCCTGTTTTTAATAGGGTGAGTAAGTGTTCCCAATTGTCCTTCCCAATTGGCTAAAGTGATCCCAAATGTCTTAAGTTCCAGGGCAGCCATGCTAAGTGCTAGCCGACTTTGAAGCCTGACAGTGGGGTGCAGCTGCAGCCTGGGCTCCCTTCCTCTCCCTGGAAGTCAGCTGGAATACCAGGGCCATGAAAAAAATTGCAAACACCCATATCCATCAGGGGGTGTGTGGGCCATGGAGTGTGTCCGATTTTGAGGCCTCTCCATGGGCTTAGCTCCAGTCGGGCCCCCCTTCCCCTTCCTGGAAGTCAGTTAGTATACCAGGGGCACGAAATAAAAAAACGTTGATACAAGGGTTTTCAGCCCGAACCAGGCCATTTGGCCTGTTTTTAATAGGGCGGGTGAGTGTTCCCAAATGTCCTTCCCAATTGGCTAAAGTGTTCCGAAATGTCTTAAGTTCCAAGGCAACCATGCTAAGTGCTAGCCGACTTTGAAGCCTGACAGTGGGTGCAGCTGCAGCCTGGGCTCCCTTCCTCTCCCTGGAAGTCAGTTAGTATACCAGGGGCACGAAAAAAAAAAAAGTTGATATAAGGGTTCACGGCCTCAACCAGGACATTTGGCCTGTTTTTAATAGGGGATTGAGTGTTCCCAATTGTCCTTTTCAATTGGCAAAAGTGTTCCCAATTGTCCTTCCCAATTGGCAAAAGTGTTCCCAAGTGTCCCAAATTATAAGACCCAAAGGTCAAAAGGCCATGTTCAATGCTAATAATTTTTTTTTCACATTTAACATTGAAATAAAGACCTGAAACCTTTGCCATGTCAAAGAGGGTGTTCTGGAGAATCTTTGACCAAATTTTGGGGGACCTAGACCCATGGGAAGGGTCCCTACTGGCCCCCCAAAAATATTTATTGACACTTGGGAACATTTTTGACATTTCTCATGGCATTTTCAAAAATTTCAAATAATCATAATTAATAATGGAAAGCACCCAGAGAACCCAAATTTTGCACAGAAGTGGGCTGCAGTCCCCTCTAACAATGTGCATAAGTGTTTTTACTCCAAACCATCTAGAACGAAAAAAGTCTGGTTCAAGATTTCCCCAAAACATGGTCTTAGGATCATTATGTCCAACACCACTTTGAAATTTAGTTTTGAACAGAGAAACTTTTGTTCTGAGTGTGCCAGCGCCATGAAACTTTAATATGTTGTTCCCGGGCCTCAATGGGGCGGGGCCACCTTGGTTTGGAGTCGCTAGCACCTAGCATGCGCGCGTGGGAGGCGGGACAAATGGCATGCAAATGATAGGGACGATTTTTATAAGGGAAAATGAATGGGAAATGTTCCCAAATTTCCGGAGTGTAAACAGCCATATTTCTCCCAAAAATGTTGCTAAATGCGTGATTCTTGTATCTATGCGGCCGTTATGGTCCCTAGATTCAGTGTGTAGGGCGTGGTTATTGTAGAACATCAGGAATCCTATCCGCTCAAGGCAAGGTTCCAGGGGGATGGAACCAAGCCTATAGCGTAGCCACGCCCCTGTTATTAAACATACTTGACATTTGTTTAAATATTTTAATGAGAAGTACTATTATTTCAATTGTACTTGTTAGAATCGCAAGGATTTTCTTCCATTTGGGAACACTTTGGCCATGTGGGAATATAAGGGGGTGAGCGAGTTGGGCAGAGTCCGACTTTGAGGCCTGATTTCAGGCTAAGGCCCAGTCCAGCCTGCCTTCATCTCTATGGAAGTCAGTTAATATACCAGGGGCACGAAAAAAAAGAAGTTGCTATAAGGGTTCACAGCCTCAACCAGGACATTTGGCCTGTTTTTAATAGGGTGGCTGAGTGTTCCCAATTCTCTTTCCCAAATACCAAAAAGTGTTCCCAATAGGCAAAAGTATTCCCGATTGTCCTTTCCCAAAAATTGTCTGCCAGGGGCATGAGCTTGTCAATCCAGGCTTAGAGACACTTTCTGGGCCTGGCAGCTGAGACTGGGGGGCCTGGAGGTCAACATCCAACCATACAATCATAAGTGTTCCCAATTGGCTAAAGTGTTCCCAAGTGTCCCAAAATATAAGACCCAAAGGTCAAAAGGCCATGTTCAATGCTAATAATTTTTCTTTCACATTTAACATTGATATATTGACCTGAAACCTGTTCCATGTAGTTGAGGGTGATCTGGAGAATCAATGTTCAATTTTGGGGGGACCTGGACCCATGGGAAGGGTCCATACTGGCCCTCCAAGAAGGGGTCTTGACATTTGGGAACACTTTGACCATTTCATGTACAGTTTCTGAGTCCTTATCCTGATTTTCCCTTAGAGAAAACGTGACATTTGGCCTGTTTTTAATAGGGGATTGAGTGTTCCCAATTGTCCTTCCCAATTGGCAAAAGTAATCCCAACTGTCCTTCCCAATTGTCAAAAGTGTTCCCAAGTGTCCCAAATTATAAGACCCAAAGGTCAAAAGGCCATGTTCAATGCTAATAATTTTTTTTTCACATTTAACATTGAAATAAAGACCTGAAACCTTTGCCATGTCAAAGAGGGTGTTCTGGAGAATCTTTGACCAAATTTTGGTGGACCTAGACCCATGGGAAGGGTCCCTACTGGCCCCCCAAAAATATTTCTTGACACTTGGGAACATTTTTGACATTTCTCATGGCATTTTCAAAAATTTCAAATAATCATAATTAATAATGGAAAGCACCCAGAGACCCCAAATTTTGCACAGAAGTGGGCTGCAGTCCCCTCTAACAATGTGCATAAGTGTTTTTATTCCAAACCTTCTAGAACAAAAAAATGCTGGTTCAAGATTCCCCCAAAACATGGTCTTAGGATCGTTATGTCCAACACCACTTTGAAATTTAGTTTTGAATTGAGAAACTTTTGTTCTGAGTGGGCCAGCGCCACGAAACTTTAGTATGTTGTTCCCGGGCTGCAATGGGGCGGGGCCACCTTGGTTTGGAGTCGCTAGCACCTAGCATGCGCGCGTGGGAGGCGGGACAAATGGCATGCAAATGATAGGGACGATTTTTATAAGGGAAAATGAATGGGAAATGTTCCCAAATGTTCGGAGTTTAAACAGCCATATTTCTCCCAAAAATGTTGCTACATGCGTGATTCCTGTATCTATGCGGCCGTTATGATCCCTAGATTAAGTGTGTAGGGCGTGGTTATTGTAGAACATCAGGAATCCTATCCGCTCAAGGCAAGGTTCCAGGGGGATGGAACCAAGCCTATATTGCAGCCACGCCCCTGTTATTAAACATACTTGACATTTGTTTAAATATTTTAATGAGAAGTACTATTATTTCAATTGTACTTGTTAGAATCGCAAGGATTTTCTTCCATTTGGGAACACTATGGCCATATGAGAATATAAGAGGGTGAGCGAGTTGGGCAGAGTCCGACTTTGAGGCCTGATTTCAGGCTAAGGCCCAGTCCAGCCTCCCTTCATCTCTATGGAAGTCAGTTAATATACCAGGGGCACGAAAAAAAAGAAGTTGCTATAAGGGTTCACAGCCTCAACCAGGACATTTGGCCTGTTTTTAATAGAGGATTGAGTGTTGCCAATTGTCCTTCCCAATTGGAAAAAGTGTTCCCAAGCATCCCACATTATTAAACCTAAAGGTCATGCTCCATTTTTCAATGCCAATATATCGTTTAACACACTTAGCAGTGAAGTGATGGCCTGGAACCTGTTCAGTGTTGGTGAGGGTGACGTGGAGAACCAAGGACCAAATTCTGGTGGTCCTGGACCCATGGGAAGGGTCCATACTGGCACCCGAGAACGTGTCAGACAACACTTTAGAAATCACACAACATTTGGCCTGTTTTTAATAGGGTGGCTGAGTGTTCCCAATTCTCTTTCCCAAATATCAAAAAGTGTTCCTCATTGGCAAAAGTGTTCCCGATTGTCCTATGCACCCCCCCTCTCCCCCCACCCCCAGACCCCCCAAACCCCCCAAGACCCCCCAAGCCCACCGCAACCCCCTCCCTTTTTCAAATGACAAAAGTGTTCCCAATTGGTAAAAGTGTTCCCAATTGTCCAACGCACCCCCCCCCACACCCCCCCCAAACCCCCCTCCCAAGACCCCCCCAGGCCACTGCAGCCCCCTCCTCAGAGTATCCCACCATTTTAATACCCAAGTGTCAAAAACATTCCCTATACACCCGTGCCCTCACAACCCACTACTGCCCCCTATTGGCCAGCACTTCTGCAGCCCCTTACCATGTATTCCCAATTTGCAAACATGTACCACAATGGCAAATGCAGGAATAGCGCCACCTATGCCTTAAAGGTGGCCGTCACGGTGTATTCCTGAATGGCCCCATTGTTCCCATGTTTACACCCCAAATGGCGAGAATCTTCCCAAAGTAACATGCACGCTCCTGCCAAATGGCAAAAACGGCGACCACATTGACATTGGGGTGCGTTTCGGCCAATGGCCATACTTTTCAATGCAAAATCTCGGACACCGGGGAACGTTTCCCTAGTCTGAATTTCTAAACTTTTCTAAGTGTCGCATTTTTTCTAAATGTCGAAAATTTTCTCAATGTCTAAACTTTTCGAAGTGTCGGATGTTTTCTAACTGTCGTATTATTTGTAAGTGTCGAAACTTTTCTGTCGAAATTTTTCTAAGTGTCGACATTTTTCTACGTGTCGGATTTTTTCTGAGTGTCTGATTTTTTCTAAGTGTCGAGATTTTTCTGTTGTAATTTTTGTAAGTGTCGGATTTTTTCTAAGTGTTGGATTTTTTCTAAGTGTTGAAATTTTTCTGTCAGAATTTTTCTAACTGTTGGATTTTTTCTAAGTGTCGAGATTTTTCTGTCGGAATTTTTCTAAGTGTCGGATTTTTTCTAAGTGTCGGATTTTTTCTAAGTGTCGAAATTTTTCTGTCAGAATTTTTGTAAGTGTCGGATTTTTTCTAAGTGTCGAG